>CM061131.1:110234887-110659962 GCA_030789695.1 Scilla litardierei
GACTAGATCCAAAACTAGTCGGTCGACGGGTCTTCACAGACCGACTAATCATGCCTTCCCTGTACAGACACTGTTCATTGTTTGATTTTAGTCGGTGTCAGTTGGACGACCGACCGACTAGATTCCAAACTAGTCGGTCAACCACCCTTCTCTGACCGACTAAATTGCCCAGTAAACCTAGGTTAAGTCGTAGCCGCCGCACTTTTTCTTTATTTAAACCCTCGACCATTTCTATTCTTTCTTCACTTCTACAAGCCAACCCTCTTCCCCAATCATCCCCCAACCTTCCTCTTGCCATTCTTCATCCTCCCGAGCCTCCCATCACCCTCTTTTGCGCCGGCACCACCCCCGTTGGCCGCCGACCGACCCCAAAACCCTCAAATCTCCTTTTGCTCCAGATTTTCCCGACGAACTCCAAACTCCAGATCTGTAGAAATTCGGCCGCGAGGAACCCTTCCAACCATAGTTCTTCCGTATCGCTTTTCGTTGCAGGGCTAGATCCGATTTGGCGACGGCAATCTGGAAACCGGCGAGATCTTCTCCTACCGCAGATCCGTAGGTGTCTCGATCTTCGCTTCGTAAACGGTTAGTGATCTATCTTTAATTCTCCATAACCCACACTGTAAATTAGAAAACCCTAATTAAAAATGGATTACTAGACGTTATAGGATTCCAATGCAAACCGGTTTAGAACTCTAAATCTAATCTTCTATTTTTCCATAACAGCGAACCCAATTTCTGTAGGATACCGATCTCGTGACTCTCGTCGAACAACAACTTCGGTACCAGGCAAGTGAAACTTGCCAACCTTGCTTTAGGCCATGTTTTTAGGCCAATACTTGTTTTAGCGTGAAAGAGACTAGACCGTGAAATGATAGCGGTCTAGGCGCAAATTCAATTCTAGCTTGACAACGAAGCTAGAATTTCCCTTGTTATGCCATGTCATACAATTGCCTGTCATGTTTAATTTTCTTTAACGGTACGCAATTTCATTTCAAATAATTGTCATGTGCATCCATTCTACATATCATGTTGCATGTTGCATCGTAGCACACGCTACAAATCCTTGTACAAATCCGTGTTTCCATGTTACCGGCTAGGCACCCGTTATGCGGGCATAACCCTACGCCATACGTGTTAAAAACACTTCCTGGCTCGTGATCCAGAAGCGAGCATTACGTGTTCGGGGGTAATGCCCTGGCTCGACACACGTGGAGGGGTAGGGATAAACGGTCACTTGAGCGTAAGAGTTGGCCCGTACAGCCACTCTAGCCAAAGGGTGGAATCTCTGTGCACGACGTGCTTACAATTCTTGTACTTGTCATGTATTTGTTTACTTGCCATGCTATAATCATGCCATAACATAAACTGCTGTTGTTTTCATTGCATAAAATGCCATGTCATACTATTACTCTAGAACTGCTAGGTTGTTACCACTTTTCTTTAGTTTCCTTGCACAAGTCTTGTAGACTTGCTGACATGTGCCCCTTCTCTTTGGGTGACGCATGTTAGTTGCTGAGCCAGAGGTTGCTGTGGAGGGTGATGAGTTCGTGGATTTCGTGCCCGATCCCATTGCTGACGTTGAGTACGAGGACACCGGTGACCAGTCCTAGTGTTCCTTCGTTCCTTCTTTGTTAGTTGTGTTGTTGTCGGTGAGTAGCACCGTTGTTGTTAGTTTCTTTGTTGGCCATGCTGGGCCTTCTCTTTTGGACTCTTTTTGTTTGCCTGGTGGCATTTCTGGTTGTTGAATTTATATCTGGACTCTGAGTTGAATAATTTTAATTATTTGTCTCTTTTTCTATTATTTTTATTGGTGTTTCCGAGTCACATTACAGGGACCTGCTACTTTGTGATAATTGACGATTATCGGACTTGTGGCTTTGTAGCTTCAAGTCTGAGCGGACCTTCTCACGCTTCACCTCCATATCTTTGGGAAGCGGGGCGTGACAGGTTTCTTTGGTGGCCCATGCAGGTCCTCTCCCTTCTGTAACTGTGACTTAATCGGAATAACGATAAGAATTATAGAATGTCTGATAAACAATTTCAACACCGAGTCATAAGGCTGAGAGTCTAATTTGTTTCGTTTTTCCTGCGTCAATAGATGGCTGGGAGACGGAATACCCGTGCTGGTGGTGGTGTGCCCCCTCGTGTCGAGGAGCCGGATCGGGAGCCCACCAATGGGGAGATCATGCGGATGATGCATCAGATGATGTAGGTACAGTAGGGGATGCTGCAGAATGCCCAGAATGTTCCACCTGTTCAAGCAGCGTAGCCTGTTCAGAATGTCCCTCGCTTCGAGCCTGGAGCGAAGCAGTTTCGGGAGCTTGGCCCCACTTACTTTGATGGGACCGAAGGACCTCTGGCTGCGGATGAGTGGACCAGGAACATGGAGGACAACTTGAAGATGTCGAAGGTCGACCCGGCTGGATGGGTTGACTTGGCGAAGAGGCAGCTCAAGGATAACGCTCGGAACTGGTGGGATGCTGAGGAGGAGTTGCTAGAGGAGCGGATATCTTGTGCTACTTTCAAGTCCAGATTTGATGCGGAATAATTTTCGAAGGCTGCCAGGAGGGAGAAGGCGCAGCGCTTCATTGACCTGAAGCAGGGGAGCTTGACGGTGGGCCAGTCCACCAGGAGTTCACCCGACTGAGTCGTTTCGCACCGAAGATGGTGCAGGATGCTGATGAGAGAGCCCAGAGGTTTCTGCATGGGCTTTCTTTGGATCTTCAGAGCTATGTGACTTCTTCTGATGCAGAGTCATATCAGAAGGTTTTGATTATGGCGAAGAGGCAGGAGCAGATTGCGAACCAGAAGAGAGGATGTGCTTCTGGAGCTGGGAAGAGGCCTGGGGAGCAGACCAGGGCAGTGATGAGACCAGGGTTCGGGCCCAATCAACCGGTGCAGTTCAAGAGGCCCGGAGGACCTCCTACTCTGAAGGCTTGCCATTTCTGTGGCAAGACTGGGCATGTCAAGGATCAGTGCCGGAAGATGCTGGGACAGTGCTTGATTTGTGGTGATCCTGCGCATGCCATGAAGGACTGCCCGAAGTCCAAGCAGCCGTGGAAGGGACCTGTTGCAGCTCAGCCGTTGCAGCAGAGGGCGCATGTACCTGCTGGACGTGGAGCACCTCTCGTTCCGCAGAGGCAGGATTTTCAGCAGGCTGTTCAGCCGAGGCGGCAGGCGTTTCTGATGACTGCTGTTGAGACCGAGGCGGTGGATGAGGTTATCGCAGGTAACCCTCAATCTAGCTGTTCCTTTCCTTAGTTAGTTTTAGTTATTAGATTATGTTTGGTTGCTTGCATATGTTTTTCTGCTAGAATAGAACTTGATTGTTAGACTGTCTGTTAGGTGTGATTTTGGTTTGCACATTTCCTGCACGAGTCCTCTTCGACTCAGGTGCATCGATGTGCATTATTTCCCGGAGCTTCATGGAGAAGCATTCCTTATCGACTTCCCCTCTTCCCAAGAGTTGGAATATCATTACAAGTAATGGCGTGGTCTCGGTGCATCGTGGTTGCAACTCTTGCCCTTTGGTGGTCTGTGGACATGAGCTCTACGCAGATTTTATTGTCCACGACATCATCAACTATGATGCCGTCCTCGGGATGGACTGGCTAGGGAGCTTCTATGCCACGATCGATTGTCGGAGGAAGAAGGTGGTGTTCGAGATCCCTGGACATCTGGTGTTCGAGTTCAGCCGAGGTAGCAGTTCGCTTGGCCCTGTCAGGTTTCGGGCCAAGCCGGTGGAGATCGTTGCTATGCAGATGGAGCAGTGTTGGCCTGCGGTAGTGCATGTCTTCGACGATGTCTTCCCCGAGGAGATGTTTGGATTGCCACCTGATCGAGCTCTCGAGTTTTCAATCGATCTCATTCCGGGAGCGCAGCCTATTTCGAAAGCGCCCTATCGTATGACACCAGCAGAATTGGAGGAGTTACGGAAGCAGCTTGATGAACTTCTTCAGAAGGGTTACATTAATCCTAGTGTGTCTCCGTGGGGAGCACCGGTCTTGCTGGTGAAGAAGAAGGACGGTTCGCGTCACATGTGTGTAGACTACCAGGAGTTGAATGTGGTGACCGTCAAGAATCGATATCCGTTGCCTCGTATTGATGACATTTTTGATCAGATGGGAGGATCGAGGGTATTCTCTAAGCTGGATCTGAGGAGTGGTTACCATCAGCTGAAGGTGAGGAAGGAAGATGTTCTGAAGACATCATTCAGGACGAAATATGGACACTACGAGTTCGTGGTTATGCCTTTCGGTGTGACCAACTAACCCGTAGTTTTTATGAATCTGATGAATTTGATCTTCTATGATTTTTTAGATAAGTTTGTCAGAGGAGGAGCATGCGTCGCACTTGAGGACGGTATTGGAGATCTTGAGGAAGCATCGGTTGTATGCTAAGTATTCCAAGTGCGAGTTTTGGCTGGATAGAGTTGCTTTTCTCAGGCATGTGGTGACTGGAGATGGTATTTCTGTGGATCCCGAGAAGATTAAAGCTATCAGGGAGTGGCATGTTCCACAGTCACCGTCCGAGATCCGGAGTTTCCTTGGACTTGCAGGTTATTACCAGCGATTCATCAAGGATTTCTCCTGTATTGCCGAGCCGATGACCAGACTGACACGGAAGGATGTATCTTTTGTTTGGTCTGATGACTGCGAGGGAGCTTTTGGTGTTCTGAAGGAGAAGTTGACGTCTGCCCCTGTTCTTGATGTGCCCGACCGGAGTGGAGGATTAGAGATCTTTTGCGATGCTTCTGGCAAGGGTCTCGGTTGTGTATTGCATCAGCATGGGCACGTGGTTGCGTATGCTTCTCGTCAGCTTAAGGCTCATGAGAAGAATTACCCGACGCACGATTTGGAGTTGGCCGCTGTCGTGTTTGCGCTGAAGATTTGGAGGCACTTCCTGCTGAGTGAGAAGGTGAAGATCTTCACCGATCATAAAAGCTTGAAGTATATTTTTACTCAGAAGGAGCTCAACATGCGACAGCGTCGGTGGTTGGAGCTCATGGCAGATTATGAGATTGATTTGCAGTATCACCCTGGCAAGGTGAACGTGGTTCCTGATGCGTTGAGTAGGCTTCCAGCGGTGATGTTGTTGACTTCGTAGTGTAGATTGCAGCAGGATTTTTGTGAGTCCAGTATTGAGATTGTTCTGCCTGGAGAGGTCTCTTCGTTGATGTGTATGCAGATACAGTCGACGATCGTGGATCGGATCAAGGCTGGGTAGGCTGGAGACCCGAAGTTGGTGAAGATACGGGAGATGGTGGAAGCCAGTCTGCGGACTGACTTCTTGATTCATGAGGATGGCTCGCTGAGATTTGGAGCCAGGTTGTGTATGCCGGCTGGGGATGTCAGAGAGGAGCTGTTGGCAGAGGCACACAGTTCGCTGTATTCTGTGCATCCTAGTGGGACAAAGATGTACAAGGATCTTCGCTTGAACTTCTGGTGGCATGGTATGAAGAGGAGTGTGGCTTAGAGTGTAGCCAAGTGCTTGGTTTACCAGCAGGTAAAAGCAGAGCATCAGCATACTGCAGGTTTGCTACAACCACTTCCGATTCCGGAGTGGAAGTGGCAACACATCACTATGGACTTCGTGACTGGACTACCTCGGAGTCCGAAGCAGGATGACACGATTTGGGTGATCGTAGACCGATTGACCAAATCTGCGCACTTTATTCCTTTCCGAGTAGGACAGTCTACCGAGGCGCTAGCGAGGAGATATATGGAGGTAAATCTTTTACTCTCTGTTTTAATTTCCTTTTCCTAGTGTAGATAGTGATGTAACGTGAATCGTGCAGGAGATCGTACGACTTCATAGAGTCCTTGTGAGTATCGTGTCAGACAGAGACACGAGATTCACATCTCAGTTCTGGCAGAGTCTGCAGAAGAGTTTGGGTACGAGTCTGAGTTTCAGCACGGCGTACCATCCGCAGACGGATGGCCAGTCCGAGAGGACGATCTAGATCTTGGAAGACATGCTGAGGGCGTGTATGTTGGACTTCAATGGTTCTTGGGAGGATCATCTCCACCCCGTGGAGTTTGCCTATAATAACAGCTACCAGCGAGTATTGGCATGGCACCTTTTACCGCGCTATATGGGAAGAAATGTCGATCACCACTGAGCTGGAATGACATTGGAGATCGGGAGCTGTTAGGACCTGAGATGATCGTGGAGGCTGTGGATGTTGTGAGGAACATACGGGAGAGGCTGAGGATTACTCATGACCGTTACAAGCATTAGGCTGATGCTAAACGGCGTCCTTTGGAGTTTCAGCCAGGTGACCATGTGTTCCTGAAGATTTCCCCGAATCGAGGAGTGATTCGCTTTGGGAAACGAGGGAAGCTGAGCCCGAGATACATTGGACCGTTTGACGTTCTGGAGAGAGTTGGCGAGGTAGCCTACCGCTTAGCCTTGCTGCCATCTTTGTAAGGTGTTCACGATGTTTTCCATGTGTCGCAGCTTCGTCGGTACATTAGCGATCCATCTCATGCTGTGGATTTCTCAGAGATCACCGTTCACCCTGATCTGACATATGACCAGCTGCCAGTGCAGATTTTGGACAGGCGTCAGAAGTCACTTCGGAACAAGACCGTCGATCTTGTTAGGGCGATGTGGCGACACGGCTCTCCAGGAGAGTCTACTTGGGAGAGAGAAGACGAGATGTGAGAGCGCTACCCACTTTTGTTCCCTGACACGTGAGTGTTAGGAAATTCCGAGGGCGGAATTTTTCTTAAGGTGGCGAGGATGTAACAACCGGTTTTTGTAATGACTATTATATGAATAATATTGGGTGTTTCCTCCTTGTGTGCTTTTCCCTGTCCGACGTTCTTATGTTGAGCTTCATAGCGTCTTTGTCTTAGTGCTAGGGTGATCCTAGAAGCCATAGGAATCTTCCCGAAGCTTCACGCTTTGATTCGGCACTTTTCGTGCATCTTAGTCGGTTCATGAAGGAGAGCCAACCGACTAGATTGCAATCTAGTCGGTCGGCAACACTTCTCAGACCGGCTAGTTCTTGTCAGTAAATTTCGACTGAGTTACTGTTTACGTTTAGTCGGTCTAAGCACGTTCTTCGACCGACTAGTTGCCAAACTAGTCGGTCAGGTCTTGTACTCAAACTGACTAACTGTCAGTACTCATTATCTATCTTATTCGACCTTTAGTCGGTTCATGAACGTTCACCGACCGACTAGATCCAAAACTAGTCGGTAGACGGGTCTTCACAGACCGACTAATCATGCCTTCCCTGTACAGACACTGTTCATTGTTTGATTTTAGTCGGTGTCAGTTGGACGACCGACCGACTAGATTCCAAACTAGTCGGTCGACCACCCTTCTCTGACCGACTAAATTGCCCAGTAAACCTAGGTTAAGTCGTAACCGCCGCACTTTTTCTTTATTTAAACCCTCGACCATTTCTATTCTTTCTTCACTTCTACAAGCCAACCATCTTCCCCAATCATCCCCCAACCTTCCTCTTGCCATTCTTCATCCTCCCGAGCCCCCCATCACCCTCTTTTGCGCCAGCACCACCCCCATTGGCCGTCGGCCGACCCCAAAACCCTCAAATCTCCTTTTGCTCCAGATTTTCCCGACGAACTCCAAACTCCATATCTGTAGCAATTCGGCCGCGAGGAACCCTTCCAACCGTAGTTCTTTCGTATCGCTTTTCGTTGCCGGGCTAGATCCGATTTGGCGACTGCAATCCGGAAACCGGCGAGATCTTCTCCTACCGCAGATTCGTAGGTGTCTCGATCTTCGCTTCGTAAACGGTTAGTGATCTATCTTTAATTCTCTGTAACCCACACTGTAAATTAGAAAACCCTAATTAAAAATGGATTACTAGACGTTATAGGATTCCAATGCAAACCGGTTTAGAACTATAAATCTAATCTTCTATTTTGCCATAATAGCGAACCCAATTTCCGTAGGATACCGATCTCGTGACTCTCGTCGAACAACAACTTCGGTACCAGGCAAGTGAAACTTGCCAACCTTGCTTTAGGCCATGTTTTTAGGCCAATACTTGTTTTAGCGTGAAAGAGACTAGACCGTGAAATGATAGCGGTCTAGGCGCAAATTCAATTCTAGCTTGACAACGAAGCTAGAATTTCCCTTGTTATGCCATGTCATACAATTGCCTGTCATGTTTAATTTTCTTTAACGGTATGCAATTTCATTTCAAATAATTGTCATGTGCATCCATTCTACACATCATGTTGCATGTTGCATCGTAGCACACGCTACAAATCCTTGTACAAATCCGTGTTTCCGTGTTACCGGCTAGGCACCCGTTATGCGGGCATAATCCTATGCCATACGTGTTAAAAACACTTCCTGGCTCGTGATCCAGAAGCGAGCATTACGTGTTCGGGGGTAATGCCCTGGCTCGACACACGTGGAGGGGTAGGGATAAACGGTCACTTGAGCGTAAGAGTTGGCCCGTACAGCCACTCTAGCCAAAGGGCAGAATCTCTGTGCACGACGTGCTTACAATTCTTGTACTTGTCATGTATTTGTTTACTTGCCATGCTATAATCATGCCATAACATAAACTACTGTTGTTTTCATTGCATAAAATGCCATGTCATACTATTACTCTAGAACTGCTAGGTTGTTACCACTTTTCTTTAGTTTCCTTGCACAAGTCTTGTAGACTTGCTGACATGTGCCCCTTCTCTTTGGGTGACGCATGTTAGTTGCTGAGCCAGAGGTTGCTGTGGAGGGTGACGAGTTCGTGGAGTTCGTGCCCGATCCCGTTGCTGACGTTGAGTACGAGGACACCGGTGACCAGTCCTAGTGTTCCTTCGTTCCTTCTTTGTTAGTTGTGTTGTTGTCGGTGAGTAGCACCGTTGTTGTTAGTTTCTTTGTTGGCCATGCTGGGCCTTCTCTTTTGGACTCTTTTTGTTTGCCTGGTGGCATTTTTGGTTGTTGAATTTATATCTGGACTCTAAGTTGAATAATTTTAATTATTTGTCTCATTTTCTATTATTGTTATTGTTGTTTCCGAGTCACATTACAGGGACCTGATACTTTGTGATAATTGACGCTTATCGGACTTGTGGCTTTGTAGCTTCAAGTCTGAGCGGACCTTCTCACGCTTCACCTCCATATCTTTGGGAAGCGGGACGTGACACCCATCTTTTCCCTAACATTGCAAGGCAAATAGGCATGCAAATGAGTCACATATAGGCTGGAAAGTACGCAAGAAAATCCATGCTTCCACCCAGAAAATCCATGCAAGAAATAAAACCACATCACATGCAGCAATAAGGACATGAACCCATAAAAATAACAGACACACATATTGCCAAGAAATCAAGCATGCTCGTGAACATGTCATGAAACATAAAGCCACATAATATCATCTGCAATTCTAGTAGACATATTACATGCGTGATATGAGCCTAATTTACTAATCCACCGTACGTTCCCCCATCATCGTGCATGCTAGACATATTACGCAATTGTAGTAGACTTATGACATGCTTGATATATTACTCCCATCAACGTAAGTTACCCCCATCGACCTTCATCTTCGTCGTCCTCATTCTCACAATCGAATTCATCCATTTTCCTCTTTATGTAACGAGTCCTTGCCACCTCCGGCATCCCCACATACTTCCTCCGCTAAACATCTACTTCAATAAGGTGTTCATACAATCTATCCAACTTCTCTGTCAGATACTCTGTGTGTGTATAGAGACTCTTACCAATCTCCACAGTCCAAGGGAAGTTTGAGATCCGTAAGGCTTCGGCTACCTCGGTGAGTTTATCAACAAATACACCTTGCATAGCATCAGTGGAAGCATTTCCCCGTTGTCTATGCCTTACCTTTTTACCAAATACTGGAGGGACTGCATTGCTAGTACCAGCTGCACCAGGACTTGGAGAGGGTGCCTGAGGGTGTAAGGTGAAGGTGTGTCAGATGATTCATGCTCAAGCGGCGAAGGAGTTGCCTGCTCACCGTCACCTTCAGTGTATGGGCCGCCAAAAGTTGTAAACACACCCTTCATTAAATACCCACTAGCTGCGTCATCTCCTATAATCAATCTCAGATCAGCAAGCCATGGTAAGGGCTTATTAATATATTCTTTTGTTCTAGGGTGGGCCTGCACGTATACACAAAGGGATATTATTGAGTAAAAAAAGGAAATGACATAGACGAGTTTGTATTTTTGCGTCAATTGTGAAATTATTACCGAGGCCCGTGTGGCATTCATTTCCGGCTCCATTAAAATCATCTGCCTATCTTCACACCACCCAACGACACTTAAATTGATGCACGTATTCATATCGGCTAGTTCCTTACGCAATCCTTTCATATGATTGCGAACATTTTGGCTTGAGTAGGCCATGCCGAATCTCTGATTAATGTGTGCAGTAGCAGCATTGAAGGCAGTAGCTTTGAAAGTCTTATCGGATTTCATCCCTTCCCTGGCTTGCTCTGCAAGGAAAGGGATAAGGACCAAATCATGCTCCCATGGCCATATTTTGTGCATCGGCCCCTTTTCTACAGGCTGCTTCAATTTTTTTGCTGGGGATAGAAACTGATGCTTCCCCTGACTCTTCCCGCCGACCCGACTTTCTTGAAGAATCGCTACCACATATGGGGTCATTACCGCTTTGGGATGACGCCCGGTTGAAAGCACTTGGGTGAGGCGGGCTAATATACTGATGGTGTCCACTAATACCTCCCAATACCGGCACTTGGTAGCACCCTCCCACCTGTTGCATCCCACCCCCATGGACCAACCCACCCCCTGGTAGCTCCCACCCCCATGTCCCATACCGCCTCCTTACAGCATTTGCATATAGCCAGTTGGACTTTGCATAAATCCAGGTAGACTCCCAATTTGCATCGGCATGCTATACTGGGGGTATTGTGCAAAAGGCATACTTGTGCCACCACTATAGTTGCCTACACCATAGTTGCCCTCCGAAGGATACTGGAAATCTACCATACTACGGGCCATAGGTCGGCAGGGAGAAGTCTCATTCCGCGTATCGTTGTCTACCAATTGATTAACAAATGGTGGGTCAGATATTGGGGGCATCGGATCACTCCCTTGACCTGGTTGAGATGCCCCTGCCATGCCTACACAAAGAACGACATAATATTGCAATCAATAAATCAAAATATCCAAACAACTTGCCACCCGAAAATATCTCATGCGTAATTAACAACTGACATATTGGAAGCAATAATGCATAACAAAGATGACAATGTAATACTTATATCTACTACATACACCCCAACCCAAATTTCAAAGACCTTGTTCATGCGTGTTCCCCTGATTATGTATGTTACAATGGTCGACCCACATATCCCAAGCTATTTGGTCCCTGTGCAGTTTCCAATTGTCCCTCTGTTGGGTTTGTTCATGCATGGGCATCTATTGGGACATATCCATAATCGAGTCATCGTGAACATCTCCATCGTCCGCAATCACATCAACATCATCCTCACTAAGTTGCAGGTCATGTGGATCTGCAACTTGGATGTAATTATGCAACACAGTGCATGCTAGGACGGTATCAACCTGACATGGGAATGGATAGTGGGGCTTGGACGTCAATATCTTAAACTTGTTCTTTAGGATTACAAAAGTCGACTCGATCTTAGTTCGTAAAGACGAGTGACGTATGTTGAAGAGCTTCTTGTGATTTCGAGGAACTCGATCAGTATGGTCCTTCAGATGATATCTAACGCCACTGTATGGATATATGAACCCTGACATGGTAGTATATCCAGCATCGCATAGGTAATATTTACCTACAATCATAACCGTTAAACATTAGTATAGTATATTCACAAGATTTAATAAGTACAAAGAGTTATACTATTGGTTAAATTCGTCCTCTTACCTTCATACACTCGAAGACCGTTTGGGGGGGTAATGACAATGCAGCTTTAAGGACGGTGAAATCATTTGTGGACCCTTTCCAACCTGCCATTACATATGTGAATCTTTTATTTGGCGTTGCAGCTGCAAGAACATTTTGTGTCACCCCCTTTCGTCCTCTAAACCGGGGTACAAGATGGGCTAGTAGCATGGCATCGACATGTGTCCCATCAATGAGACCAATGCAATCCTACATCGTTATAGTTGATCAAATGTTTACATCAAAGTTAATCAATAAAGGCTAAATACTACATGTCACTAAAATCAAATTTAAAACACACGTACATACCTTGAAATAAGGGTACCAGTTAGGATTATTAACTATCTCAGTAGGGGTCTCATTTGGAGCTTGCTTCATGTACATATCCCGAATGGCACATACTGCTTGCATTACTTGGCTAAAGTATCGACTAATTGTTGAACCGGAGCGTATAAAATCAACTTGCATGACTCTGTTCTTTGACGTGTGTCCTACGATATGAAGAAACATGGCCAACTGCTCCTCTACAAACACATGAATAGTGTCTTTCAGAAAATCCCTTTGTCTCATTAATCTGGCCAGATTCATAAACGCATGGCTCCTCATTCTCAAGTAGTGTAAACAACTACTTTCACCCCCATAGAGAATTCTACGCATGTGGGATTTCCTATGTAGATCCCGCGTAGCTGATGTCTCTCTAGGTGTACGGTTTGACCTACCCTCTAGGTTAAGCATGCAATGTATGATGACAATAATGACTGTCGCCGCTGCCGCGGCACATGGGTTACCACCATACAGGTCACCGTGGTTATCCATCTAAAGCATTTAGGAAGCAACTAAATAATTATGCATAAATTGATAAAACCAACATAAAACATGTATTCTCAACAACTAAAAACCGTATAATAAAATTACAAATAAATGGAAACTGGAAAAATTATTTAATATTAGCCCTCAGGTTTATATTTCTTTTCATTTTCCCCCTTGAAGGCATGGCGGTTGCTCCTCATGGTTTTTATATCCATACACGTTATTAAATCAAACCAATAAGCCAAGTTCATATAAAGGAACCTTCCTGCGAGCCTTTCAAATTTTTATCATTTCATTTGCTTCATCACTGGGCTCTAATATATAGAAAAATTGTTTATAAAAATACTTAAATATCCATACTGCACAATGGGTTTTATTTCAGAATGTACATGCCATTTGTGTATCTGTTGCATGCCTGTGTGCATGACAATATAAATGCTCTACAGAGCATGTCATGTAGGGTTTCATGAACCCTTTATGCGGGGAAAAACTTTCATTTCATACAACATGATGCCGCCACCACCACCATTACTGCCATGCATGAAAATTTATCTTATTGCCCTCAGAATTTACCTACAAACATTTAATCATTGCGAATTTCTTGAAATACACACTTTCCATATCAATGCCACACCAAATTCATTATGTCTGTTTCATCATCGGGCAATTTTTTAAATTGGGCCGGCATACACAAATGGTTTCAGCTTGCATGTATTGTGTTGGATTGCGATATCATCAAGTATATGAAATGCAGCATACATATTAGGGACTGTTCGTTTGCATTTTTGTGATCTACAAATTAAACCAATCGCCCAATTTTTATCAACCTTGAAGCACCTTCAGTAGGGGTAACTGAAACCCTCACATGAAAACACATACTAACAAACACAACCCCCCCCCCCATTTGCATCAAAGAAAACAACTTCAGTATCAGCCAATTTGTAGAAGCGCAATGAACCATTCCAACATACTAAATGATAGCAGTAGTTATACCTCCCAGCTGATCAGAAGCGAAAAAAGCGAGCTGAATATATCCTCACAGAAATCATGCAGCCGTGGGCACTCCCGCAGATCCGAGAAGACAGGGATCACAATCGGCAACCCATTACAGCTCAGGCAATGTGACGAAGCTAGGTAGGAGAGAAATTCAAGGGGATCAGGTCATTTTACAAAGAATCAGTCGCAAAATTTAGCTAATTATATGGAAAACCCCCAACTTTACCTTGTTTTCAGCTCAGCATCCAGCATGCAACAGATGACACAAACATCCCTGCCTACAAGCTGCCTAGGGCACACCCGACGTTGATTTCAGATGGGTTCTTCGTCGTCAACCCACAAAAGCATAAGCTTACCGGCGATTAGACACAAAAAAGTGGCAAAATTTTAGGGTTTTCTCATGAGGCAGCGGCGAGAAGAGGAGCGCAGACGAAGGGTTTTGGCAGCAACAAGGGGGGTGATCACAAGCGGGAAGAGAGATTGAAAGTCGCGAGCGGGGCCCACAAACGGCGGATTCCTCCGGTTTCCAAGCAAAAAGCTTGGACTTCTGACAGCCCCGTGGATTCCAAAAACCCCACCACCGTTTGCTTTTTACGTAAAAGAACAAAACGAAGGGAATAGAGGGGAGGAATAGGGTGAACAGTGACAAATTTTGCATTCCCAGCCCTATTCCCCGCAAAAGAACAACCCCTAAGGCACGAATAAAGTGTCTAACGCCTTGCACGAACAATGATTTTGACACAACTACGACTGATAGAAGCACTGCAATAACTGATAATATATAGAGCTCAAATGTACATTCGCATTATACCACAACATTAAGATATCCATGGGCAAGAGATAGCTCTATGTGATTAACCCTTACTCAGCACAAATTCCCGAATCGACTATGAAGGGAAAAATGCCAAAGAAAACCATACTAGTGGAAGGTCACACAAATGCCATATAGGCACAACATAATGGTTGTTAGTATGTACTACTTGTAAATTTACATGGCTAGAAATTCTAATCAAATTAGAATGGCAGAAGCGGTAAATTTCAAAAATTAAAATCCTAGTGTAAAGTTTAAAAACTACATAATGCACAAATTAATGCTGATAATAAAAAACATACCTTTACGTAGATACTCTTACATGAAATCTTCTTTCCAAAAATTTGATAAAGATCTCTGATCTCCTCGCTAACTAGTACGATAGAAATTTCACATGGATGCTGAAACCCCTTATGATCCATGAGCTCCCCGACAAAATTCAAACTCAGTCTCAAATTTGCTAGTGTTTGAGAGAAAAAAGAAGGGAAAAACTATTTCTTTAGAGAGAAAAATTCTACCATTAATTGAGCCAAATCTTTCATGTTACTTCTCTCTCCGAATTTTGGATGTCTTTGAGAGAAGGAGATAGAGCCATTATATAGTGTAGAAATACCAAGAGTCCTCAAATCATATTAGATGTGCAATTAAAAGAAAGATTCCAAGAAAACCAGTTATCTTTGGAAATTCTAATTTGAGTCAAACTCTATTTTTTGGTTTAATTTCTGATCCAACTATTAAATCTAAACCAAAAACTCCCATAAAACAGACCTAAATCAAGATGACAGCTTGTAGCTAGCACTTACCACCAGATTGTAATCATCTGCTCTTGTTGCTTGGCTGGCTAAGCTGGCTAGTCACTGGACGACTGGCCAGCTGACAGCTGATCAACAAACAGCCAGTGGCAGGCGAGTAATCGGTCAACGCCTAGTTGCCAGTTGTCAGCCAGTCCTTCAACTTCTTATGACGCCAACGCATCACTATAGAAGGTTTAGACTTAGTTTTGACGGTGGTTATTGTAGGGTTTTCTGGGTCCTTAGCGCTATAAATTCGACGTCCGGCCTAAGTCGGTCAGACAACGGAAACAAATTAAGAGAAGAAAAAAAAATTAAACCAATTTTAAATCAAAGCCCTAAAGATTAACAAACCTAGCCAAGATCTCTATTATCCCGGTGTTGGGTCCGACCAACCCCTAAGGATAGATCTATCTAACATTTGCAATTTATAAACGCATGTTTAATTTAAACTACATACTTTTCACTTCGTTTCCGCAGATATGAAGCGTCGTTTTCAGCAACATTTTCTTGGCCCCCGCGCCAATTATCCCAAGCCGCACCGTGTCCAGAGCTGCACTGCGTCCTGAGTCGCACCGCTTCCCGAACCGCACCGTAACCCGAGGCAAGCAACACCCTTGTCACTGAGCCAACCACTCGCCGAAGAAGATTTCACCTTGAGTGGATCCTCCGTCAAGACTTGGGATCCGATCCGAGCTCCTTCATAGCTTTTCTAGAGCCCGAACTGGAGCAAGGAAGAAATTTAGGGAGAACGAGAATATTTAGTTAAAGCTCGGATTCGGGCTTGCTCACGTTTAATGGAGCTACTTAGATCTGTAGCTTGGGACGAGTTTCAAGGAGGGGAGTAGGCCTATATTTATATAGGTGGCTGACCCCTTCCCTTCACTCTATATCCGATGTGGGACTAAAAGTTTTGGAGAAAAAATTAATTAAAGTTTGCCTTTCACAAAGGCCAAACTTTAGCAAATTTTTCCTCCCTCGCCATTGAGCTTTACAAGTGATACAATCTATCAAATCGAAGAGGGTTGAATGGTGAACGCGTAGGAAAAACGGCACTCCATTCCGAGTCCGTTTGACCCCTCAAACGAGACTTCAAAGTCAATCAAAAAAACATGTTTTTCGAAAATGAGCCGCCAATAATGTGCGTGCAGCCCTAGCACTCAGGTGGGGCCCCCTGTAGGCCCACCCGTGCAACAGCTGCGCAGCACACGCATAGATTGTGTGCGCTGGTGCTTCTGCGAGCGTGCTTGTGTAGAGCATGGGCATGTGTTGTGCCTGTGCTCTGTACGGGCGCGTGTTGCGCACGGGCCCGAGATGAGCCTAGGCCCGCTCTTGTCATGGTGCCCCTCTAAAGGGGCGTCGATTTTCACCTGGGCCCAGGCTGCACCCGGGCCCATTGACAGCCTACTCCCATTAAAGGGGGCGCCAAAGGGTACAGGCCCGACCCAATGGGCCAGGCCTGCAATAAACAGTTTTATGGTGCCTTTATTGTTGTTTTGGCTATATCTTGCACGTTTGGAGTCCGATTTGGATGTCGTTTGAACCTGCATTTAAAGTGGGACGATCCCGTCATCCAGGTAACCTTTTCAATGTGTTTATTATATTAAACATGTACATAAACATTTTACGACACATTTAATTCTCTTTTGCATCATATGCAAAATTCCCACATCATTAATGTTCTAAACTTATTTCGCAAACTCATTACGACTTATAAAATCCATTTTCATCCAATACATATGAACTGAGGGCATACATCTCCCAAAATCTCTCACTTGCACTCAGGATCATTTATCCCGAATGTAGAAGCTAACTGCAAACTCTTTGCAGTATTCTATCCCTTGCATCAAATGCATATTCTCCCTAATTTCTACCTATTACTTGATGAAGGTCTCACTCTGTGTGAGTCCTTACTGTTGGATTTGGATCCTAGCCTAGAGGGGGGTGAATAGGCTAATAAAAAATTCTCGTGTAACCCACAAGAAATCTCACGCAGTTATAGGCACAAGCAGAGTAAATAAGAGACAATCACAGAATACGCACAGATTTACCCTGGTTCGGTCGCAATAACGACCTACGTCCAGCCCCAAGTAAATACTAGCATCAATAAGTTCCTTCTGTACACCTACAATGGGGTCCTAGCTCCAACTCCCCACCTAGAATGTACCAAACTCAAAAAAGTGCAGAACTCTATCAACCTAGTAAATGAGTATCTTGACTGCTACAACACGTCAAGACCCTCTTATCTAGCCCCAACCAGACAAGTTCCAAAATAGTCACAAAATAGGTAAAATTTTTCCTACAGAGAACGTTACACTAAGACACGAATATAAAGAGTAAAGAGTTTAGAAATGCTAAGTTCGTGTCTGTGTAATCGTCTCTGTCAATCAGCACGTTGTCAGCTCCAATCTGACACAAACGGTATCTCGATCTGATGTTTGTAACTCAAGTTCTGAGTCAAATACCCTTCTGGTCTATGC
This sequence comes from Scilla litardierei, assembly GCA_030789695.1. NCBI lineage: Eukaryota > Viridiplantae > Streptophyta > Magnoliopsida > Asparagales > Asparagaceae > Scilla > Scilla litardierei. The sequence continues at coordinate 110,252,662 of CM061131.1, forward strand.
ACAAAGCAAACTCAGTTCAATCTTAATTATTAAGCGGTATGTGCGCAGAGTAACTCCTCAAAATAATTTCCACGTCAGCTCCGATTTTGCTTTCGCAGGGCTCCTCACGTGATTGCCCACGTCAGCACGAATTACCCCGCTTCGTTTCTCTCTTTAGCCTTCTGATTGCGTTAGAGCATGCAGTGCAAAAAATAATGTCGACTTCTTCGAGCGATGGTGGCGGCGGCAGCTTCGACAGCGACGAATACTTCGACGGTGACTTGACCTTTGGCGTGCTCTCCAACAACCCACAGCTACGAGCCTCCTCGACTTCGTCTTCTTCGAGAATGGTGGCACGAGAGCGACTTCTTCGATCTTCCACGACGATGGCGTTCTCTCGTTTCGTGCAGCGGCCAGGGGCGGAACCAGGATTAGATGTCCGGGGGGGCCGGGCGGCGTTGTAAGAAGACGTACAAACAAGTTATAAAGTACATAGATGCGATGATGTTCAAGTCGACGAGTCCAAAGAGATAAAGGATGTGTTTTTCCATCACGTTTAAGTATATTTAAGGTGGCGAAGTGAACAACAAAATACATATGAAATTCATTGCTCAAACCACATGCAACATATGTGTTAGGTATCGAGTAAGAAAGACGAAAACAAAAACAAGTTTTAATTGCATGAGAATGAAAATAAGTTATGAAGATTCAAACTGAATTACTTTAAACAAGCAGCAAATTTTTTCATGCATTTATTAAACATAAAATCGTTCACATGTTAACGAATATATGAACGAGAAACTGACGTTGATTACATTGTTAATTTTCAAAAACAAAAAAACAAAAATTTAAAAATAATCATTGGAACAAGCCAAGAATTAATTAATCTTTTAACTTTAAGGGGATGGGAGAAGCGTTTGTAGCTAAATATTTTAGGTAGATTAAGTTAACCATGACAATTTAAAAACGCTAATTAAAAATCACAATGTTTACTTGTGTGATGAGACAATTCATTTTTTTAAGACATTTTTCTTTTATCAATTAGAAGCTTAATCAGCAATGTTATAATTAAAAACATGAAGAAAACAGTGGCATAGCTTCAAGTTAAAAACACGAAAAAAATGGGATTTAACTTCAAATTATAAACATGAGAAAAAGGGGGTATAGGCTATAAAAATCTAAATTTTTTTTCCAACAACCGATCCTCGAACTAGTAATTTTCTTCGAACTAGTAATTATTCGCTGGAGCAAGGGAAAGAACAATTTTGTGCTAGCAGATAATATGTTTTAACGTAACCTTAAGTTGGTGCCCTGCTGCCAAAAAAATCAAATAGAGCACCAACCATTCCTCGAAACCGTGATCACTCGCTAGTGCACCGAATGAACCACCAACATGCTAGCAGGACAACACTGAAGTGGGAGATACAAATATTAACTTAACCTTAATATTTCCTTACTGCCATATAGGTATAAGCTTATAAATTTTGTAAAATGGGGGGGGCCCGGGCCCCCCCCATCTCCTACGTGGGTCCGCCCCTGGCAGCGGCGATCTCCGACGGGCGGCGCTCCTTCTCCGGTGATGACAACTCAACAGCAGCTTCGACGTGCGGCTCTCCTATTTGGCGTACTCCGGCAGCAGCTTCCTCGACTCTGGTGACGAGAGTTTTGATCGGCGACGGACTTTGACAGCTCTCGACGACGATGACTCGTGAGCTACGATGCTCCATCGACAGCAGCGGTGACGAGCAGGCTTCTTCGACTATTTCGCTTTGATAGCAGCGGATGACTGCGCCTTCTCCAATGATGACTCGAGGGCAGCAGCACAATCTCTTTGATGGCGATGATCAGCTCGAAGGCTTGCTTGCAGCAATGAGAGAACAAGGATTTTGGGCCTTCAAGCGTGCGAATTGATGGGTAAGAGACGATCAAGATTGCGGTAATAGGATGTTTTGCTTAAGGCAAGAGAGATTTTGTGTGTAAGGATGATGTGCGTGAAGCTCTTGGCTTTTGGAGAGGTTGAGTATGGCCTTGAGTTGTTTTTGGGTTGAGGAGAAAAAAAATGTTGCGGCTTTGGATTCTAGGGCTAAGTTTTTTAATATTGCCGCAAGCTTCTCTTTGCGTGTCCCCACAAAAATTTTGGGCCCCTTGGAGATTTTGTATGCCGCACAACTCTTACCCCTTGATATGAGAATTTATACAGGATGTGGACTAGGGTTTTTTTTTATGCGGCCAAGGGGTTGTTGGCAAAGGATGGGATCAAGTAATTAGAAGTTTGGGAATTGATTGGAAATTTGTATTTTACTTGGAATTGGTATTGGCTAAGAAGTTTGTATGGCAATAGGATATGCTCCAATCACCAAATAAGATTTGGCTCCATCTCTCCATATTGGACCAAGTCCAAGTTGCACATAACTAGCCACTTTTCCCATCACATTGACCAAGTCGCCTTTGGAGAATTTACGAGCGTGCCATTCATGAAAAGCACTTAACACACATGTTAAATAGTTTGCACATGTTTGTCATCATCAAAATAAAGATCCTAGATCGTTGCGTCCAACAGCTACAGACTGACCCTACTACATGTGGGGCTCGAAACTCTAGACGGTAGAGACCACAAGCAGCATGTGTCGTCCCTGTTTCGGTATCATACTTATATGGTTAACTCATTGACATGAGTATCGTCAGGACCACCCTAACTGTGTCTGTGATGAATACCGCAGTTATAGCCTCTTCGTCAAAACTATACCGCTTAGTCAAGCCTAGGGTATGGTCAACTGTCAACCTTACCAGCTTGAACTTGGTTAGTCTCCATTAATCTTTAGTCAAATTATGTTGGACTTCTTCCAACATACTCTGGCCAGAGTTTTCACTAAAGATCGAACTAACACTGCGACACTACTCTCCTTGACCGAGAGAGACGAATCATATCTTGGTAATTAATCTCCTCGCACGCTTCAAATGTCACCCAACCAAAAACCTTTCAACTGGGCTTACCCCGAGGCTAGATCAGTGATCCAAGTGACACCGTTCACGTACAGGTTCGTACAATGACCTCAAGTCAAAAGACGAACTTGCCTATCATCACTAAGAGTTATCATTGACAGATCGGTTAATATAAACCATATGATAACTCTCGTTGGGTCGTTCAGTAAATCATTCTCTAATAAGCACGTGTGTCTCGTCTTCGACTTCGCCAAGTCAAACGACCATGAGATCATCGTCACCATTACATGGTGAAGACTAAGACACAATGGTCTATCTGATGTGTCGATATCCATTTCTCGAAACATCTACGACTACGAACGTTTTTAGATCTATGCTACAATCGGTCAAATACTTCTCCATGATCGAGATCTCCATCTTGATACATATTTGACCTCGCATTTAGTCTCAGGACTGTACCTAAGTTCTAATGAAGGCTACATTATTATTAACTTAGGTAAATTTTTACCAAACAGCTTATTGTTATTATGAACAAGATGTTTGTACACTTACATAAAGATAAATTGCCTCGAGTTCGAGGGTAACCCTATTTCCCAACATCTTTCACTTGCACTCAGGCCCATTTATCTCGGTATCTCATGCCGCATTTACACGTAAATATCTCTGGACTTTATGTGGGAGAGCATTGTGAGTGAATCTGCTAAACCGTCTTTAGTTATAGACTTAAGGAGTTTTCTATGTTCAAGTTAGACCATACATTTGAATCTCATCCAAATAATTTCCTTGGTCTCTTGGAATCCATAATTAATGTCTTGCTTGGATCTCATCCAGCTTATCGTACCTTACGAGTTGAATCTCATCCAAATAATTTCCTTGGTCTCTTGGAATCCATAATTAATGTCTTGCTTGGATCTCATCCAGCTTATCGTACCTTACGAGAATAATCCAAATAAATTACTGGTCATTTATACGGTTTACAATCATTTCTGATAAAGTGTCAAACTTTTTGACCACTTTGTCAAATATATATGTTCCGACTCCTTGACACCTCGCATGTTTTTTATTCGCTCCGACTGACCTTGAAAACTCTCTGGCCGATTCATATAAGTTCGTTCTTCTAAATCATATTTAGAAAACAGACTATACTTGAATGCTCCAGTTTTCATGGTCATCATGAGCATTTACATCAAGTTCGGTCCGAGTAGATCTGTACACATCTGCTGGCGAGAAGGTTTCATCATAATCCATTTATAAGAGTTAGGATGATAACTATTCTCAACCAACATAAGTTGTACTTCACTATTTTCTTTCTGCACTAATCTTGTGTCTTGAAGATTTACTTGCAACCAATAAGAAACACTTTCTTTGGGCACGTAAACTAAAGTCCATACTTTATTTACGTGCACGGACCTTTTTCGGATTACATCAAGTTATTTATCAGAGTTCCTACTCCGAATGACATTCTGGAAGTAGACTAAGTCGTCATCAACTATGATGTTTTACTCGACTTATCGTCTCACGAGACTCGAGTAATCCTTGTGACTTCCTAACGATTAATTTGAGGAATATTATATTTATAAGGTTCTAACATAACCTTATCAAATTTCTAGGCATTATTATCAGGGTTTTGACCCAGAACAAGGATTGTAACTCAGAGTCACTGGCCATGTATCGCACTAAGTCCAACAGAGTACGATTCAAGCTCTCTAACACACCGATGTGTTAAAAGACTTGACCTGAGAGAAAATCTCAATTTCTTTTAGTTACGCAAGAACTACATAGTTAAGTATTTGACTCTTCGAACCGTTCGAATCATTTCAAATACTTCTATCATTGTGTTCTTTATTTTATCAGACTTGTGTTTCATCAAGAACACGTGTCGTAATAAAATAAGAATACCTTATCTCGGCTTATTCAGACTTGGGTCCGGGTACATCTGTATGTACGAGACTATGAGTTCACACACTTATTCTCCCACTGTCTTACAGAGGGAATTTAGGCCATCATACCTTTGAGACAAGATTCACAAGTGTCTTTCGACTCATAACACGAGAGGTCAGACCCCTCTTTACGTGAATTTTGAAGCTTAGTCTCTTCGGTACGGCCTAGTTTATTTTGCTGTATAAGATTTTCTACTAACTTGCGTATTCATGTATTAACTCTTAATACAACATTGTTATATATTTTAATCACATCAAAACATTTCTTCTAAAGTAATGTGACGACATTCGCCATGTGTGAATTACGTCCCATTTGGCCTAAAGACAACTTTTGTTCATTAGCCAATATGTGAGACTTTCTTAGTATAACAATTATTATGAAATTTTAGACATCAAGCATGTCCTATTTTCATTTCCTCCTACTATGCATTGTCTTATGACAACCCAAATATTCTTTCTCAATGAACTTTTCCTTAGTGCCTTTTCCTTTCTAAATTACATTTAGATATTTATCATCCTAACACAAATATTAGCTGTGCAAGAATCACATGCATCCAAACACTTGAGCTTTATAACCTTGAGAAGACTCAACAAGTTGCTGGTCTCAAGATCTAATTTGGATACATTGTCTTGTACCGCTCTTACACTCATCTTCGAGTCAAACAATTTGATCGAAGTTTCAAGCCTTGCGGATTGAAACTGTTGTCCATACAACCTTGAGGAGACTCAACAAGTCATATGGAGGAACTGCTTTGAACATGAGTATGTTTAAGCTACCCATGTTCATATGGGGGAGTGTTAAGTAGCGTGCTTTTATTGTGTTAGATTTTAGATCTTAAGGAAATCTTTGTCCTTAACTCAGTAATAGGAAGGCCATTTTAATATCAATGAGAATATAGTTTGGTTTATCAAATATTCCTTAACTAATCATTTTGTCCAGTTGACTTATTTCTTTTAAGGATATTATAATTTTGGATTCCACCCGGTAAAACATAGAATATCACTAGTATAGCATTTGTTCATGATTTTTAAATATAGTTAAAATGGTTTTTATTCAACTATATCCTCCCACTATTTCTGTGACCATCATTAGCCATATAGATGTACGAATATAGTTATTTAATGGGATAGGGACCTAACCACCCTGAGCTTCACAACCTTGAGGAGACTCAACAAGTTGATCGACTCTGCAGTTGGTAGATAATCTCATTATCAATCACATCATATGTGACTCCCTATTGGTTTTCACCCTTAGTCACTTATGATCTTGAGGAGACTCAACAAACCATAATGACTAGTCTAGTCGAACCCTTGTTTTCATGTCTATATTAACTTACACTGATACTCGAGGAGACCCAACACAGTGGTTTGGGTTAATGCCAGACTACATCTCATGTATAATGGAGTCAGTTTCTAAAAGAGACCATGTCATAGCTTGAGGAGACTCAACAACTATGACATGCGTCTTTTAGTCCCCTAATACAAAAACAAGGAGGGCTACGGCTAACCTTGAAGAATATTTCTAACGTAATTGACTAGATATACTCGACCATGTCACATAATCATAATTTGTATCCTTGCGGTCCAGCGGAACACGGCCAGGGATTTGGCTAGGCCAGGATCACTATCCCCAGGATCACTAGTCAAAAAACACTAGACCGGATCATGGTCCATTGAAGGAAACTTAGTATTCATATGTGTCTCATCGATTAGAGTTGGCATCATTAAAACTAGTTAATCATATTAACTAGTTGAATCCTAAAATTTGAAATTGTTAGGATTAGTTAATAACTTTTATTAATGACCTTATCAACTATAAGGATTATTATGGCACTATCCTAATCATGTATTAGGCATTAAAAAATTCAAGTTGCAACAATTTAAATCATAGCCTTTTGTTCGAAATTATTATTAGAACAATTAAAATAATAATTTGGAGATGGCTATCCTAAACAAGAATTTAATTTGTTGCAACAATTTTTAAATCATAGCTAGTCCATAAAAAATTATCTTATAATTTTCTGGAAGTTTTTAATGGCTATCTTAATAGTCTTTCTTGAATTATCACATAATCAATAAAAACTAATATAACCATAAACAACTAAACAATTTAGCTAAGCATGCAACTTTAAATTATCTCATAAATCTAAGTTACATCAAAATTATCATATAATTTTAAAGATTTAATTTTAAAATAAAATTAAATCTAATTTTCAAAAACAATTTTCGAAAATAAATAACGTTTGCTTTAAAACGACATTTTTAAAGTTTAAATAAAACCTCCATCTGATGGAGAAACATGATGTATCACATACATTTTATAATTGCAAAATAGATCATGTAGACCATAGCTCTGATACCACTGTAGTATTTTCTGGGTCCTTAGGGCTATAAATTCGACGTCCGGCCTAAGTCAATCGGACGACGAAAACAAATTAGCAGCGGAAAACAGACTTAAAATAATTTTAAATCAAAGCCCTAAAGATTAACAATCCTAGCCAAGATCTCTACTATCCCGGGGTTGGGTCCGACCAACCTCTAAGGATAGATCTATCTAACATTTGCAATTTTTAAACGCATGTTTAATTTAAACTACATACCTTTTACTTCGTTTCCGCAGAATACGAAGCGTCGTTTTCAGCAACATTTCTTTGGCCCCTGCACCGCTTCTCCCAAGCCGCACCATGTCCTGAGCCGCACCGCTTTCCGAGCCGAACCGCTTCCCGAACCGCACCGTGTCCCGAGGCGAGCAACACCCTTGTCACTGAGTCAACCACTCATCGAAGAAGATTTCACCTTGAGTAGATCCTCCGTCAAGACTTCGGATCCGATCCGAGCTCCTTCGTGGCTTTGCTAGAGCCCGAACAGGAGTAAGGAAGAAATCTAAGGAGAAAGAGAATATTTAATTTAAGCTCAGATCCAGGCTTGCTCACGTTTAATGGAGCTACTCAAATCTAGAGCTTGGGACGAGTTTCAAAGAGGGGAGTATGCCCTTATTTATATAGGCGGCTGACCCCTCCCCTTTGCTCCATATCCGATGTGGTACTAAAAGTTTTGGAGGAAAAATTAATTAAAGTTTGTCTTTCACAAAGACGAAACTTTAGCGAATTTTTTCTCCCTCACCATTGAGCTTCACAAGTGATACAACCTATCAAATCGAAGAGGGTTAAACGGTGAACGCGTAGGAAAAAACGGCACTCCATTCTGAGTCGGTTTTACCCTACAAACGAGACTTCAAAGTCAGCCAAAAACATGTTTTTCGAAAAAATGAGCCGCCAACAATGTGCGCGCAACCCTAGCACTCAGGTGGGGCCCACCAGTGGGCCCCACCCGTGCAACAGCTGCGCAGCACATGCGCAGAGCGCATGCACTGGTGCTTCCGTGTGCACGCCCGTGCCCGCTCTTGTCTTGGCGTCCCTCTAAAGGGGCACCGATTTGCACCTGGGCCTGGGCTACACCCAGGCCCATTGACAACCTATGCCCCTTAAAGGGGGCATCAAAGTGTACATGCCCGACCCAATGGGCCGGGCCTGCCATGAACAGATTTATGGGGCCTTTATTGTTGTTTTGGCTATATCTTACACGTTGGGAGTCTGATTTAGACGCCGTTTGAACCTGCGCTTCCGTCATCCAGGTAACCTTTTCAATGAGTTTGTTATATTAAATATGTACGTAAATATTTTACGACACATTTAATTCTCTTTTGCATCATATGCAAAATTCCCACATCCTTAATGTTCTAAACTTATATCGCAAACCCTTTGCGACTTATAAAATCCATTTGCATCCAATACAAATAAACTAAGGGCATACATCCCCCAACAGTTTTTATCCTCCTTTTAGAATCAAGTGCCTATAAATATTAAGAGCATTTTGAGCTTGCTTCACAAAACTGTGTGATGAGTTCCTCTATCTTAGTAAAGATGATCACTACTCCTTGTGATTTCTTGACTTATGTATATTTCATATACGTTATATAAGTTTCATTCATTTATCGTAACAAGTATATTATCTTTCGGAGACTCTAAAAGCTTAATTCCTACTACATTCGTGAGTGATCGTACTATATGATCATGTTATAGGTACGATAGTGACACTACCTACATATGAAGACCACATGTTCCAGAATCATAATTATCCGGTTAGTGTGAGACCACACTTTCTTCTATCGCAAATCTAGGCATATCAGCGAAAACTACCATTCAGTCTGATCTATTCATCAAGACTATGTCACTAAGATGACTGTGATTTGTAAATCTATCAAACCCTAGTAACATCATTATATCATTAGTCATGTATCTGATGCCATAATCACTGGGATCAACCTTATTACTCTAATAGGTTTGTACATTCTACCTTGGCTAAGGATTTATTATGGATACATACAAACTTTCTATGTTACTAACAAACCTCCATACTTAGAGAGACAAATCCATGTTAATCGTGTCACACCCTGCTCTTCCAAAATATGGAAGATACGTAGCAAGAGAAGGTCATTGTAGTATTCAAACGCATGGCTTTGAGCCCTTGTATTCCAAATACTACTAGGAATTAATTGTGATTAAATTAAACCATATACACAGGCCACTACGACATAGTGGAATAGTACAGAAAGAAAAGTAAAGTGCTCCAACAAAATTTAAATCCACAGACTAGAAAGAAGGAAAACAAAACATTTCATTATTTTAAACAAGATACATTATACATACATCGTCTACACAGTGGGTACAAAAGTGGGGGGAAACCAAAAGAAAACCCCAACCCACAAAAGAAAGACAAAAGGTGTCCACACGTCGTACAACCCACTCCTTAGTCTACCCCAGTGAAGTCTAATTGAACAAAATCGCCTGTAGAAGTTTTCGTCTGTACCTCGGGATGTGGAACATTCTGATGGGTCAGATCCTGATCTGTCGTCTCTACTCCTGATCCTAAAAATGAAGATGGGACACGTCAACACGTGACCCAGTAGGAAACCTAACTAAACTATATAAAGCCCAGTTTAAGAACTGGTCTACCTAACAAAAGGGGGTGTCGGTCTACTGGAAGTACACATGTCCACAGATTAACAACATAAAAATAAGACGGATCATAACATGCAGGTGCTAAGAAGTAGAGCTGAGAATCAGGAAAGCCATAAAAGTAACATTCACAGATTAATAGTAATTATCTTCGAGTTTTGTATTTAATTAATGTGTGAAAACCAGTGTAAACTGTATGACACTTAAGGAGGGGGACTTCACCCAGGGTAGGTGAACACAGTGTTACCCCTATCAGTGACACGAGCACTATAGGGACCTCTCGTAACTCCCCCATTTTGGGAGTGAGATGGTAGTACTCCTATACCTCATGGTGCATCACGAGTACACACATGGGCCTCTCTAAGTATGCGCACTCCCCGTGTCGGCTGTCGGGAGTGCGAGTGAGACTAAAAATCTATGTCCACTCCTTAATGCCTACATTTTCCATGTGTTTCCCCCGACCCATATCTGGTATCTCACCCATCTTGGAATGGGTCGAGAATTACAGACATATTAATACTCATCTCACTCTCACATTCATCTGTTCAACATTCTTTTTATTTCGATGGTCTCATTACCCAATCGCATTTCATTCCACAAATATCATTCCACATGAACATCGCATTATGTTCCTCTTTCCGTTTCAATTGCACATTTTTCCATGATTCACATATGAACATTTTCTAACAATAGCATAAAACTTCTTTCTTGCATGAATAACATAGTAACAACATCATGGTATTCTCTTTCATAAATTCTAAACATGGACTTCAAGCATATGAAACTGAAATTTCATAACATGATTGCCACATGGTGCACAACATTGACATGTAATTTATTTTTATAAAACATAGCATGGTTACATGAAACATAACATCAATTTATAATTGCTGGAAATTGGTTCACACGACCGTTTGGTGCTCGCACACGACCGTGTGGAGCACCGCTGTCAATGGCTCAGAAAAATTCGACCATACGGTCGTTTGGGTACTCCACACGACCATGTGGAGCCCAACATAAGAAGGCTCAAAGAAGTGCACTCACACGATCGTTGGTATAGCACACGACCATGTGGGGGAAGACTACGACTAAGTCTAAGCTATGTTCGACACACGTTGACACAACTGTGTCGATCGGTGAAAAAACTAAAACATCAATCAGAATACATTAAAGGACTACGCAAGTACCGCGCGACCGAGCCTATGTCGACACGACTGTGTGGGAATAAATTTTAACACGGCCGACAACACGGTCGTGACATGACACGACACGATCGTGATACGACCGTGTTGTCTACGAAACGACCACGACACGACCGTATCGCGTCGTAACCTGTCGATTTCTACGGTGATTAAAAACTAATTCCTACTCAATTTGAAACTAAACCCTAGCTAATCTTGTTAGGAATCCTACCTCTGCAAGTCCTTCTATGATTATCTGGCCCTTCTTCTCCTTGAAGACCTTCTGAAAGCCTTAGTCCTCCTCCTCGAGGTGATGGGTTCAAATGGGTTACGTGTCTTTGGTTTTGGCAGAAGAGGGAAGCAGCAAGGGTGGCTTGGCTTGGGCTTTGCGAGAGCATGGAGGGGAGAGGAGAAATTTTCTCTTCCTTTCTTTTTTTCTCTAATTTTTTTCTTTTAAACCCCATAATATCCTCATCATCACTCTCCCTCTTCCTAGTGTTGACATGTGGATGGGATTAGGTAGAAATCAAGGATGTGATGACACCTCAATGGGTTAGGTGTTTCATTATGAATTTTTAGGGATTTCAATTTTCTATTAAATATAAATACATGGTTTAATACAATATACTTTCCCAATTACTAGTATTTCATCCATTTAATCCATTTATTTAAATTCAAATGGTGTTAAAACTTATTTAAAAATAATTGGGTCATTACAAAAATTAGAGAAAATTCATAAAAATACCCAGAAATTTTATACGTACACGTACGTCCAAAAATGTATAACATATGTGTATATTAACATTAGGGATGTTACATCTACTCTCCTTAAAATAAATTCCGCCTCGGAATTTCAAAATAAGGAGAAAGAAATATTCTATATATCATCTCATATATATATAAATTACCCGTGCACACAGTGCACGGAGCAAAAAACCCCCGCGAAGAGGATGCGGTGCACACGTGCAACCGCAAAGGAGCGAGAAATGTGGGTGGACGTGTCGATATCGTCGGGGGGGCAATAAGTGCAAAGTTTGGGGGTCAAAACACCAAAAACCATGGGGGTGGCAAACACGTAAATAAGTGGGGTTTTTTTTGTTTTTTGGGGTGAATGGCACTCATGTAATTAAGTGGGGTTGTGGTTTTTTTGAGGGGATGGCAAACATGTAATTAGTGGGGTTGGGTGAGATTTGGGTAAGGTGAAGGGTGAGGTGGAGGGGAGTGATGGGATATTTGTCCTAGTCATATTTTCCCCCTCCACCAAGGACAAATGCATCATTTCTTATATATACACACACACACACACACACACACACACACACACACACACACACACATACAGATACACATACACATATACATATACATATACATACATATATACATATACATATATATATGAGAATAAGCTGGCTTGAAGGAACCTCAGGTTCAGGTAGCTACGGGGGAGGTCTACGAAAAAGTGCACGCCTGAAAGATGGCGCCTCAGGGAGGCCAACCCAAGCTCTTAATTAATGTGTATTTTTGTATGGAATAAGCGGGGTCTGAATAGCTCTGTCAGGAGGAGAGATCTGCGCGATAGACTTAATAAATTAAGGTCATCTGTGGTAATTCTACTTGAGACTAAGTTGAAGATTGGAAATGATAAATGGCGTTCTTGTTTTCCTAAGAATTGGGTTGTGTTTCATAATTTTTCTGTGCATTCTGGAGGCAGAATCCTAGTTGGGTTTGACGGCATAGTTTGGCAATCTACAATGCAATCCGTCTCCAGTCAGCACATATCGCTTCATTGCAGAAATGAAGGGGGCCTTGTGGTAGTACTCACTGCTGTGTATGGCTCCAATTTGAGGTCCGAGCAAAACATTCTTTGGGACCACCTTGAAGCTGATGCAGCCATGGTTGGGGGAGATGCGTGGCTAGTTGGATGAGACTTTAATTGTGTTAGGTATTCCGCGGAGAAAATTGGTGGTCGACATTGCGATACTAGCTTATTGGATGAGTTCAATAATTGCTTGTACAAATGTTCATTAATAGATTTAAAGACTGTCAGCAAATCTATGAGCTGGCGCAATTGGTAAGTAGGGTCGGGTCGCATTGCTGCAAAGTTAGACAGAACACTCTGCAATGCACAATGGCTTAGTATCTTGCCAGAGACTTTCGTGGAGTATTTGGATCCCCACACCAGCAATCATTCCCCCATGTTTATCAAATTGTGAACAAAGGTAAAATCATACCCAAAACCTTTCAAGTCCTTTAATGTCTGGACTCAATGGGCAGGATACAAGGAGCTTCTGGAAAATGTATGGAGCCATCATGTTGAAGGAACGGCAATGCATGGGGTAGTAATGAAGCTGAAAAATCTTAAGTCTGCTCTTCGAGTTTGGGCGCAGAACCAAAATGCTCTTAATGAAATTTCGGCCTGCAGAAGGAATCTGGAAGATGTACGAGGTATGCCCAATCTTGGAAATGATTTTTCCTTGCAACATCAGGAGACTGGCCTTTCAAGGAAGCTAACCAAATAAATGGGGATGGAGGAGGCGATGTTAAGGCGGAAAAGCAGGCAGGATTGGCATAGTCTGGGGGATAAAAATTCCAAGTTTTTCTATGTAGCAATCAAGGCTAGACAATGCCATAATAATCTGGGTCATTTAGTGGATGCAGATGGAAATCTCAATAATTCTTATGAGGACCTAAGGAGTGCAGTGCCTAATTTATATAAAGCTTTATATAACCAAGAGACATATAGGAATGCATTTCCTAAACTCGTCACTAAGCGTATTTTAACTCCAGAAGCTACAGCCTGGTTGGAGAGAAGAATTTCTAATGAGGAAATCAAACAAGCGGTCTTCCAAATAGGGGTGGATAAATCCCCCGGCCCAGATGGATTTAATGGATATTTCTTTCAGCAGAGTTAGAGCACTATAGGTAATGATATCTTTGATGCCATTCATTCTTTTTTCAGATCTGGCTCTCTTATGCATCCAATAACCCACACTAACCTCACTTTGGTGCCTTAGAATTCAAATGCTACTGGATTGGGAGACTATGTAACGGTCACTTTCCGACCTTATGAATTTTCTACGTGCACGTGCTTTAACGTGCACATATTTTATTTGGCTATTTCTGGATTCCGAAATATGCGATGTGATATGCCGTTGTGATTGTTTGAGAGTGTAGGATTTTATTGTAATTTTTGGGAACGTCGTTTCACGGCTCGTTTTCTCGCAAAACGACTTTGAACGATAGGGGCATTTTAGTCATTTGACTCAAAACGCCGTTTCCAATTTTACGTAAATTCTTGGTAGGCATTACGCACGATCAGGCTCCATAGATCTGTGCATCTCGTCTCCGCGATCGCCCCGGTATTTTTGGATTATTTTTCTGACCCCCGGTTTGAGAGATATCGCTCGGATAAATCTCGACCGTTGATTAGCCCAACCAGTTCAAATTCGAATTTGATAGCCAAATCTGGCTATATTTTTAATTAATCTGTTTTATATCCTTCCTAATCTGTTTCTCTAATCTCCCCTAGACATACCCCAAAATTATACACCCTCTATCCCTTTGATCTCCCCCTTTTAACCATAATTCTATAGGTCTATAGCAATTTTATTATTATTATTATTAATAACCCTAATCTAAACCCTAACCCTAAAACTTTTTCCCCTCATCACGTTTAACCCTAGGGCTATCTTCAAGTAGCCGTCGGCCCTATTTTTTCCCCAACCCCGATCTCCCTCTCTCCCGCTCCTCCCCTCTCATTCACGACGCCCCGCCGTGATCCACCACCGACGTGACCGCCGCGCTCCCCCGCGGCCCCCCCTCGCTCTCACAGTACTGCCCGCGCCCGTGCTCTACGTCGCTTGCTCCTCTCCCCTCGCCTCTGCACCGCCACGACCCCGTTTCCAGCGCCTTGACTCCGCCGCGACCGTGGCCTCCCCGCGCCGACGTAAGCCACCTGTGCATCACCCCCGATGCCGCCCTCTCACACTCAACGACCGTCAGAGCCCCCAAACCCCCGTGCTCCTCCCTCTCGCTATAAATCGACGCCGGAATCTCGCATCCACGACGAACCCTGCCGCGATCTAGTACACCGCCGTGATTCTCAACGAGCGCCGCCACCCTCGCGGCTTCCCCGACAGCCTGTGCCCATCCACGGCCGCCTGCAACACCTGCGTCACCGCCTTGCCCTCATCGCACTCCACCGCTACAGCGCATCCCCACGCCGCTACAGCCCTCTCAGCCGCCGTCGCAATCCCGACCGCCGCGATCTGCTCTGCTGCGCTCTCCCGCTCCTCCCCTCTCATTCATGGTGCCCTCGCGGCTCCCCGCGCCACCGTGACCACCTGCTGTGCATCCTCGTGCCTCCCCTCACTCTCAGCCACACAGCGCTCCCCGCGCTGCTCTCTGCGCCCCTCTCAGTGCGCACCACCCTGCCTCCGTGACTCCACATGCGCAGCGCTCTTCCAGCGCGCAACCCCAACCGCAGGCCGCTGTCCCTGCGAGATCTGTCCGCTGCCTCCCCGCGACGCTAGCTCGTTCTTTTACCGTTGGACTGATCGTGCTCACTACCCACACTTCGTCCGCTGCCCGGACGAGTCTCACTACGCTACCCGTAGTCGAGACGACGTAGACACCACAGATCACCTGCAGTTTAGACGCTATGTCTGCACTACTCCATACACCGGAGAGGTTGGTTCCCTAAACTCGTAGCACAACCCACCCGTAGCAAAACTGAACCCTAAACTAAAACTGGACAACTACAATTAAATTTACATTTTCGCACCAGTAAAATGTTGTCACTGTAGAAAATCGACCATCTGACAATTTTCTGTGCATATAGGGTAGTGGTCGATCTAGGCTGACAAGAACACCAATTCGTGACTTTGATAGTTAGGGTAGTCCCGACAACCTAGAAACAAACCTAAATAGGATTTATTGAAAACGCGACCTGACACCGTCGCCGTGACCTGTTGCAGACGGACTACCATGGACGCGACGACTGGACGAGACGCCCGGATAGACGACACACTCGCCACCGCAGGCAAGTGTATTCACTTGCACTTTTGGCCGTGCTTAGGCATTAGTTTGTTAGAACTGTTAACTGTGAACAAAGAGAACCGGACGTAAAATGATAGCGTCCGGGACGTCCCTTGACGGCTCAGACTTGACGACGAATCTGAGCCTAACAACAACAACAACTTTTGACATCGTAGGACTATCATGTGTGTGCGTGCGTGTGGACACCCTAGAATAACATTTCCTGTCTTGTCACGTCCCGTCCCATCTTGCACAGCCCAAAGGGCAATAGGGCACTCTCCGAGTGATCCCTTGTCGTGATACTCAGCCCAGAGGGCAATAGGGCACTCTCCGAGTGATCCCTTGTCGTGATACACAGCCCAGAGGGCAATAGGGCACTCGCCAAGCAAGAGCGAGTGATCCCTTGTCTTGTCTTGTCTTGTCATGTCCTGAATACTTGGGGTTGGGGTAGGGTTGAGCGTGCGCACTGGAAGAGGGTTTCATCCCCCTCGAACCGTAAGGCGTGAACCCTTTCGTGTCACACTTGTCTTGTCTTGTCCCGCCATGTTCCGACTTGTCTTGACACCTGTTAGGTTAGTCCCGTAGTTGGTAGCACATGCTACGACAACTACTTGTCACGTTTTACTTTCTTGCTGCGTTTATTTTCTTTTGTTCCTCTGTTATAACCTCAGCATGCAAATCAACCAGTAAACCGTTGTTAAATAGTCGATACACTTGCAGTAGAGTCTAACCCCTTTTTATAGACTTTACCTGACGCACAGTTCCTTCTTTTGGTGATGTACGTCAGGTGTTGAGCCAGAGTTCGTGGACAGGGCAGACTTACCAGAGTACGTGGAGCCGTGGACGTTGACACAGAGTACGTGCCTGACGAGGACCAGACCTTGAGGACTTTTCAGTCGCCACCTTTCAGAGATTACTACTTTCAGTTTTGCTCTTTAGATAGTCGTTGCCATGCTTAGGCTTCCCTCTCTTTGGACTTTTGTACTCGCTAGATATTAACTCTTTATATTAATGAATGCAACTTTCTTTCTGTACTTTCTGTTGTTTCGAACTTTATAAATGCAAGAACCTGAAAATTTTAAAATGGCACCCCCCTACAGACGCTTATTGGGTCCGAGCTTCTCAGATCTGGCCAAAGCGGGCCTTGTCACGCTTCGCCTCCGTTGTTTTGGGAAGCGGGGCGTGACATGTTTTAGTGGTGGCCCATGCAAGTCATGCAAAAGTTCGAAACAATGAGAGTACTGCATTCATTTAATATCCATGTACAAGTCTAAATTAGGTAGGAAGACTTAGATAGACATCTGGGTTGATAGTCAGGCGCCTTGGTTATGATTTAGTCATACTCGTTTAGGATACCCTACTAGCCTCTCACCCGGTTCTGACCATGTTAGATTTCTAGAGCCTTTCTTTAGTCGTTCGCTCGGGTCCATCGACTTTGGGCCGAGCAAAACGTAATCCTGATTCTCTTAGGAACCTTACCCTGAGATCCTGATTACAGTCTAGTTCATTAAGAAGTCATAGTCCTGATTTTTCCCTGATCTTTAGACGGCCCGATAATTAGGAATCTCTGATTTCTAGCATCTTTCTAATCATTACATATCTGTGTTGCCGAATGTAGGATTTTCCGTGACTTTTCATAAGTCATATCCTAGGCGTAGTTATATTTCGATCATGCGATCATATCTCTTGCTCCCGATTCGCGTGACAACTTCATGTTGTTCATCATCAAACATTGACTTTTCCACATTACCATCCTGATCATTCAAAAAGTATTTTCAATACTATTTTTGGATTTCCCTTCTAGTATAAATTCTTTGAAAACATTTAGCCTGGACTTAAACTTTCTACTTTTCAGTTGACTTAAATTTATTCTTTGAATTTCGAAACTTTCTCACCGAAACCTTTACACTACTATCGTATAATATTTTTCTAACCTGTATCTTTCATACTCATATAAATGCCATATTTCGTTCAAAAAAAAAAATTTTTTCCTAAACCTTACTTATATTTTCCCTAATTCGATATGCAATTTTCCATTTCTTACCCTTCACTGTTAAGACGTATTTCAAATGACTCATCGCAAATTATTTTTTAAAAAAAAATTCTTTTCTAAACTTATCAGTGTGACAGTCCTATACTCATCGTATTCGCATGACCAAGTTTTATAAAAACCTAACTCCATTTGCCAAAACAATCACTTCATTTTCATACTCATTATTTTCCTCGTCAAAATACTTTATTTCGTATTTTAGACTTATATCATCTACGCGTTTTTTTTGTCACTTACATTTTATAAGAATATTAATATATCTCTTTTCCCTACTTGATTAATCACCACTATATTTCTGTTTTCATACACCTAAGCTATTCCCTTGTCCATGTCCATCCGAACAGGTTCATCCCGATCTTGTTTCGTTTCGCTATTCGATTCGGATTCTCCACTATTGTTTAGCTATCTCATTAGTGCTTGTTATTGCCTGTGTCAACTCTAGTTTAGTAGTGGGCCCATTGGTTTTGTGATGTCGTCGTAGTGCATGTGTATAGGTAGGGTGTGTGGACCGGTACGAGTGTGCTACTTTAGGATATTAGTGATGGTCTCTTGTGTCGTGTATGTATACTCAGTGTGGTCCGTGACATACAAATGGAGTTGTTTGAATGATGGTATTCACATTTGTGTGGACAACGTCATAGCAGACAAATTCCTTAGATTTAGTCTTTCATACTATTGGACAGTTTATCTTGGCTGCTTGTGATTGTATCAAAACTTTTTGTTTTCCTTTAAACTAAATCTTTAAAGTTTTCGAAACTAGCCCTCGAGATCACAAATCACTTATCCTCCCTCATCCATTACCACAACTCCACACGGTTTTCCAAATGTTTTAAAATATGTTATTGGTCTTAAGTTTTCCTTTCTCTTCTCTCTTCTTTCTCCCTTCGAAATGTTATGCTTATTGTTGTTATATTATTGGGACTAGCTATTGTTATTTTAGGATCTTGTGTGCGGGTAGGTATAGCGTGTGGTGAGATGTAATAGCGATGATTAATTAATTTTGAGGCACAAAGATAGGAGATTAGAGTCATTTGGATGAAAAGAATGAGCTGTCCAGGACTTGTCTACAAATGTGTGATTGACTCAATGAAGAACTCAGATTGGATAAAATTATATACATGAAGATGAGAACTTATTAGACATGGAACTTGGACAAGTGAAGATAGCTAAGAAGGTATAGTATGAGTTAGGGTGATCATGAGAATGAGTAGAACATTTGAAGCATCAAGACATGAATATTAAGTTAACATGAGAAGACCTTGGGAATAACACGAAGTGTCGAGAGGAATGGATGGTTAGGTAGGCGGACTTAATATTGGTTGGGATTAGCTATAGTGAGTAGGATGAGATGTGATTCTGATAGTTAAATTATTTGGCGGATAAATTTATGGGAAGATATGACAAGGAATGTATTAAGGACACGACGATTGTTGATTTGCGAAAGGTGTTATGAGATAGACAAAATTTTCGTCTCGGATTGGTGAACGACTAGAACATAAGTTTAGCGATTTATTAATATTGGGGAGAGATTGAGAAATTTATAGATGTTATGGAGCGATGATGTTTAATAGAGTGGTATGGTATGAGAATATGATTATTATTCTTTAATGAGAACTTGGGGTTGGGGATTTGAACAGCAGTGATGGATCTATAGTTAAGTGTTAGGATGCGAGATTAGTCGTGGCATTATCCAGTGAAAAGAAGGGTTATGATGGATTATTTGAGGAACGATATTGAAGTTATAAGATTAGAGATCATGGTGTGGAAGATGGGAGTTATAGGCTTAAGTATTTATAGATTTTATAATTATTATTAGTATAGGTGATTCCGAGAACGGAATCATTTCTAAGGTGGATAGAATGTAACGGTCACTTTAAGACCTTATGAATTTTCTACGTGTACGTGCTTTAACGTGCACGTATTTTATTTGGCTATTTCTGGATTCCGAAATATGCGATGTGATATGCCGTTGTGATTGTTTGGGAGTGTAGGATTTTATTGTAATTTTTGGGAACGTCGTTTCACGGCTCATTTTCTCGCAAAACGACTTTGAACGATAGGGGCGTTTTAGTCATTTGACTCAAAACGCCGTTTCCAATTTTACGTAAATTCTTGGTATGCGTTACGCATGATCAGGCTCCGTAGATCTGTGCGTCTCGTCTCCACAATCGTCCCGGTATTTTCGGATTATTTTTCTGACGCCCGGTTTGAGAGATATCGCTCGGATAAATCTCGACCGTTGATTAGCCCAACCAGTTCAAATTCGAACTTGATAGCCAAATCTGGCTATATTTTTAATTAATTTGTTTTATATCCTTCCTAATCTGTTTCTCTAATCTCCCCTAGACATACCCCAAATTATACACCCTCTATCCCTTTGATCTCCCCCTTTTAACCATAATTCTATAGGTCTATAGCAATTTTATTATTATTATTAATAATAACCCTAATCTAAACCCTAACTCTAAAACTTTTTCCCCTCATCACGTTTAACCCTAGGGCTATCTTCCAGCAGCCGACGGCCCTATTTTTCCCCAACCCCGATCTCCCTCTCTCCCGCTCCTCCCCTCTCATTCACGGCGCCCCGCCGCGATCCACCACCGCCGTGACCGCCGCGCTCCCCCGTGGCTCCCCCTCACTCTCCAGTGCCGCCCGTGCTCTCTGTTGGATATTGGACTCCCCGGATTTGATTTTGGATGATGAACAAACATAAATATATCGTGAACTAACACTTTGTGAGCGCAGTTATGGAGATCGTCGCCAAATTCATATGAATATCAATTACGACATCTCAAGACTTCTCAAAGCACGTGATCGTATGCCTAAAGCTTCGTTGAAGCTTATGGACCAATGTAGAAGTCATGAAGATTCGATTGAAGCTATTGAAGACGGTATCGTCAAGTTTTATTTATAGTCTTTAAGCTTCTTTCGTAGAATGTTAAGCCTTGAGTAGGTCTTACGTTTTAATTCTTCATAACGCTCATATCTTAGCTCTAGGATCTTTGTAGAAGTCCATACAATTCTTCCCGAAGCTTCGCGCTTCGATTCGGGACTTCTTGTGCATGTTAGTTGGTTCAAGAAGAAGAACTGACCGACTAGATCATGATCTAGTCGGTCAGCCAAGCTTCTTGGACCGACTAGTTCTTCTCAGTTAATTCATAGCTCTTTACTGTTTACAGTTAGTCGGTCTAAGTTGACTCACCGACCGACTAGTTTGTGAACTAGTCTGTCAGTGATGCTTCTGTGACCGACTAGTTGAGCTTTCCCTGAACATGCACATTTGAACCTAAGCTACTGTTTATCATTAGTCGGTCTGTGTTCATTGATCGAACGACTAGTTGATGAACTAGTCGGTCAACTTTCCTTCTTAGACCGACTAGTTTAGTTTACTGTACATGCCAAATTTTTCACCATACTTACTGTTTAGTGTTAGTCGGTCTATGTTCATTTGGTGACCAACTAGTTGGTGAATTAGTCGGTCAACATTTGTTCTTGGACCGACTAAGTCTAATGCTTCTCAGACTTCAGTTTTATCTGTTAGTCGGTCTCAGTTGAGTAACCGACCGACTAGTTGTAAAACTAGTCGGTCAGCTACTCTTCTTGGACCGACTAGTTCCTTAGTCTGTACTTTGATCTTTTCTCAGTTTACCCATTAGTCGGTTTACGTTAATTGACCGACCGACTAGTTGATGAACTAGTCGATCGGTGGTTGTTCTTTGACCGACTAGTTGGGTTCAGAAAAGAGCCGTTGGAGCTTTAATTGAAACGTTTTTCTCTCTCTCTCTCCTCTATCCTATATATACTTGATGGGCTACATTCATTGCTGCCAAGGCTGATATTATTGCAAGTTTAGAGATCAAGAGAATTCATTCCAAGTTCATTCAAAGCTCATTCATTCCATTCAATAATCTCTCCTCACTCTTACTTCCAAAGAGAGATTCATTGAGTGTGAAGCCTTCCAAGCCAAGTGCTTGATTCTAGGTCACCAACATCCCCAAAACTCTCCATCGCTGATCTACATCTTGGAGCTAGGGTTTGGTGCCACTTCTTCCCCAAAATCATCCTTGCCCTAATTCGTAAGCAATACTCAAGGCGTAGGTATTTTGTTTGGTAAGAAGTTTTCTTATTTCATTTCATATTTGATTTGTAAGTTTCACTCTCGGTTGTGAGAGTGTGGTTGTGATCCCGGGTTGTGGGAGTCACAAATTACATTTTGTATGATTTGACTTGTGGAGGATTTTCACAAGTATTTCATAGTGGAAATCTTGAGTTAGGGTTTCTAACTCAAGTATCCGGAGGGGATCCGGGTGGTTGGGACGTAGGATCACCGGGAACAAGTCGGGGAGACTTGGGTGGATCCGAACCCAGTAACATCTCTTGTTAGCATTGTTAATTTTGTGTTGCCATTCAATTTAAGCTTCCGCAAATTGATTTGGTAGTTGTTTGCATTATAATTAGGAATTATACTCCTTGTTATTTTTAAAGTACTATTCACCCCCCCCCCCCCTCTAGTACTTGTGCAGTAGCTTGTAGGGCATTACATTTGGTATCAGAGCCAGATACTTAGCTATGTCTGCCAACGACAACAAGACCGTGCGTCCACCTTCCGACTATGGCACCTTCAGGAACCGTGAAGGAGCGTCTTCGGTGATGGAAGGACATTCCTCTACGAGGCCTCCATTCTTCAACGGTACCAACTACGGGTACTGGAAATGCCGGATGGAAACTTTCCTCCGGAGTGCATCTCTATGGAGGACCACAATGAAGGAATACATCGAGCCCGAAGAAGAAGACTTTGAGAAATGGACAACTGCGGAGGTCGCCGTGGAGGTAAGCAATGCCAATGCAATGAACACCTTGCAATGCGCGTTGGAGCCCGAGGACTTCAATAAGATATGCACATGTAAGAGTGCATATCAAATTTGGAACTCCCTCCTCATTCTTCATGAAGGGACGAGTAGGGTAAGAGACTCTAAACTCATAGTTGTAAACAAAGATTACGAAATGTTTCATATGCAACAGGGCGAGAAGATGAAGGAGTATTACGCTCTCTTCGTCGACATCATAAACGAGTTAGAGGCTCTCGGCAAATCCTACACCCAAAAGGAGAAGTGTTCGAAGCTTATCGAAGGACTTCCTTCTTCTTGGGAGAAACGTACCTTCGCCATCGAGGAAGGTAATGACATGAATAAGTACACAGTAGTTCAACTAATGGGTACTTTAATGTCATACGAGGTACGCAAGGATAGCAAGCTCAAATTGCAGGAAAAGATGAAGTCCTATCTAAAGCAAGACGAGCCAAAGAAGAAGGCCATTGCTTTCAAGGCCGCTCCATCCACATCGACATCAACCGATGATGAAGACTCGGAAAACGAGTTGGACTTGGAGTCCATGGCACTCATGGCCAAGAAGTTCAACCGTTTCTTCCGAAAAGGTAACTATAAGAACAAAGCAAAATTTTGTTCTTCTAACGCATCTTCCTCTCCTTTGTGTTTCAAGTGTAATAAGCCAGGACACATGAAAGCGGAGTGTCCTCTCAACAAGCAAAAGGAGAAGTGGAAGGCGCCAAAATTCGATAAGTCCAAGAAGTACAAGAAAGGAAACAAGAAGGGACTTGTCGGAGCAACATTCACCGACTCCGAGGATTCCTCAAGCGGAGAGTCGGACGATGAGCAAGTGGAGCAAGCGCGCATGTGCTTCATGGCAAGAGAGGAGCATGATCAAGGATCATCCTCTTCCGATGATAGTGATGACGAAGGCAACGATGAGGTAACTATGGATGATCTTAGGAATGCTAACTCTCAATTATGGTCAAAATACACTAAATTAGTAAATAGATATACTAAGGTAAAAGATGACCTAGCTAGCATTCAAACCTCGCCTAAGACTATCATCACCAACAACGACACCGTTGTTGAAGAGTTAAGAAATGAGATTATTAATCTCAAATCTAAACTTGAACATGTTAGCATTGATGATCCGGATGAACATAGGATAGCGGATTTAACTTCTCAAAACTCGACTTTGAGTATTGAGAACGAGAATCTTAAATCTCGTGTTTATGTGCTCACATCGCAAGTATCCAACTTGGATACTTCTATGCGTTCTCTCAAAGAGAAATATGAGAAAACATTAGGCCGAATTAATAGATTCAATAAGGGTAAGGACCATTTGGATAAAATCCTAAGTGACTTACTTCCGGCCAATCACCACATTGGTTTGGGGTACACGATGGGATGTTCATCCAAATCGGCCACTACTTTTGTTAGGCCAACTTCCGGTGACTCTACGAGTGGTAGCAAACACTCTATTGGTAGTTCATCTACCAATGGTGCTTCCACCTCGTCCACACCCTCTTTCAGAAAGAAACCCACTTTGGGTGGACCTCCAAAGAAGGGGCATGCTTATATGTACACCAATACCATGCCACGTAGGAACACACGTCCTACTCCACCGGCTCACACATATGATGATTTTTATGCAACACATTCTCGGGCACGTGCACACCATGTGAGACACCCTCACGCACGTGTTCCCACACATGCATATGTTCACCCACAACATCATATGAATAATTCTCGTCGTGCACCATTCCATCATGTTCCTTATGCCTATCCACAACATGCATCACGTAGAAATCAACGTCGCATGCATGCACCCAATAGGATGAGGGCTCCCAAGATTTTCACAATTTGGAGCCCAAAGGACACAAGCATGGACGAAAAACAAATGTATATGAACGCTTATTTTTCGGATGTTGTGCATAGTAGAAATTATGTGGGGAAGTCTAAGTCCAATTGGACTTGGCTTCCAAAGGTCTAATCTTTTGGACCCAATGACCTTGGGTACCATGATATGAAATTCTCTATCTTTAGGTACTCAAGGAAAAGAAAAAGAAAAGGAGCAACAAATTTAAATTTTGCTCCAAGGGAAATTGGATACTCGATAGCGGGTGTTCAAAACACATGACGGGTGACGCTAGTTTGCTCTCCGGAGTGGTTCCCATAGCAAATGGAAACCGCGTCGTATTTGGAGGCAACGAGAGAGGAACCATCATAGGTGTTGGTAAAGTGGGTAACCCATCTAAACCCTTAATTAGTGATGTTTATCTTGTTAATGGTTTAAATCATAATCTTATTTCAATAAGCCAACTTTGTGACAAAGGTTACAAAGTTAGCTTTGCGAAAGGATTGTGTCATATTTTAAGAAAAGATAATGATAAATTATTATTTTCCGGCACTCGTCATAAAGATATTTATATTTTGGATCTTCCTAAGTCTTATGAACAATGTCTCGTTGCCAACACAAGTGAACAACACTTATGGCATCGACGCTTTGGACATGTGAACTTTGGAACACTTTATAAGCTTTCAAAATTAAATTCCATTAAAGGTTTTCCGAAGCTTGTTTTTGAAAAGAAAAGTTTTTGTGATTGTTGTCAACGTGGCAAGCTTCCTAAATCTTCATTTAAACCTAAGAAAAGCATTTCTACTAAACGGCCACTAGAGCTATTACATCTAGACTTATTTGGGCCAACTAGAGTTGCTTCCTTAGGAAATGCAAGATATGGACTTGTCATCGTCGATGATTATTCGAGATTTACATGGGTATTTTCATTATGAAATAAAAATGAAGCTTTTGAAAACTTCACAATTTTTGTTAAGAAAGTACAAAATCTCTTAGGAACCACCATTGTCACTATTCGTAGTGATCATGGAGGTGAATTTGAGAATGAGTCTTTTGAGACATTTTGTGATGAAGTTGGTATTACTCACACCTTCTCTTTCCCTCGTGCACCTCCTCAAAATGGTGTAGTTGAGAGAAAGAATAGGACGCTAGTGGAGTATGCTCGCACTATGCTTGATGATAGCCAACTTGGCCATCAATTTTGGGCGGAAGCGGTACACACCGCTTGCTATGTGTTTAATAGAATACTTTTGAGGCCCGGCACTAAACAAACTTGTTATGAATTGTTGTTTGGTAGGTTGCCTCAAGTTAAACATTTTCGTGTTTTTGGTTCGAAATGTTTTATTAAGAACACGTATGGTAGTTTGGACAAATTCGATCCAAGATCCGATGAGGGGATTTTTGTTGGATATTCTTCGCGTAGAAAAGCCTACCGGATATTCAACAAACGAACCTCAACAATCGAGGAGTCGCTTCATGTCTCTTTTAATGAAGGATTTGTTCCCACTAGAATTTCAAATGATAATGATTCTATGGATGTTTTATGTGATTCGTTTGATAATTCTAAGTCTAATAATTCTATTGATTCTATTGAGACTAACCCAACTAATGAAGTTGTTGAGAATGTTCCTAGTGACCAAGGTATTCCCAAACGGCTTCATACCGTTCGTGACCATCCTCATGAGCAAGTCATTGGCAATATCTATGATAGTGTCAAGACGAGATCGCAAGTGAACTACTTCGCTCATTGTGCCTTTGCCTCCTCGATAGAGCCAAAGAATGTTAATGAAGCATGCGAAGATAGCGCTTGGATCTTAGCCATGGAGGAGGAGCTCATTCAATTCGAGAGGAATGAAGTTTGGGAGCTTGTTCCATTGCCATCGAAGAACCACACCGTCATAGGGACAAAGTGGATCTTCAAGAACAAAACCGACGAAAACCAAGTCGTCGTCCGGAACAAAGCTCGGTTAGTTGCTCAAGGCTACCGTCAAGAGGAAGGTATTGATTTCGAAGAATCCTTCGCTCCGGTAGCTAGATTAGAATCAATTAGATTATTATTGTATTTTGCATGCCATAAGGATTTTAAATTATTTCAAATGGATGTTAAAAGTGCATTTTTAAACGGAGATGTCGTTGAGGAAGTTTACGTTTCTCAACCTCCGGGCTTCATAAATGAAAAATTTCCAAATCATGTTTTTAAACTAAAGAAAGCGATTTACGGCTTAAGACAAGCTCCTCGAGGTTGGTATGATCGCCTAAAGAATTTTCTTTTGGATTTGAATTTTAAAATGGGAGAAGACGATTCTACACTTTTTGTTAAGCATGCGAATAATGATATAATTTTAGTTCAAATATATGTTGATGATATCATTTTCGGTGCTACTAACTTTGCTCTTTGCGAAGAGTTTTCTAATGTTATGAAGGAACAATTTGAGATGAGCCACATGGGTGAGCTCAAATATTTCTTAGGTCTCCAAATTCGCCAAATGGATGATGTAATCTTCATCCACCAAACGAAGTACACGGTGGAGTTGCTAAAGCGATTTGGAATGGAGAGTGCTTCCGGGAAAAAGACTCCAATGAGCACGACTACACATCTTGATAAGGATACGGGCGGTAAGGATGTAGACATTCGTCTATATCGAGGTATGATAGGTAGTTTACTTTATCTTACCGCAAGTAGGCCCGATATTATGTTTGCCGTATGCGTATGTGCTCGTTATCAGTCTCAACCTAAGGAGTCTCACTTAGTTGCGGTAAACCGTATTTTCCGTTATCTAAATTATACACTTGATTTTGGATTACTTTATCCAAAATCTAGCACATATGAGTTAATCTCATATAGTGATGCCGATTATGCGGGATGCAAATCCGACAGGAAAAGTACTAGTGGCACTTGCCATTTTATAGGAAATTCCCTTGTCTCTTGGTTTTCCAAGAAGCAAAATTCCGTGTCACTTTCAACCACCGAGGTGGAATATATTGCCGCCGGTGCCGCGTGTGCTCAAGTTCTTTGGATGAGACACACACTTAAAGACTTTGGTATTAATTGTGATACTTGCCCTATCATGGTTGACAACCAAAGTGCAATATGTCTTTCCAAGAACCCGGTACACCATTCCCGTTCGAAACACATAGATGTCTGACACCATTTTTTAGATGATCATGTTGCTAAAAAGGACATCATTTTAGTGTACGTTGAAACCCAAAAGCAAATCGCCGATATTTTCACGAAACCCCTAAAGGAGGACTCCTTTGTGCGGTTGCGTCGAGAATTGGGGATTATGGGTGAATCCGAGATATAGGATTCATGATTCATTCAATAATCTTGCATGCTATTATATTTCGAAATATTTTGTTCATGCTAGACTTATTGGATTTTTCGAGAATTTATGTGATATTTTGAATTTTTGCTCGAATTCATGTTTTGAATGTCGTATTTAAGATTTCGATGTTTAATGGGGTAGTTTAGATGATTATTGAGAGTTTTGCGATATATCGTCCAAGTGTATTGAGGAGAGAACTTGATTATCAACTTTTGGACTCTTTTAGTCGGTTTCAGTTCAACCACCAACCGACTAGATGTTCTTCTAGTCGGTTAGTAGAAGAACTTAGACCGACTAACTCAAGCTTTTTGAGTTTCCTCTTCATTTTAACTCTTTAGTCGGTTCATGTTCAGTGACCGACCGACTAGATTGAGATCTAGTCGGTCAGTAAATGAACGTAGACCGACTAAATCTTGTCAGTAAATCTTGGATTCAGCCACTGTTTGCAACTAGTCGGTTCAAGCTCATTGACCGACCGACTAGATCGTGATCTAGTCGGTCAGTGTTTGAACTATGATCGACTAGTTGTGCCAGGGACTGTTTGGTCATTTGCGATCTCGACCGACTTAATCTCAGCTTAGTCGGTTTGTTTTCATTCTAATCGGTTCAAACCCCTTCTCCCTCAGCTCTAAACCCCGACCCCTCGCAGCCCCTTCGAATTCCGATCGACCTCCGGCCGTTTTCCGGCCATCTCCGTCGATCTCCTCCGTCGGCCCCTTCATTCTAGGTGATTTCCTCTCTTTCTAGGGTTAGTTTTCCATTCCTAGTGCTAGGGTTAGCTCGGTTTCTAGGGTTTCTAGGGTTTGATTCATTTTCGGCTAGGGTTCTCTTGTTCAATCTCTTGTGTCATGTTGTGCCGAGATTATGGCCCGAACACGTATCCCGATCACTCCGTCTAGCCCCTCGCCGATGACCATCGA
The DNA here is from genome assembly GCA_030789695.1 of Scilla litardierei. Classification (NCBI taxonomy): domain Eukaryota; kingdom Viridiplantae; phylum Streptophyta; class Magnoliopsida; order Asparagales; family Asparagaceae; genus Scilla; species Scilla litardierei. The sequence goes on from CM061131.1 coordinate 110,281,746, forward strand.
ACAAAACCCTTCGGATCCCGAGCATCCAACCCCTCTGAAACGCCGTGCCAAGACCACCCATCCTTCGTCGTCTTCGCCTCCTCTCAAGAAGAAGAGGACGACGACCGACAAGCCTAGAGGTCAACCCAAGCCCAAGCCTAAGCCCAAGGCCAAAGTTCTTGCCTCTCATTCTTCATTCCATACTCCTACCGATTCCGATACGGAGTATAACCCCGAGACAGAGACTCATAGGGAACCCACTCCTCCTACCCATCCTGAGTCTAGCACCCACCCTCGTACGTCTACCCGTAAGCCTAAGGGAAAGGCTCTGATGTCGGTGGGCGGTGTCGATATCTCGTTGTGTCGCGACGACCCGATGTGTCTCGCGGCTTACAACCGTATCGAACACTGTCCACTGCTTCTTGAGCATTTCGTCCAGTTCAGTGACTTCATTGGGTTAGCTGATCTTCTTTCGTCGTCGGGTCTTCTCGATTATATTCGTTATGACCCGAAGGCGAACCCTCACCCGTACCCTCGTTTAGTGAAGCTTTTCTATGCGAATAAGATCCGGGGTCAGTACGATCAGACTCACTCTGTTGAGACGACCGTTTTGGGGACTCCTATAGTCCTCACAGCGGAAATCTTAGAGGAGATTTTGGGTATCTCCTCGTCTGGCCTCCTCCCCTCTGATATCTCTGTTGACGATATTTCTTCTCTTGATCAGACCATCCTTTCAGAGATTTTCCATCAGATCCCTCCCGCCATAATTGGCGTGACATCTAAATCTTTTAAGCCGAATGCTTGGGTCCTAAATCTGATTCTGAAGTTGTGCTTGCTTCCCAAGTACGGATCCTCATCTTTACCGTCCCAGCCCTTTCTGAAGCTTATCTATGCTATCTTCATGGGGAGCTCGATTAATTAGGCTCGCATTATACTCGATAAGATTGATTCTTTCGAGTGTATTCGCAAGTCCTCTAAATCGGCTCATATCCCATTTCCTTGCTTATTGACCCTCGTGTTTCGTCACTTCCGTGTCACGTTGCCTCGTGCCGATGAGCGTCCCCTTGGTCCTCCCCTGAACGCGACGGTCGTCAAGAAATCTCTTGCGGCGCTTCGTCACGTTCAGAGGACGACACCTTCAACGTCTGCCCCTGCCTCTGCCAGTGCCTCTGCTGCTCCCTCTGCCACCCTGGATGATGTTGTACGGTTACTTCGTCGTCACGAGTCTCGCTTGGCTCGTACCGAGGAGGTAGTTTGCCGTATGGCTCGTCTGTTGGGTGTTGAGCTTCCTCCTTCTGTGTCTGAGGCTGAGGAGTTGGATGAGATGGCTGAGGAGGACGTTGAGGAGCTTTGTCGTGCTTCGACTCGTGCCCCCGAGGGCACTTCTGCTGGTACTGCTGCTGCTGGTGCTACCACTTCCGGTGCTGCTGTTGCTGCTTCGTCTGCTGGTGCCCCCGAGAGCACACCTGTTGCCGCCACTCCTGTGGTGGATACTCCAACTGGTGCTCCCGAGGCCACTACGGTTGCTACTCCAGAGGTTGCCACTTCTGCCGTCGTTCCTGCTGATCCAGTCACCTCCTCTGCTTCTGCTGAGCCTGCAGTTGCTTCTGATCCTCCGGCTGCCTCTTGAGTTTCTTCGAGGCCTCTCCCGATACTCATTGGATGATCTATCTAGTTGTGAGAGATGTTGGGTAGGATAGTGTGGGTGGCTATGTATTTTGGGACATTTTGATGTCTTTTTGATATTTTTGATGATGGTGTATTTTTTGTTGACACTCCGATATCTTGTCATATGATGATGTATTTTTGTGCCCCGATCAGTCGATCGATATTTTGTATGTCGGTGATGTACTCTGCCTCATATTATATATATATATATATATACATCGCAGTTGACATTTCATTCTATTGTGCAATTTATAATTTTTATGTCTCTGATGTTTGATTTCGTCGCTCGACGACAATAACTTGGTTTAATAGAAATTTCTTCTATGGAAACATAGAATTGTTTTCCATGCACTAAATTAACCAAGAAATGTTGATATTGGAGAGTTTATTCCATAACTCAATCCGTAATATTGATTTGAGTTTTGATGATTTCGTTTTACGATTTTCGATTTTGGTTTCATTGACACGCCTTGATTTTGTTCATATTTCTTTGGTGTCACTTGAACCTTTGTCGTATTCTACGACTCCCGTGCTTTTTAATTTGAGGCCATTGTTGTTGTCATTGTTATCCTCCCGCTCTTTTTGCTTATGCCAAAGGGGGAGAGATATAATAATACCGATGTGCCAAATGAAAATTTAAAGCATTTCTCCAAGAATCTAACTTGATGTGTTAGATTCAGGGGGAGTTAAGATATATAAATGGATTTTCAAATCCGATATTTCAATAACCTACGTTTGGTATTTCAATAATTCAATAATCGATTATCATTTAATATACTTAACTCGTCTGCTTGATGCGTATTATTTTTGTTTATATTGGAATTAACGTGTCATCAATGCAGGGGGAGTAAGTAAATTTCATTTGAATTATTATTTTTGATTATTATTTATGTTGGTTTGTCATCACCAAAAAGGGGGAGAATGTTGGATATTGGACTCCCCGGATTTGGTTTTGGATGATGAACAAACATAAATATATCGTGAACTAACACTTTGTGAGCGCAGTTATGGAGATCGTCGCCAAATTCATATGAATATCAATTACGACGTCTCAAGACTTCTCAAAGCACGTGATCGTATGCCTAAAGCTTCGTTGAAGCTTATGGACCAATGTAGAAGTCATGAAGATTCGATTGAAGCTATTGAAGACGGTATCGTCAAGTTTTATTTATAGTCTTTAAGCTTCTTTCGTAGAATGTTAAGCCTTGAGTAGGTCTTACGTTTTAATTCTTCATAATGCTTATATCTTAGCTCTAGGATCTTTGTAGAAGTCCATACAATTCTTCCCGAAGCGTCGCGCTTCGATTCGGGACTTCTTGTGCATGTTAGTTGGTTCAAGAAGAAGAACTGACCGACTAGATCATGATCTAGTCGGTCAGCCAAGCTTCTTGGACCGACTAGTTCTTCTCAGTTAATTCATAGCTCTTTACTGTTTACAGTTAGTCGGTCTAAGTTGACTCACCGACCGACTAGTTTGTGAACTAGTCGGCCAGTGATGCTTCTGTGACCGACTAGTTGAGCTTTCCCTGAACATGCACATTTGAACCTAAGCTACTGTTTATCATTAGTCGGTCTGTGTTCATTGATCGACCGACTAGTTGATGAACTAGTCGGTCAACTTTCCTTCTTAGACCGACTAGTTTAGTTTACTGTACATGCCAAATTTTTCACCATACTTACTGTTTAGTGTTAGTCGGTCTATGTTCATTTGGTGACCGACTAGTTGGTGAATTAGTCGGTCAACATTTGTTCTTGGACCGACTAAGTCTAATTCTTCTCAGACTTCAGTTTTATCTGTTAGTCGGTCTCAGTTGAGTAACCGACCGACTAGTTGTAAAACTAGTCGGTCAGCTACTCTTCTTGGACCGACTAGTTCCTTAGTCTGTACTTTGATCTTTTCTCAGTTTACCCATTAGTCGATTTACGTTAATTGACCGACCGACTAGTTGATGAACTAGTCGGTCGGTGGTTGTTCTTTGACCGACTAGTTGGGTTCAGAAAAGAGCCGTTGGAGCTTTAATTGAAACGTTTTTCTCTCTCTCTCTCTCCTCTATCCTATATATACTTGATGGGCTGCATTCATTGCTGCCAAGGCTGATATTATTGCAAGTTTAGAGATCAAGAGAATTCATTCCAAGTTCATTCAAAGCTCATTCATTCCATTCAATAATCTCTCCTCACTCTTACTTCCAAAGAGAGATTCATTGAGTGTGAAGCCTTCCAAGCCAAGTGCTTGATTCTAGGTCACCAACATCCCCAAAGCTCTCCATCGCTGATCTACATCTTGGAGCTAGGGTTTGGTGCCACTTCTTCCCCAAATTCATCCTTGCCCTAATTCGTAAGCAATACTCAAGGCATAGGTATTTTGTTCGGTAAGAAGTTTTCTTATTTCATTTCATATTTGATTTGTAAGTTTCACTCTCGGTTGTGAGAGTGTGGTTGTGATCCCGGGTTGTGGGAGTCACAAATTACATTTTGTATGATTTGACTTGTGGAGGATTTTCACAAGTATTTCATAGTGGAAATCTTGAGTTAGGGTTTCTAACTCAAGTATCCGGAGGGGATCCGGGTGGTTGGGACGTAGGATCACCGGGAACAAGTCGGGGAGACTTGGGTGGATCCGAACCCAGTAACATCTCTTGTTAGCATTGTTAATTTTGTGTTGTCATTCAATTTAAGCTTCCGCAAATTGATTTGGTAGTTGTTTGCATTATAATTAGGAATTATACTCCTTGTTATTTTTAAAGTACTATTCACCCCCCCCTCTAGTACTTGTGCAATAGCTTGTAGGGCATTACACTCTCCACCGCTTGGTCCTCTCCCCCCCTTCGCCTTCGTTGTTTTGGGAAGCGGGACGTGACAGACTACAGGCACATTACCTGCTGTAATGTACTTTATAAGGTTATAAGCAAAGTTATCTATAATCGGCTTAAAGTGGTTAATCATGAACTCATTTCGTCGAATCAATCTGCTTTCCTCAAAGGGAGATTGCTATCCGACAGTGCTCTGCTAGCAAATGAACAGATTTTAGATTTCAGTAACCCCATGGGGGCGAGAGCTTTTATTAAATTAGATTTGAGGAAGGCCTTTGACAGTGTGAATCGCGAGTTCATTTATTATATCCTTCATCGTGTGGGTTTTAGCAGGAAATTCACGGCATGGATCAGAGAATGTATTTCATCTCCTACTTTTTCTGTTATGGTGAATGGCTCTCCAGTTGGCTATTTTAAAGGTAATAAAGGCCTCAGACAAGGTGTCCCACTATTCCCGAATCTTTTTGTAATCCCTATGGAGGCGTTCTATTGCTTGAAAAGGCTATGGCTACTCGTCATATTCAACCAATGAGACGAATGGGGGATATCTCTCATCTCCTCTTTGCATATGATCGTCTTTTATTCTGTCGGGCCAACATGCATTCATTTAAGTGTCTCAAAGCTCTATTATTGGATTTCTCTAACCTTACAGGATTGGAAATAAATTGGGATAAAAGCAACTCTAAATTCAGCAAGGGCACAAAGAATACAATATTTCTAGCTAACTTGCTTGGGATTAAGTTGGGATCTTCTTTTACTACATACTTAGGGCTTCCGCTCTCCTCTAGGTATCCTAAGCCATCAATGTATAGCAGGCTGATTGACAAGTGCGAGAAGAGACTTATGGGGTGGACATCCTCCCTATTATCTATTTCGGGACGCATTGAGTTGGTCAGATCAGTCATATATGGTATGATCTCTTTCTGGATGCAAGTCTACCGTATTCCTAAATCTATTTTGCGAGCTATTACTTCCGCTTGTAGGAAGTTTATCTGGTGTTCCTCCCGCTTTTGGGCTTGGAAAGACATGTGCACCCCTAAATAGGAGGGAGGGGTCGGCATGAGACTGTTGGCTGACCTTAATATGGCATCAGGAGTGAGGCTGACTTGGAGGATGTTAGCCACTGAAGGGCTATGGGCTATATACTTGCGAAATAACCACAGAGATCGTGCAAATTTCTTCGCTACCCAAGGTAAAGCAACGCACTCGGGTACTTGGAAATTCATGCACCACTGCAGACACTTTTCTAAAAAGCTTATAAGGAGACAAGTTAGGGATGGCCGTTCAACTCTTTTTTGGCATGACAACTGGTTGGAGTGTGGACCTCTAGGTGATATATATGATGTGCCCCCAGACTCAAGCATGAAGAAGGTGATAGACTATTGGACGCCGGTAGGGTCGGCGGAAGATCTGGACTTACTCCAGGTGCGGCCATTGCTACGTCAGACTTCTCTATCCATGGAAGCGGATGCATGGACCTGGGCGCCAGGTTCTGATTTTAAATATAAGGATGCATGGGATGGTGTGCGGCAACATGGTATGAAATTTCTGTACAAAAATATTGTTTGGTATAAGAATAATGTCCCCAAAATGTGCCTTACTACTAAGGGCATTCCATGGAAAATTACTAACAAAAGTAATACGAATTAAATGGGACATTAATTCGGATATCTCATGCGAGTTGTGTGAGACGGGGCCTGACGAAAGTATAAACCATATATACTTTGAATGCGATTACACAAGCTACATTCTTCGCAGGAGTCTTCTCAAACTGGGTGTATCAGACCCCATAGACCCACTGCTGTATAAAGTGGGTGATTACTATTTACTACACTTTGCCAAAAATATACGGTAAGCACTCTAGCCAAGGCTGTTTTATCTGCGGTAGTGTGGCATGTCTGGAAGAAGAGGAATAGACGTATATTCGAAGGCAAGCAAAGGCCAAAGACCGTGCTATTCAAGGACATATCTGTTGATGTCAGACTTATGCTCAGAGATCAGGATTCTGCTGAACCTGAAGCTGCCCAAGTTCTGGGAAACTGTGGGTTTAAATATGCGGGTTGAGTAGGTAGTAATTTTATTCACGGCCCATTTTTTGTAGTGTGCTCCATGTACATTTGGTAGATTGCTGGTAGGGAGTGACGGCGCTTGTGCCCTTTCCTCTCTCCAACATCCACTAGCCTCCAATTGTAACCGTTTGTATTCTTGTGCATTTTGCAAGGTTAATATAGATACTCACTAACTTTCCAAAAAAATCTATATATATATATACACAACAAAAGAATAAGTCACTGTACAAACAAGTGAGGGTATTTCTCTCTCATCTCGTCCTCGAGTTCCCAGGTGGACTCTCCTAGAGACTTTCAGTGCCACTTGACCCTCACAAGATTGATAGCCTTCTCCCTCAGCATCTTCTGTCTCCTATCCAGAATAGCTACCGGTTGTTGATTATACATCAAGTCTGGTCGCACTTCATTCTGAAAATCGACAACGTGATTGGGATCTCCCACATATCTCCTGAGCTGGGATATATGAAATACATTGTGCACACCCATTAGAGATGATGGCAGTGCAAGTTTGTAGGCGACCTTACCAACACATGTCACGATCTCAAATGTAATATACCTCGGACTCAACTTCCCACGTCTGCCAAAATGAATCAATCCTTGGGTAGGTGAGATCTTCAAGAACACCTGATCACCTGGCTGGAACTCCAATTATCGTCTCTTTGTATTTGCCCAATGCTTATAACGGTCTTGGGCAATATGAAGGTTGTCTCTGACGGTTCTTACTACACCTATTGCTTCTGCAATCATCTTTGGTCCCAAAAGTTCACGGTCGCCAACGTCATCCCAACTAAGAGGAGAGCGACACTTCCTTCTGTATAATGCCACGAATGGCACCATGCCTATACTCGCCTGGTAACTGTTATTATATGCAAAATCCATTAAATGTAGGTATTCGTCCCGGGAACCATTGAAGTCTAACATACAAGCTCTCAATATATCTTCCCAGATTTGAATAGTCCGCTCCAACTGACCGTCTATTTGTGGGTGATATGCATTACTGAAACTCAGTTGAGTTCCTAACCTAGCCTGCAAACTTCTCTAGAAGTGAGACGTAAACCCGGTGTCACGGTCAGAGACTATGCATATATGCACTCCGTGGAGTCTCGTGATTTCCTGTATACAAGACTCAAATCAGAATTCATACTAACGAACGAGTTTAATTGATATATGGAAAGGAAGAACTTTACCTCCATATATCTTCTAGATGGTCGGTCGACTGGCCAACTCGAAAAGGAATAAAATGAGTTGATTTGGTTAGTCGATCGACGATTACCCAAATAGTGTCATGTCCTCGAGAAGTACGAGGTAAACTAGTCATGAAATCCATAGTTACGTGCTGCCACATCCATTCTAGAATGGGAAGAGGTTGCAATAATCCCGCTGTTCTCTGGTGCTCGGCCTAAACCTGTTGGCACCCCAAGCATGAAGCCACACTCCTGTCTACACTACGTTTCATCCATGCCACCAAAAATGTTGTCGCAGATCTCGATACATATTGGTGCCTCCGATGAGTGTTATGAGCCTCCCTCAAAAGCTCATCCTGAATATAACCAGCTGGCACACAAATCCGGTGTCTAAAGCGTAAATATCCATCTTCATGAATGCAAAAATCAGTATGAAGTCCAATCTCTATTTGTTCTCAAATCTTCTTCAACTTCTCATTTCCAGATTGAGCAGCCTTAATCTTCTCAACCAAATCTGATTGGATTTGTAAACTCATCATAGTCGTTGATGTACCATGAAGAATAACTTCAATCTCCATCTGACGTATATCTCCACGAAGTTCCCTCTGCGTGGTCATCATCATCACTGCTAGCATAGGACTGAGAGCATCCGGTATAACATTAACCTTTCCAGTGTGATACTGTAGATCAATATCGTAGTCAGCCATTAATTCAAGCCATTGACGTTGCCTCATATTAAGTTCTTTCTGTGTGAAAACAAACTTTAGGCTCTTGTGATTATTGTATATCTTTACACGCTCACCCAAAAGAAAATGTCTACATAAATTCAATGCAAACATCCTGGCTGCCAACTGCAGGTCATGTGTAGGATTAGTTCCGCTCATACACATTAAATAATCTGGAAGCGTATGCTACTACCCTACCATGCTGATGGAGAACACACCTAAGTCCTCTGCCAGACGCATTACAAAATATCTCAAATACACCTGAGCAATTCGAAATCATCAGGACAGGTGCAGTGATCAACCTCTACTTCAGCTCATCAAATGCCTGATGACACTCCTTAGCCCAATCATAATCAACGTTCTTCTTGGTGAGGTGAGTTAAAGGTGCAGTGATCTTGAAGAAGTCTTTGATGAACTTTCTGTTATACCCCGCCAATCCCAGGAAACTCCTGATCTATATAACTTACTGAGGAACTGGCCACTTCTCTACCACAATAACCTTCTCCGGATCCACAGCTATCCATTCTCCTGATATTATATGTCCAAGAAAAGCAACTTTGTACAACCAAAATTGACACTTGATATACTTGGCATATAACTGGTGATGTCTTAAGGTCTCCAAAATGATCTTCAAATGTTTAGCATAATCTTCCTCAGTCTTCGAATACAACAAGATATCATCAATAAAGACTACCACAAACTTATCTAGGTACGCATAGATGACTTGGTTCATCAATCTCATGAAGGTAGCTGGTGCATTAGTTATGCTAAAGGGCATCATTAGGAACTCGTAATGGACATAACGAGTTCGAAATGCAGTCTTCGAAACATCAGATCCTCTGACTTTCACTTGATGATACCCACTTCTCAAATCTAACTTCGAATATACTCAGGATCCACCAAGTTGATCAAAGATGTCATCAATGCGAGGAAGAGTATACTTGTTCTTCATTGTAACCTTGTTCAACTCCCTGTAATCAATGCACATTCTTCGAGACCAATCCTTCTTGTTCACCAAAAGCACTGGTGCTCTCCATGGAGATACGCTGGGTCGAATCAACCCACACTCTGATAAATCGCTCAACTGATTACGAAGTTCAACCAATTCTGGTGGGGCCATACGATACGGAGCCTTCGCAATCGGTTGGTTTCCTGGTTTAAGGTCAATGGTGAACTCCAAGGATTTGTCTGGGGAAAGTCCATAAATGTCATCTGGGAAGACATCAGGAAAATCTCGAACGGCCCTTGCTAAGACCGGTTCAGCTTCCATCGTCATCACCATATCTTCCACTGGATTCACCTTGAACTTCATCGGCCCAAGTGAGCTACTACCACTAATGAACTCAAACTCGGGGTGATCTGGAACTGGAAGACTACCCTCTTAAGTCTATAATCTATGGTGGCATAGAACATCTCTAATCAATCCATCCCAAACACGGCTTCAAAACTGGGCATCTCTAATACTAAGAAGTCGGCATACAACTCTTGCCCACAAATCTCCACATGACAATGACGGCATCTGGAAGAACAACGGAGCACTCCATTCCCTGTTTAGATATTCCAACTGGTGGCAAAAGAGTCTACTACTATAGAATGCTTAGCCACAGATTGTTGGGACAAGAAACAATGAGAAGACCCTGAATCGAAAAGTGATATAGCATGAAAAGTTGCTACTCTAACCATGCCTAAAAGAAATAATACAAGACAAGAATAAGGGTCTAACATCCTAATAATAGCAAATAACATAAGATGCTAAAGCATGGATGGAAAGACAATCATAACTAAAGAAAGGTTGGAGAAATACCAGTGATAACACGACGGTATCCTCTGCTTCCACAGCTGTCATAGTTAAGCTCTGATGCTTCGGAGCTGCCTTCCTGAAGGTCTACAGCTAAGTAGGCAAAGGTGGTCCTCTAGGAGCTACGGCACTGGGGTCTGGTGGGGCTGGAAGTGGAAGCCTCTGCGGAGCAAGTGGAAGGGTCCTTTACTGCATCGGCCTAGCTGCGACAGGAGCGCCTGGTCCTAAAGATTGGCTCAGCTAAGGACAGAACCTACTAATGTGCCCGGTCATACCACATGTGAAGCACTGCCTGGCAAGTGATCTACAATCCTTCTTCTCATGCCCCGGCTTGCCACAGTGCTGGCAAGACAGTCACCTCGATGGGGCTGATGAAACTTCAGGCCTCTTGAACTGGGTGGTCTGTATTGGCCTAGGAAAACTGCTCTGCTGTCCTACAGGGCATTTATTTGCTAATATAGGTGCCTTCCCCACACTCTTCAGATGTGTCTCATGCATCCTGGCCGCCTTCATCACAGCCTCATGTGTAGACAAGTCAAGTGTGGACTTGGTTGCCCTATACTATGGTTCAAGTCCCATATGGAATCGTCGAGCTCAGGTAGCATCGGTCTTCACCAACTCTGAAGCGAACTTGCTCAACAATGAAAACTCGGTGTCGTAAGCATCCACACTCTGTTGTCCCTGAGTCAAGTGCTCAAAACACATACACAACTCATCCTTCTTCGTCCCTGGAAGAAACTAAGCCTTAAAAAGTTTCTTGAACCACTCCCATGAGATAGGTCTTGTCAGATGAAGTGCATGTGCATCCTACCAGTCTCTAGCCTGAAGTATCAACTGTCTCTTTGCGGTATCCACCCAACTATCCTGTGAGTATCCTACTGCAGTCAGGTCATCCTCTATATGCTCAACCACTCATCGACCTCCAGAGGGCTCTCCTTAACTAAGAAGGATCTCGGATGCAGCGCTCTAAACAGCTTGAAGCATCCTGTCTTCTGAGCCGAGATACTAGTCAGCTTCTCATCATGCCTCCAATATCCCCATCAGAACTTTTGCCATCAGAAACAACTCAGATGAGGCCATATCAGATAAGGGTGATCCATTTCCAGACATCCCGTTCCCGCCGTCAATACTACATGAAGGAGCAAAAATAATAGAGTTCAGAACAAAATAATGGATTATAATGTTGGAGCTTCATCCATACTACTCTTACGTATATCGCAGTATGAGCAGACCTGCATGAGCCACCAAAAAACCATGTCACGTCCCGCTCTCCCAAAATACAAAAGATACATAGCATGACAAGGCCGTCGTATTATTCTGACACATGGCTTTAAGCACTTGTATTCCAAATACTACTAGGAATAATTGTGATTAAATTAAACCATACACGCAGGCCACTATAACATACTAGAATAGTACAGAAAGAAAAGTAAAGTGCTCCCACAAAATTTAAATCCACAGACTAGAAATAAGGAAAACAAAACATTTCATTATATTAAACAAGATACATTATACGAACATCCTTTGTACAAGGGGTACAAAAGTGGGGTAAACTCAAAAGAAAATCCAACCCACAAAAGAAAGACAAAAGGTGTCCACACGCTGTATAACCCACTCCCTAGTCTACCCCATGGAAGTCTAACTGAACAAAATTGCCCGTAGAGGGCTCCGTCTGTACCTTGGGATGTGGAACAGTCTGCTGGAATAAATACTGCTCTGTCGTCTCTACTCCTGATCCTGAAAAACATAGATGGGACACGTCAATGCGTGACCCAGTAGGAAACCTAACTAAACTAGGTAGAGCCCAGTTTCAGAACCGGTCTACCTAACAAAAATGGGTGTTGGTCTACTGGAAGTACACATGTCCACAGATTTACAACATAAAAATAAGACAGGTTATAACATGTAGGTGCTGAGAACTAGAGCTGAGAAACAGGAAAGTGGTAAAAGTAACATTCATAGATTAATAGCAATTATCTTTGAGTTTTATATTTAAGTAATGTGTGAAACCCCGTGTAAACTGTAGAACACTTAAGGAGGTGGACTTCACCCGGGGTGGTTGAACATAGTGTTACCCCTATCAGTGACACAAGCACCGTAGGGGCCTCTCGTAACTCCCCCATTTCAAGAGTGAGATGGTGGTACTCCTCTACCTCATGGTGCATCAAGAGTACACACATTGGCCTCTCTAACCTAGCCCACTCCCCGTGCCGGCTATCGAGAGTGCGAGTGAGACTAAAAATCCATGTCCACTCCTTAATGCCTACATTTTACATGTGTTTCCCCCGACCCAAATCTGGAATCTAACCCATCTTGGAATGGATCGAGAATTCCAGACATATTAAAACTCATCTCACTCTCAGATTCATATGTTCAACATTCTTTTTATTTCAGTGGTCTCATTACCGCAATCACATTTCACTCCACAAATATCACACCACATGAAGATCTCATTATGTTCCTCTTTCCATTTCAATTGCACATTTTTCCATGATTCACATATGAAAATTTTTAAGAGTAGCATAAAACTTCTTTCTTGCATGAATAACATAGTAACAATATCATGGTATTCTCTTTCATAAATTCTAAACATGGAGTTCAAGCATATGAAACTGAAATTTCATAACATGATTGCCACATGGTGCACAACATTGACATGTAATTTATTTGTATAAAACATAGCATGGTTACATGAAGCATAACATCAATTAATAACTGCTGGAAATTGGTTCACACGGTTGTTTAGTGCTCCCACACGGCCGTGTGGAGCACCGCTATCTAGGGCTCAGAAAAATTCGACCACACGGTCGTTTGGGTATGCCACACGATCATGTGGAGCACAACATAAGAAGGCTCGAAGAAACGCACTCAAACGGTGGTTTGGGTACTCCACACAATCATGTGGAGCACAACATAAGAAGGCTCAAAGAAACACACTCACACGGTCGTTGGTATAGCACACGACCGTGTGGGGGAAGACTACGGCTAAGTCTAAGCTATGTTCGAAATACGTCAACAAGACCGTGTCGATCGGTGAAAAAACTAAAACATCAATCAGAATAAATTAAAGGACTATACGAGTACCACACGACCGTGCCTACATCGACAAGACTGTATGGGACTAAATTTTAACACGACTGACGACACGATCATGACATGACTATGTCATCTATGAAACAACCACGAAATGACTGTGTCGCGTCGTAACCTGTCGATTTCTATGGTGATTAAAAACTAATTCATATGCGATTTGAAACTAAACCCTAGCTAATCTAGTTAGGAATCCTACCTCTACAAGTCCTTCTATGATTCTCTAGCCCTTCTTCTCCTTGTAGACCGTCTGAAAGCCTTAGTCCTCCTCCTCGAGGTGATGGGTTCAAATGGGTTGCATGTCTTTGGCTTTGGCGAAAGAGGGAAGCAGCAAGGGTGGCTTGGCTGGGGCTTTGCGTGAGCAGGGAAGGGAGATGAGAAATTTTCTCTTCCTTTCTTTTTTTTCTAATTTTTTTCTTTTCTTTTAACCACCCCATCATATCCTCATCATCACTCTCCCTCTTCCTAGTGTTGACATGTGGATGGGATTAGGTAGAAATCAAGGAGGTGATGACACCTCAATGGGTTAGGTGTTTCATTAGGAATTTTTAGGGATTTCAATTTTCTAATAAATATAAATTCATGGTTTAATACAATATAATTTCCCAATTACTAGTATTTCATCCATTTAATCCATTTATTTAAATTCAAATGGTGTTAAAATTGATTTAAAAATAATTGGGTCATTAAAAAATTAAAGAAAATTCATAAAAATACCCAGAAATTTTATATGTACACGTACATCCAGAAACACGTATAACAGATTGGTATATTAATATTAGGGATCTTACAGATCGCTACCTCTCTTCACATGCTTTTGAATTACACCCAACAAGTACTGAGCCATGACTGTGTAACTCGTCTCAAAAGATATGAGCGCTACTCTCAAGTGTATAAGATCGAACACGTAATAATCCTAGTGTGTCCAGATATCATATACATGTGATACCTGACCTGCAAAATCATGAATTTCATTTTATAAAGAGTACTAAACGATAAGAAACAACCACCTTTCGAAGGCGAACTAATGGTGTCAAGAGTTTAAATAAAAAATGATCCTACAGGTAAGTCAAAACTAGGGTACCAATATGGAGAGTTTGTGTCGGTTGTGGTTTCGTTAGGGTTTATGCAATCAATGATTATTAATGTCTTAGTTAATCAATTGGTTCATAACGTTCGCGATCTATATTCATAGATGAGCCTCACAGATCATCGCCCTCTCAGGTCCCTTCGGGTATACACACATAGATGTATCCTCGCGGTTCATCATCCTCTTGGAATCCTCATGGTATGTGCCTGAATCAAGATCTAAAATATTAGAAACAATTGCTTAACCTAAATAGCACAACGGTTCACCCCGCAAGAGTATGAAAACGTCGAAAAATATAACGATAACGAGCATAAAATAATGCCTCATAAAGAATTTAAGCTCATGTGCCCGTAAGGGTCACAGCAATGTCCACAAGGATCATGCCACGAATAAGTCTGCAAAGATCATATTCGATCCAAGTACACCAACTACGATAATACTTGAATAATACGTGTAGAAACCAATAAAATGAGCGATATAATATGCAAAATAGGGCATAAAGACATTAAAACAAATATTACATAGCCCTAACTACATCACAACCAACACATGAGGGTATTAGCCAAGCATGGAGAGAAAAGAATCAATATTCATTGCAAAATACATCATCAATACTCAAAATACAAGGCAAATACTCAAAATACAAGGGAAAAGTTAGGGAATTTATCACCAAATCTCTCCAATTGAATCCTAGATCTCCTTTAGAAAATAGCCTCTGCATTTGTCTCCAATGCCTCTAAACGTTACGGTCAAATACGCTTCCTAGAGCTCAAAATACGCTAAGAATACCCCCCAACCCCTAGCAAATACGCGCGCGCGCGCGTGTGTGTGTGTGTGTGTGTGTGTGTGTGTGTGTGTGTGTGTGTGTGTGTGTGTGTGTATGAGCTTGTGCATTTACTTGGTTTGCAGATACAAATCCGCATCCATTTGCCTTAAACCCAAAACTAATAGCCACTTCAAATTTAAGCCGTTCGATTGGAGTGGGATTGAATTATGTGTCGCCACGTTTCCTGCAATTCCCCGCTTCGATCGCTCGGATACGCTGTCGCTTAGCTTCAATATAATCTGTCTGATCAAGTGATGAGCGGTTAAGATCTCGCCACATGGCCCCACCCCGCTTCTCTTCTCACCCAACTCCGAGACCACATCGGAGATGACGTGGACCGTTGGATTGAAATCTGACAACCCAGATAGAGCCGCGTCGCCACTTGATGTAACCATCAGATGAGATGCGGGAAGCGCCTTGGATGGACGCCATGTGTCCTGGCAGATGTGCGGTAGTATCTGTGCGGTATTTACACCGTATTTGTTGCGTATTTCTGCCTTTTTAAATGATATTCTGCATTCAAAAATTCATAGAAAGTATTACAGATCTCAGAAAAATATGAATAAATAGCCGATGGAATCGTATAACTGAGATCTATATATGAAAAATAGGAAAGACTAAAATACTCAGTAAAATGATGTTTTGTGTATAGAATAAGTGATTCCTCTAAAAATAACGAATAATCTCAATATGCTTGTATTAGATGCCTAAATATGCATCAAATATGCACAAAATAACACTAGCTAAGGGGTTAAATATGCAATATTTACCCTGAATCACACACCCCAACTAGCATTTTTCTAGTCCCTAGCAAAGGAAGCGATTAATTCGGGATGCATAATAAAAATATTAAATTCTATCGATCGTCTATGGTTTGGCTCAAAAATACACTTTCCATCGTGATTTCTACCACTATAAACACAAGCTACGAAGAAGATCAATCACGTGACATTTTCTCTAATTTAATTTGAACAAATAACATGCGAGCATCGTTTTGCATAAGCGAAAGTATAGCACGACGTCATGTCATAATTTTCAAATTTTCGAGGAATTGGCAACACTTAAAGGTCGTTCGATTCAAGGGTATTGAGTTTCCTTTATTTAATCATCATATCTCCCCTTTTTATTCTTTTTTTTCTTTAACGACTTAGAATGATCCATGTAACGAGCTTTCAGTTAATGACTATTAGGCCAGACGACCTTCGGCATTAGGCTTAGAAGAGCCACACAAACTTAATAACCCGAATCATCTAAGTTTTTATTATCTTTTTTAATACACTCTCTGCCGTTCATCTTTTGACACGAATCTTCAATGCTTCCTGAGGCACGAAGACCCGGCTACTTAATAAACTAAGGGAACGGTGCATTTTATTCTTTTTTTTTTCTCTTTTTTCTCTTTTTCTTTTTTTTGAAGCAATTCAATACCCATTCATCGGATATAAACTTTAGCATGAACACTAACCAAATTCCTATTCAATATGAAAACTAATCCAATCAATCATGTCACCTTTAAACTTATACATCATAATACTTCCATGAAATAAATTCAAACTATTTCGAGAAATTAATCATGACAATTGAAATTTTTCCATAAAAGTCATATTAATGATTAATTCCATGAAAGGAAAATAATTAGTTCAAGATATAAATAATTTTTAGAATTCAATCAATGTATAATCGTCCGCTAAGGTGACATGTGAAGGAGTATTTAATGATGAAAAATGGTGATTGATTCTTTTCTCTCATTTTATTTTAAAAAAACAAAAATCCTAAGATCTCAAACTCCCCCAACTAAAGATGGACATCGTCCTCAATGTCGAAAAGGATACGAGTTTATTCAAATACAAATGCTCTAGAAAGCATATAAAAATCTACGCTATTGGAAAGAACACACCGTAGTTAAATGGCGGATCACAGATTTTTAATGGTGGAGGAAGTTGTTCTATCTGCTCTTTGCATTCTTCAGCGAGTTTTCTTCCTCCACTAGCTAAATTAGACCCCAATAACATAACTCCCAGCATCTTTATAAAGTGTTTACATATGTCCTATAAGAGATGAGTTATGTCAGTCCAATTTAGTCTAAAATTCTTCTCAATTAACATATTCCAAATATAGTCATCGAAATAAGTAAAATAAAGTAGAGCATGTTGATGACTACTCCATGAAGAGATTACACTACTCTCGGTATGATGCTCAGCACTGGGAGAGAGGAATAAATGATTTTGGGGGGGAAACTGGGGGAAAGAATTGTTGGAAATAATAGGCTCTCAAAAACCTTTGTTTCATTCCCACTAACTTTTTTAGTCCCACATTACTAGGGCAATTTTCTTTGGATGAGTTTATTAGGAAGATGTTGAGACTTGGGGATGTGCCCCAAGGGGTACGACTCTTTTGTGAAAGGGAGAGGACTTACATGAGCAAGGGTCCACCACAAGCACACATTCGCCTCTGCCCGCCAGCCGGTCGGCCGTTTCGTGACATGACATGACACGTGTGCCTTCCCTTTTTGGACGGCATGCCTTTACTTTTTGGACCTAGCCCCTTAAATGTCTCAATGTTCTAATTTTGATTGCCCTTAAATGTCTCAACGTTCCATTTTTTATCGCAGATGTTAATGACCAAACAGCAATTTGATTAATTGCAGATGTTACAGCGTTAATTATTTTTGCCCGTTTGAATTCTGTAACTTCTCTTATTGAATCATGTATATAGTCGTACCTAATTTTCTTCTGAGACACACGAAAAATTTGCTTCCTCCAAAATTTCTCTCTTCTTCTACGTGTTATCGTGTGTATCTGTACTGTGCAAACTCCAAAGTTTCTGGCCGCGAGTGGACGCATCCAGGTGCTACTGTGTTAACCTTAGGGAGCAACCGACGATATCGATTACCACAGAGGTCACGCCGTAATTACTTTTAAGTCAGTGGTCGTCCCACGACACAGCCTTTTCTGATAAGTATTTTGTTCGCCTCTGTTTCTTGGCTTCCCTATATAATTATCCTCTGTTCCTATACATTCTATTTCCATGTTCCTTCGCCATACAGCCATACTCTTATTCACCTTTATAATCCAACAATTTAAAAAGCAACTACCTTCTGTATTACTATGGCTATCATCGCCAAATCCCTCCTTGATCTGTCTAAGTTAGAACCACTCGATGGTAACAATTACAAAAGCTGGTCCCAAAAACTCCTTACGTTTTTTGAATAACTTGAAATCGACTATGTTTTGTTCAGAAAATGTCTTGTTGTTAATTCTCCTGTCGACAACACAACTGTTGAGGGATGTATGCCCTCAGATCATTTGTATTTGATGCAAATGGATTATAATATTAAATGTGGGAAATTTGCATATGATGTAAGGGAATTAAATGTGTCATAAAATGTTTACGTACATATTTAATACAATAAATGCGTGGAAAGAGTTACAGGATGACGGGATCGTCCCAGTCCAAACGCAGGTTCAAACCGCGTCAAAATCGGACTCCATATGAGCCCAAAACATCAAAAAGGTGTTTTTGATGTATTAAGAGGAGCCCATCTGTGCACCCGGCCCATAGGGCCAGGTCAGCTGATCCACAGGCACCCATGTGGGTGCCTGGTGCACCCCCATAAGCATGTCTTGACGCAGGCCCGGGCGCAACGTGCGCCCGTGCTAAGCACGGGGCGCAGCGTGAGTGCCCGTGCTCTGCACGTGCACGGCACGCATCCCAAGGCTGCAGTGCATGTGTGCTGCACGTGTGCTGCTAGCTGGCATGCGGGTGGGGACCGTGGGTGGGCCCCACCTGATGCTAGGGCTGCGTGCAGATTATGATGGCTCAGTTTTTGCAAAAAAATGAGTTTTGGGCTATCTTTGGAGCCTCGTTTGAGGGGTCAAACGAACTCGGAATCGCGTGTCGTTTTTTCCTACACGTTCACCATTCAGTGATCTTCAATTTGATAGGTTGTATTACTTGCGAAGCTCAACGGTGAGTGAGGAAAAATTAGTGGAAGTTTAGCCTTAGTGTAAACTTATTTAATTTTTCCCTCTCCAATAATTTAGTCCCATATCGGATATGCAGAAAGGGGAGGGGTCAGCCGCCTATATAAATAAGGGCCAACCCTCCTCCTTGAAACTTGCACCAAGTCTCCAAATCTGAGAAGCTCACAAAAGTTTGGAGCACACTCGGATTAAGACTTAAATTAATTATTCCCTCTCTCCCTAAATTCTTCCTTGCTCCTGATCGGGCTTTAGCAAAGCTACTAAGGAGTTCGGATCAGATCCGAAGTCTTTGCGGATGATCCACTCAAGGTTAAATCTTCTTCGGCACGTGGTTGGCTCGACGACAAGGGTGTTGCTCGCCTTGAGACACGGTGCGGTTTAGGAAGCGATTCAGCTCGGGACGAGGTGCGGCTCGGGACGAGGTTCGGCTCGGGACGAGCAGCGCGGGGCTAAAGAAATGTTGCTGAAAACAACGCTTCGTATTTTGCAGAAACGAAGTGAAAGGTATGTAGTTTAAATTAAACATGTGTTTAAATATTGCAAGTGTTAGATAGATCTATCCTTAGGGGTTGGTCGGACACAACCCCATGATAGTAGAGATCTTGGCTAGGGTTAATATCTTTAGGGCTTGTTCTTAAAATAGTTTTAAGAGGATTTTTTACTGCTTTATTTGATATTTTCGTCCGATCGAATTTGGTTGGACGTCGATTTTATTGTCCTAAGGACCCAGAAAACCCTACAGTGATATCAGAGCCAAGTTACTATGATCTATAATTTTTTGCAATTATAAAATATATGTGATACATCATGTTTTTTTCCCCATGATATGGAGGTTGTGAATTAAACTATTAAGTGTCGTTTTCTCATGCAATGTTTTATTTTCGAAAAACGTTTTTGAAAATTGGATTTAATTTTATAATCATTTTGATAATTTTAAAATTAGATATTAATTATTATATGATGATAACTAATTTTGTGTAACTTAAAATTGTGAGATAAAATTTAAGTTGCATGTTTAGCAAGAAAATTTTATGAGATAAATTTTAATTGCTTTGTTATCATGCTAAATTGTTTAGTTGATATTTTTAATGGTTATATTAGTTATTATTGATTATGTGATAATTCAAGAAAAGCTATTAGGATAGCCATTAAAACATTTCAGAAAATTATAAGATAATTTTTTGGACATGGTATGATTTAAAAATGTTGCAACAAATTAAACTCCTAATACATGATGAGGATAGCCCTCTTCCATAATTATTATTTTAATTATTCTAATAATAATTTTGAACAAAAGGCTATGATTTAAATTGTTGCAACTTGAATTTTTAAATGCCGAATACATGATTAGGATAGCACCTTAAAAATCCTTTTAGTTGATAAGGACATTAATAAAAGTTATTAATCAATCCTAATAATTTCAAATATTAGGATTCACCTAGTTGATATGATTAACTAGTTTTAATGAAGCCATTTCTAATCGATGGCACGCATATGAATAATTAGTTTCCTTCAATGGACCATGATCCGGTCTAGTGTTTTTTTACTAGTGTTGTAAATCACCCTAACTCAACTGGGAATAGTGATCATGTCCTAGCCAAATCCTTGGCTGTGTTCCGCTGGACCGCAAGGATGTGAATTATGATTATGTGACGTCGTCGATTATATCTAGTCAATTACGTTAAAAATCTTCTTCAAGGTTAGCCGTAGCCCTCCTTTTTGGATTGGGGGACTAAAAGACGCCTGTCATAGCTGTTGAGTCTCCTCAAGCTATGACATTGTCTCTTTTAGAAACCGACTCTATCATACATGTGATGTAGTCTGGTATTAACCCAAACTGCTGCGTCGAGCCTGCTCGAGTATCGGTGTAAGTTAATATTAAACAAGAAAACAATGGTTCAACTAGACTAGTCATTATGGTTTGTTGAGTCTCCTTAAGATCATAAGTGACTAGGGGTAGAAACCAATAGGGAGTCATATGTAATGTGATTGATAATGAGTTTATCTACCAACTGCAGAGTCGATCAACTTGTTGAGTCTCCTCAAGGTTGTGAAGCTCAGGATGGTTGGGTCCATATCCCATTAAATAACTATATTCGTACATCTATATGGCTAAAGGTATGATGGGTCTTGTCTCAAAGGTATGATGGCCCAAATTCCCTCTGTAAGACAGTGGAAGAATAAGTTGGTGAACTCGTAGTCTCGTACATACAGATGTACCTGGACCCAAGTCTGAATAAGCCAAGATAAGGTATTCTTATTTTATTATGACACGTGTTCCTGATGAAACACAAGTCTGATAAAATAAAGGACACAATGACAGAAGTGTTTGAACTAATTCGATCGGATCAAAGAGTCGAATACTTAGCTATGTAATTCTTGCGTAACTAAAAGAAAATGAGATTTTCTCTCAGGTCAAGTCTTTTAAGACATCGGTGTGTTAGAGAGCATGAATCGTACTCTGTTAGACTTAGTGTGGTACATGGCTAATGACTCTGAGTTAAAATCATCGTTCTGAGTTAAGCCCCAGATTGTAATGCCTAGTTTCTTGATAATGTTCTAAGAGGACCTTATCAATATAATATTCCTTAGATCAATCATTGGGAAGTCACATGATTACTCGAGCCTCTTGAGACGAAGAAGTCGAGTAAAACATCATAGTTGATGATGGCCAAGTAAACTTCCAAGAATACATTCGGAGTAGGGACTCTGATTAATTGTTTCATGCTATCCAGAAAATATCCTTGCACATAAACAAAGTATGGACTTTAGTTTACGTGCCAAGGAAATTGTTTCCTTTGGCTGCAAGTGAATCTTCGAGTCTAGAAGATTGGCGCAAAAGGAAAATAGTGAAGTACAACTTATGTTGGTTGAGAACAATTATCATCATAACTCCTATACACTGATTATGATGAAATTTTTCACCAACAGTTATGTACAGATCTATTCGGATCAGACTCGATGTAAATGCTCATGATGACCACGAAAAATGGACTATAGATGTTTTCTAAATATGATTTAGAAGAACAAACTTATAGAGTTTTCAAGATCAGTGGGAGCGAATAAAATGTCATGCGAGGCATCAAGGATCCGGAACATATGTTTTGACAAAGTGGTCAAAGAGTTTGACACTTTATCAGAAATGGTTATGAACCGTCTAAATGACCAGTGACTAATTTGGATTATTCTCATACGGTACGATGAGCTGGATGAGATCCAGGGAAGACATATATTATGGATTCCAAGGGACCAAAGGAATTATTTGGATGCGATTCAAATGTGAGGTCTAAGATGAACATAGAAACCCCTTAAGTCAATACAATAGACGTTTTAGCATATCCACTCACGAAGGCTCCACCACATGAAGTTTAGAAGGACGTATGTGTAAATGTGGTATGAGATACCAGGATAAATAGGCCTGAGTACAGGTTGGAGATGTTGCGATATGGGTATGCCCTCAAGGCAAATTCATCCATGTGTATGTATACAGACATCTTGTTCGAAATAACAGTAAGCTGTTTGGTAAGAATTTGCCTAAGTTAATAATAGTGTAGTCTTCATCAGAACTTAGGTATAGTCCTGAGACTTAATGCGATGTCAAATATGTATCAAGATGGAGATCTCGATCATGGAGAAGTATTTGACTGATGGTAACATAGGTTTAAAATGTATGTGGTCGTGGATGTTTCGAGAAATAGATATCGACACATCGGATAGACCATTGTGTCTTAGTCTTCACCATGTAATAGTGACGATGATCTCATGGTCGTTTGACTTGGCAAAGTCGAAGACGAGACACAGGTGCTCATTGGAGAATGAGTTCACCGAACGACCCAACAAGAGTTATCATATTGTTTATATTGACCAATCTGTCAATGATAACTCTTAGTGATGATAGGCAAGTTGGTCTTTTGACTTGAGGTCATTATACGAACCTGTGCGTGAACGATGTCACTTAGATCACTGATCTAACCTTGGGAAAGCCCTGTTGTAAAGGCTTTGGTTGGGTGACATTTGAAGTGTGCGAGGAGAGTAATGACCAAGATAGGATTCGTCTCTCCTGGTCAAGGGGAGTTAGTGTCGTAGTGTTAGTTCGATCTTTAGTGAAAACTTTGGCCAGAGTATGTTGGACGAAGTCCAACATTATTTGACTAAGATCGATGGAGACTAACCAAGTTCAAGTTAGTAGGGTTGACAGTTGACCATGCCCTAGATTTGACTAAGCGGCATAGTTTTGACGAAGAGACTAAAACTGCGGTATTCATCACGGACACAGTCAGGGTGGTCCCGACAATACTCATGTCGATGAGTTAACCACATAAGTATGATACCGAAATAAGGATGGCACCTACTGCTCGTGGTCACTACCGTCTGGGGTTTCGAGCCCCACCTGTAGTAGGGTCAGGCTGTAGGGTCTCACACAAAGTGAGACCTCCGTCAAGTAATAGGTAGAAATTAGAGAGGAAATGCATTTGATGTAAGGTACAAAAAACAGCAAAGAGTTTGCAGTTAGTTTGCGGACTCGGGATAAATGATCCTGAGTGCAAGTGGGAGATGTAGAGGGATGTATGTCCTCAGATCATTTGTATTTGATGACAATGGATTTTAATATTAAATGTGGAAAATTTGCATATGATGCAAATGAAATTAAATGTGTTGTAAAATGTTTACGTACATATTTAATACAATGAATGTGTGGAAAGAGTTACCTGGATGATGGGATCGTCCCGGTCTAAACACAGGTTCAAACCGCGTCAAAATCGGACTCCATATGAGCCCAAAAAAATCAAAAAGGTGTTTTTGATGTATTAAGAGGAGCCCATATGTGCACCCGGCCCATTGGGCCGGGTCAGCTGATCCACAGGTGCCCACGTGGGCGCCTGGTGCACCCCACGTGCACGTCTTGACGTGGGCACGGGCGCAGCCCGGGCTCAGGTGCAACGCGCGCCCGTGCTGAGCACGGGCGTAGCACGCGCCCGTGCTCTCCACGTATGCGGCATGCGCCAAGGCTGCAGCACTTGCATATTGCACGTGCACTGCTAGCTGGTGCACTGGTGGGGCCGGCGGGTGGGCCCCACCTGATGCTAGAGCTGCGTGCAGATTATGACGGCTCGGTTTTTGCAAAAAAAACTAAGTTTTGCGCTATCTTTGGAGCCTCGTTTGAGGGGTCAAACGGACTCAGAATGACATGCCATTTTTTTCTACGCGTTCACCATTCAGTTATCTTCGATTTGATAGGTTGTATCACTTGCGAAGCTCAACGGTGAGGGAGGAAAAATTAGTTGAAGTTTAGCCTTAGTGTAAGGCAAACTAATTAATTTTTACCTCTCCAATAATTTAGTCCCACATCGGATATGCAGAAAGGGGAGGGGTCAGCCGCCTAAACAAATAGGGGCCAACCCTCCTCCTTGAAACTTGCACCAAGTCTCCAAATCCAAAAGGCTCCCAAAAGTTTGGAGCACGCTCGGATTCAGACTTAAATTAATTATTCACACTCTCCCTAAATTCTACTTGCTCCTGATCGAGCTTTAGGAAAGCTACGAAGGAGTTCAGATCGGATCCGAAGTCTTGATGGTGGATCCACTCAAGGTGAAATCTTCTTTGACGCGTGGTTGGCTCGACGACAAGGGTGTTGCTTGCCTCGGGACGCGGTGTGGTTTGGGAAGCGGTTCAGCTCGGGACGAGGTGTGGCTCGAGATATTGTTCAGCGTGGGAGAAGCAGCGCTGGGTCCAAAGAAATGTTGTTGAAAACAACGCTTCGTATTCTGCTGAAACGAAGTGAAAAGAATGTAGTTTAAATTAAACATGTGTTTATAAATTCCAAATATTAGATAGATCTATCCTTAGGGGTTGGTCGGACCCAACCCCGGGATAGTATAGATCTTGACTAGGGTTAGTATCTTTAGTGCTTGTTCTTAATATAGATTTAAGATGATTTTACTCTGCTTTATTTGATATCTTCGTCCGACCGACTTAGGCCGGACGTCGATTTTATTGCCCTAAGGACCCAGAAAACCCTACAGAACCCACCCCCGCTGTTGTTGCTACTGCTTAGCAATCTACTGAAGAAGAGATTAAGAAATATGAAAAGGATAACAAAACTGTTAGATGCCACCTTCTTAATCAAATGAAAAATTCCTGATTTGATTTGTTTATGATTCATAAATCTTCTAAACTTATCTGGGATTCCCTTGAGAAGAAATATGGCTCAGATGATGCAGAAAGGAAGGAATACGTTGCTAGGAAATGGTTGAATTTCCAGACGGTAGATGATAAACCTATAATGGAGCAGGTTCATATCTATGAGAATATGTTTGCTGATGTTCTTAATGAGGGCATGAATATGTGCGAAACTTTCAATCGAATGTGTTATTGGAATGGTTCCCACCATCTTGGAATGAATACAGGAATCATCTCAAACACAAGAAGAAGGATATGTCACTGCAAGAGCTGATCAGTCACATGAGAATTGAAGAGGCTAATTGCCTCAAAGATAAGCATGATTCTCTTTCTGTTAATTCTGTAAAGGCTAATATAGTTGAATCTGATAGTCCTTTCAACAAAACAGGTTCAAAGGCAAAGGCAAGAAAACATTTAACTAAGGACAGAATAAGAAGCAAGACTAGTTCACCAAACCAGAAGGCAGGTCCAGAAGCCAAACGTGGTGTGCTATGTCGGCGGCAAGCCAGGCCATAAGGCATATCAATGCACTCAATGCCAAGGACCCCAGAAGACGCTCCAGAAACAAGGTGGAAATGTGACCGCCCGCCCGTTTGGCACTCAAATCTGGACGGGGATACTAGGATTAAAATTTGTAACCGCAAGCGCACGGTGTCGAGGTGTAGCTTGGGGGTCGAACACAGGGAGGCGTGAGTTGTACTTACGGGCAATTGGGATCCTGATCACCCGGTGGGTGAGCTAGCTTAATTGCTTGATGGGTTGTCACGATAGAAAATTAATACAAAAGGGCGTAAGAAATAAAAAAAGGCAACCTAGGACCTCGGCTTCCGCCCTATCATGAGTTCTCACTATTACGACCGATGGATAGGAATGTGATCGGATTCTATGGTTTAGCGGTGAGATGTTGCCTCTAAAAGTGGTACCAAGCATCCCATGGGCCCGATATTCCGGTCAATGCCCAGGATGATACGCTAGGTCTACCTGGGTTCGGACGGTGGGCATTCCCATGTCCAGCACCGACCGACTCCGGGAGCACTAAGCTCGCAACGATTGCTCCCGACATTTCATCCAAGCCGTTCCCACGCGCGATGAATCAATGTCTATGCTAGGGGTGTGAGTTATGGCTAAGGAATCAAACTCCCATTTTATTTCCCCTTGGCCCGACGGTCAAAGGCGGTCTTTCTCCCGCCAGAGACAATAAAACACCCTGCATAACCATCTAAATCCCTATATCCTATCGAATCCCTAATCCTATGGTCGTTCTAGGGAGAACCCACGAAGGGGCTTCGACCAATGTCCCAGATTTGGAAACTACTCACTAATTATGGCAATAGATGCAACAAAACAAATTTCAGCCATCGAAATGAGAATCAAGCAATAGATTACTAGAGCAAATGGTAATATAAACGCAATATCAAAGTATTAGAAAGATCAAAGAACTTACAAAATGAGTTTAATTGAAAGCAGCCAAAAACCGCTAAAAAGCAGTTAAGAAAATGGGGATTACGTTTTCTGGGAATCCTATGGCTATTTATACATTTTGCCAAGATGCCAGGGAATATTCCCACTAAAAGACAAAAATAAACGCTCACCCGATCTGTTGAAACATCAACTGATCGGGTGAGGCAGCGGTTGGACTTGGTCTTCAGCTTCAGATAATCCTCACCCGATTGCTGAACCGATTGGATGAGTCGTTGGGTTCTCGAGCTGGGGAGGCATCTGCTACAGGTGACCCGATCGGTTGACAAGTCAACCAATCGGGTGAACGTTGCACTCAAAAATAGAGAATTGTGTCGGATCCACCCGATCACTGAACCGATCAGGTGGAGTCGCTTCTTCTTCAGGTCTGATACTTCTGCACGAACCGATCGGGTGGATCTGTCCACCCGATCGGTTGGGAGCTAATACATGATTTGTCCTTGAAGATTGGCTCCCAGGGTCTCGTGCGACACCTCCCGTTGCTTCGGGAACTCATGATGTTAGCGTTGTATGTCCCCTGCGCCAGCAATCCTACAAAACACAAAAACACAACGAAAGTGAAAAGGAACTGAAAATCACAAAAAGACGGGCTCAAAATAACAAAAAACGATTGGAAATCACGTAGAAGACGTGCATGAATATATAAAATATAAACGCACGTCAAAATCCCCCAAGCTGAACTCTTCCTCATCCTCAAGGAAGACGAGTGAGAGTAGGAGCTCGGAGGGGAAAATAGAAAGAAAGGAAATCCTAGATCACCCGTCAGAGCCAATGAAAACTACCACGCCACACTAAGCAAGCATGCGATAAGCATCGCACTAAACCCAGGAATATGAGTCCCTACTAGTGTTGTGGGTCCACGCGGTGAAGCGCAAGCGAGTGAGGTCGTGAGCTAGCAGACGGTGTAACTATCTAAATTGTGCAGTAAAGCTCCATATACACATACCCATGGAATGACCCAAATATCGTATCAATTCGAGTAAGCGGTGAATAATAGCTTAAGCATGCATGAGAGTAGAGTAAGAATAGAAACATATCATGTGTCAGGGACTCTACTGCTAGGAAGTAGGGAATCACCGCACGATTGCCTAGATGATCACTAGAAAGCTCATATGCCAAGTGTGTTCGAAAATGAAGGGGGTTGAGTAGGTGTGGAGGAGAGCACTCGGTGCAAATTCTCGCCTTCCCTTTATTCTCGGCGGTAGGAGTTATATTCACAACAGGAATTTTTGTTTTCTTGGGTTTTGGGTACTTGTATATTTTTTTGGATTTTGGCTATACATGTTCTTTCTTTTCTCTCTTTTTTTCTTTTTTTTTGGATTTTTGGATTTTGGCAAAGTTGTGTACTCTCTTAAGTGGAAGAACAGTACACGACGAGGGGATTTGCACCAAGTAAAACAAAAAAGAATTCGAATTCTAAACACTTGGGCAAAAGGAAAAATTTTCGCGAATCAGAGCATAAGCAAAATGGGTTATCCTAGTCCTATTTGTAGAGTCCTGACACATGCGAATTGAAACGTAAATATATAAATGATTCATGCATAAAGAAGCAGACAGTGGAGGCAATATACCGCATATTCGAAATTGAAGCATGATAGTCCAGGGGTCATCCAAGGACAGGCATATAAAACAAAATCACAACGTAGAAGCACACTAAC
This sequence comes from Scilla litardierei, assembly GCA_030789695.1. Taxonomy (NCBI): domain Eukaryota; kingdom Viridiplantae; phylum Streptophyta; class Magnoliopsida; order Asparagales; family Asparagaceae; genus Scilla; species Scilla litardierei. The sequence goes on from CM061131.1 coordinate 110,310,285, forward strand.
TAGTTAGTCACGACATACAACTCACACAAAAGCAAAGTGAAACCACGGAGCATAAAATGCAATTCCTAGGGTTAGTGAGAATGATTGTCGTAGCTAAGCTAAGTGTATGTGTGGTTCCGTGGCAGTTCATCATGTGGGGTCATCTCTAGGAGAGGGAGAATAAAAGGAAGGAAAGAAAAAGAAAAACACGACGAAAAACGACTCAAAACGGTGAAAAAAGACACAACTGACGCACAAAGTGTGACTCCCCCAAGCTGAACGTTGCATTGCCCTCAATGCAATAGGAGTAAATGCGAGAGGGCAACGAAAGATGGGAGGGAAGTATGCACCGACAAATAAATGGGAAAACATGAAAAACACACACAAAGAGACATAGAAAAATAAAGAAAAGAAATACCAAGACTAACTATACAAAAGACATACACATAGACACACTAAATAAACACACATCAAATAAGTGACAACACGACAACAATCACAAAAAATTGATTTTCCCCAAGCTGATCTCAACAATGCTAGAAAAAAAGATATGATCAAGGTGATGCAGAACAAATGGCTGGGGGGAAAATCAGAAAAAAGGGAAATCAAGGTGCAGGAGCGGCAGGCTCCTCATCCTCCTCGGAAGAGGCTGAAGGGGTGTGGGAAGGAGAGGTGATGGGCGTGCGAAGAAGTGGAGAAAGGGGTGGAGATGGTGGAAGGATGGGCTCGGTGGGGGTGTGAATGATGGGTAGGGTGTCGGTGGCAACGGAAGGTGGTAAGGATACGGTGAGTGATGAGGGGGGTGTGGGTAGTGATCTTGCACGCATAGCGATCGGCATCTTGCGACGCGAGTAGGCGGCGGTGATAGAAGTGAAGTGTGGCGGAAGTGGAGGGTCAGTGGTGGTGGGTGGAGAAGAAGTGGCGGGAAGGGAAACAGTGGTGGTGGGAGGGGATAATCGCCTAGGGGGTGATGGAGGAGGTGATGGGGGTGGAGTCGGTGGTGGAGGACCGTGGACATGGGTAAGAAGGCGAAGAATGGCGGCGACGTTTTTCTCGAGAGCGAGGAAACGGAGATGTGATAGAAAAGAAGTGGAAGGATCCGAGGAGGTGGAGGAGGAGGATGCGCCAGTGCACAAGGCGGCCATCTCGGCCTCGAGAGCGAGGCGAGCAGAAGTAGCGCGGTGCATGACAGAGTGTGTGCCGGAAGAAATGGATGTGTCGACATGAGAGGCCAGGCCGTGCAGGGCCGTGATTAGGGCCTCGGAAGAAACGGCAACAGTACCCGGGGTGGTGACACTAGGTCTTACCCCGGGGTCTCCTCTGAACACAGGGATATCCTGTTCGCCCAAGTGGATGGTAGGGGAAGGTGGTCTGGGAGCGTCAGGGAGAGGAAACTGAAGGTGGAGCCCCCCTACAAACTCGGGATCTGGTGGAAATGACCAATCTGCCTGAAGCTGAATAGTCATACGGCCAAGATTTGGCAGAATGGTATATGGTGCAGGGGGTGGCCGTAGTAGAAAGCAAACCGACCGTCACATCGCGGCCTGATCATATGGGTGTGCCTCAGGACATCAAGATCAAGATATGTAGATCCTGGGGCACGAGGCAAATCGTCGGGGAGCACAATGTTGAAGGGAGGGTGTAAGGCAATGATGGTGATGAGGCCACCGTAGCAATATTTTCCTTTGTTTGCATGGCTAATATCAATAAGCTTTAGAATTAGCCATGCACTGGTGTTTATGCATACGTGCGGTGCCTCGAAAGAAGTCCCTTCAACACCGGGAATGTAAGGGAAGGTCATCGCCCATAAAATGAATAAATATGGGGTGGTCATAGTGCCAGACTCATCCCTAGGAAAGAAAGTGCTCGATATAATCCGATGGAGGAAGACAGGGTGGATGATAGAAGAGGCCTTGGCCTTGCCTCTAGGGAAATGATCGTGCAAAGTGAGGCATCCCCAAAAGTGCTCGACATCGAAGTCGGCATGCAATTCATAGGGGAGGATGCTGCCTTCTCGATTGGGGAAATCGAAAATATTGTTGATGGTGGTCACTGGGGCGTGGAAGTTTCGGTTTCGAAGGCGAAAATCGATAGTTGACCCCGCCTCAATTTTGATGGTGGAGAGAAATTCTAGTGTGAGAGCAGGGTAGGATGGGGCATGGGAGTGCATGAAACTAAGCCAACCTAAGTTTTCGAATAGGGATTCGACTTCGGAGAAAACTCCGAGATCGAGTAGAGTTCGATCGTGTGCAAGCTTGGTGGCTAGGTGAGATCGTTGGCTGAGTCGAGAAAAGAAATCTTTATGTGCCTGGCTCATGAAACGAACTCCCTGCGATCCCAGCAGTGGATCCACCACAGGTATGATAGGTTGGGGTGGTGGTTGGGTAGGCGGTGGTGGAGGAGCACGTCCACGCGTAGAACGTATGGATCTTTGTCTCTTGCGAGACGGCTCCTCTTCCACCAAAATGCGCTTACCCTTATCTTTATCTTTTGCCATGATGTTGTGGCGATTTGGTGTTATATGCAAGATTATATGAGGGGGCACACAACAAATGACAAATGAAGTGGAGTCGGGTGAGGGAGTGATATATATATATGGGTGTGGGTGAACCGATCGGGTGAAATCACCCGATCAGTTGGGACAAATTTTCAAAAATTCCTTTGGATCAGCTGCTATAGGTGAACCGATCGGGTGAGATCTCACCCGATCGGTTGATCGCTCTTCGAAAAACACTCCAAGTTTCTGTTTTCACCCCCCGATCAGCAACCCAGTTGCTCTCTCCATCACCCGATCGATTCGCTCTCCGACAGAAGTCGGCTACTTACTGAAACGATCCACCAGATCGGTTGATGTATGAACCGATCGGGTGGGGCAAATCTTGCACAAAAAGTATAAAAATTGCTAAGTATCTTAACAAAAGTCCCCACAGCAGTATTTATTCACAAAAATTAGTAAACTAATCCTATCTAAAACCGACATAAGTTTAGAACATAGGTCGCCTCCCATGAAGTGCTGTTGTTTATAGTCGTTTGCTCGACTCCCGTCATGATCTTCAGGGTGGTTTGTACGGGTGACGCCTAACGGTCGGCGTCCTCTCAGCTGTTGGGGCGGAGTTCCTGATTGTTGGCGGCGACGACAAATGAATGATCTCGGCAACTCCCCCATTGGTGTTATCTGGGGGTTTCTCTTTTGTACTGGCGATGCTCGCCACTCTTTTCAAAATCTGAACCTCGTCCGCAGTAAGCATCAGATGCTATTTCCCCTTGCTATTTGTATGAGTTCTCTTTCCAGGTCCGGGGCGGGTTGACGGTGAGACACATTTCGGCTCATTAACTTTCTCTCCATCCAGACTAGTCTGCTCCTCGATTCCATCTAAATCTTCAGGGGGGTTCCTTGAAAGAACTTCCCAAGCCCCTGCTTCATTTACTCTTTCTTCCTCTATCTCCAGAAGGTTACACTTGGGCTCCTCCGGTGGTGACTTCATCGACAGCGCCAAGTCAAATTCTACTTTTTGATCTCCGACGTTTAAGGACAATTTCCCCTTCTTAACGTCGATGAGTACGCCAGCGGTTTCCATAAAGGGTCTTCCGAGGATAATCGGAGTGTGATTATCCTTAGGCATATCCATAACCACGAAATCGACTGGCATATGCACACCGCAGACATTGACCGGCATGTCGTCGACTACACCCACCGGGTACTTCACTGATCGATCTGCGAGCTGCAGTGTCATCCCGGTGGGTTCAAGGTCACCCATATTGATCCTCTTGTACAGCAATAGAGGCATCAAACTGACACTCGCTCCCAGATCGACAAGTGCTCTATTAATTGATACCTTCCCTACGGAGCACGGGATAGAGAAACTTCCTAGATCCTTGAGTTTCGACGGATTTGCTCGTTGGATTAGGGCGCTACATTTTGCTGTAAGGACCACTTTCTCTTTTCTTGCCCCCTTCGTTACCGGATCCTTAAGGAATTTTGTATACGAGAAAATGGTCTCGATCGCTTCCAGAAACGGGATTTGCAGACTCAGGTCCTTCACCATCTCGATGAACTTTCCATACTTCTCATCAATTTTGGCTTTGGCAAGCCTCTGTGGAAACGGTACTGAAGGTTTGAAAACCCTTGAGTTGTCTCCCTCATTCTTCTTCTTCTCTTCAGAAACTCCCTCCGGAGTCACGGGGCTCGATGTAGAAGCTCCATCGTTGTTCACTTCCATATTTGGTTTCTCGTTGACAATCGGTGCTTCATTGTCCTTCTCGGCCTCACGTGCTGGAATCCTTGTCCCACTCCTCAGGACAATGGCGGAGACATTTGCTTGACCATGTGTCAAGGCTATAGTTTGGTTTGGTCCCCTTGGGTTCACCTTCGGCTACCCCGGCAGTTGCCCTTGTGCCTTCTGAAGGTTGGCCACTTGTAACCCCAGCTGGATAACTTGGTCGGCCAAGGCCTTCTGCCCAAGCTGAAGGTGATGAGTGAAATTCTCATGATTCGCAATATACTGAGTCAGGATGTTCTCAATAGGAGAGACCACTCGTTGTTGTTGGGGCGGAGGCTGTTGATTTCGAGGAGGGTACTGCTGATACATTTGTTGTTGAAGTGGAGGAGGCTGATATAGCTGCTACTGCTACTGAGGTTGCTGATACGGTGCCCTGTAGCTGAAATTGGGATGGTTCCGGTTGTTGGGAGAGTATGCGGGATTGGAACTTGTCCTCGGTGGATAGGGTGCATTTCCCATGGGATTGTAAAATAGGGCACTAGCTTGGTCCACGGATGCCAAGACGTCTTCAATGTCGAAGTCTCCCATTACTTCAGTTTCTATCACTACTACCTGCTGAGGGTTAGCACCACCGGCTCCAACCATGAATGCTGAAATCTGATTCGAAAGCAAATCAAATTTGCTTGACAGCTTATCTACTTCCTCTACTCGATGAATTCCTCCAGCTTTCGGTGTATCACGTTCATCGATCCACCTCTCATTGTTCAATGCCATGTTTTCCAGAATATTTCAGGCATCTACTTCATTTCTGGCCATGAAGGATCCACCCGCTGCAGCATCCATGGACGACTTCAAGTCGTCCCACAGTCCATTGTAAAACAAGTTGATTATCTGCCAGCGAGGGAGCTCGTGGTGAGGGCATTTTCTCTGCATTTCCTTGTATCTCACCCACAATTCATGCAGGGATTCATGGCTAGCCTGGGAGAATGAGGAGATTTTGCTCCTTAGCTTCAGTGTCTTCCCCGGAGGAAAGAACTTGTTCAGGAATGCATTTGAGAGCCGCTCCCAGGTTGTGAATGTATTGGGGTCCTTCCCCCTCAGCCATTGCTTTGCCTTGTCCCGCAGAGAGAATGGGAACAATCTCAACCGAATAGCCTCGGTTGACACGCCATTGATTCTGAACGTCTCGTACTTCTCCAGAAAAGAGTCCAGGTGCTCGATCAGATTCTCTATAGGAGCTCCGAAAAACTGGTCATGTTGGATCTAAGCCACTAGCGATGGCTTCAGCTCAAAGTTTTAGGTCGTAATGGCCGGAGGTTGTATGCTGGACGTGGACCCAATGGACGGCATTGAGTACTCGAGCAGAGACTTTTGAGGAGGATTATTTCCTGCCATGGCGGCAATTTCTTCTCTTCTTCTTCTCTTCGCGTTCAAACGCCTCAGAGTGGCGTTGATCTTGGGATCTAAAGGAACTAAGTCGTCAAGACTTCTCGAGTTCCTGCGCATGAAAAATCAGATATACCTGTGAAGGCGTATGGTATAATGACAACAATAAAATAAAATAAAGAAAATAAAGAATAAAGAATAAAAATAAAAGTGTAGAATGTGAAAATTATCACGGGATAGGGATATAAGCTAGTCTCATGATGACAGGGTCCTAAATGTAACAAGCACGTTGCCTCCCTGGCAACAGCGCCATAAAGCTTGACTGCCCGTCCGTTTGGCACTCAAATCGGGACGGGGATACTAGGATTAAAATTTGTAACCGTAAGCGCACGGTGTCGAGGTGTGGCTTGGGGTCGAACACATGGAGGCATGAGTTGTACTTGTGAGTAATTGGGATCCTGATCACCCGTTGGGTGAGCTAGCTTAATCGCTTGATGTGTTGTCACGATAGAAAATTAATGCAAAAGGGTGTAAGAAATAAGAAAAGGCAACCTAGGACCTCGGCTTCCGCCCTATCATTAGTTCTCATTATTACGACCGACGGATAGGAATGTGATCGGATTATATGGTTTAGCGGTGAGATGTTGCCTCTAAAAGTGGTACCAAGCATCCCATGGGCCCGATATTCCGGTCGATGCCCAGGATGATATGCTAGGTCTACCCGGGTTTGGACGGTGGGTATTCCCATGTCCAGCACCGACCGACTTCGGGAGCACTAAGCTCACAATGATTGCTCTCGACATTTCATCTAAGCCGTTCCCACGCGCGAGGAATCAATGTCTACACTAGGGGTGTGAGGTGTGGCTAGGGAATCAAACTCCTATTTTATTTCCCCTTGGCCCGATGGTCAAAGGCGGTCTTTCTCCCGCCAAAGACAATAAAATACCCTGCGTAACCATCTAAATCCCTATATCCTATCAAATCCCTAATCCTATGGTCGTTCTAGGGAGAACACACGAAGGGGCTTCCACCAATGTCCCAGATTTGGAAACTACTCACTAATCATGGCAATAGATGCAACAAAAAAATTCAGCCATCAAAATGGAATCAAGCAATAGATTACTAGAGCAAATGGTAATATAAACGCAATATCAAAGTATTAGAAAGATCAAAGAACTTACAAAATGAGTTTAATTGAAAGCAGCCAAACCCCCCTAAAAAGCAGTGAAGAACATGAGGATTATGTTTTCTGGGAAACCTATGGCTATTTATACATTTTGGCAAGATGCCAGGGAATATTCCCACTAAAAGACAAAAATAAACGCTCACCCGATCGGTTGAAACATCAACCGATCGGGTGAGGCAGCGGTTGGACTTGGTCTTCAGCTTCAAATAATCCTCACCCGATCGCTGAACCGATCGGATGAGTTGTTGGGTTCACGAGCTGGGGAGGCATCTACTACAGGTGACCCGATCGGTTGACAAGTCAACCGATCGGGTGAACTTTGCACTCAAAAATAGAGAATTGTGTCAAATCCACCCGATCACTGAACTGATCGGGTAGACTCACTTCTTCTTCGGGTCTGATACTTCTGCATGAACCGATCGGGTGGATCTGTCCACCCGATCGGTTGGGAGCTGATACATGATTTGTCCCTAAAGATTGGCTCCCAGGGTCTTGTGCGACACCTCGCGTTGCTCTGAGGACTCGTGATGTTAGCGTTGTATGTCCCCTGCACCAGCAATCCTGCAAAAACACAAAACCACAACGAAAGTGAAAAGGAACTGAAAATCACAAAAAGACGGGCTCAAAATAACGAAAAACGACGGGAAATCATGGAGAAGACATGTGTGAATATATAAAATATAAATGTACGTCAAAATGCTGCGACTCATGCTAACCCTATTGAATAAGATGAAGTCATTGCTACTATAGTCGTTGAAGCGAATCTGGTGGCCAACAACATTAATAGGGTGTTGGACATTATCGCTACAAGGCACATATGTGCCAACAAGGAACTGTTTCATGACTTCAAAGATGCTACTGATACGGAATGCATCTTCATGAAAACTCAACAGCTGCTGGAGTTACTGGTAAAGGTACAATCTTGCTGAAACTTACTTCAGGAAAGACCATATTCCTCAACAATGTCCTATACGTCCCATCACTGCACCGCAACCTTGTGTCTGGTGCCTTACTGAATAAAGCTGGTTTGAAACTTGTCTTTGAGACTGACAAGGTTGTAATCACTCGCAATGTGGACTTTGTAGGGAAGGAGTATCTGAGTGAGGGTCTGTTTATTCTTAATGTTGCTTCTGAAAATTTGAATAAACATGCTTCTGCTTATATTGTTGAGTCTTTAGATTTATGGCATGGTCGACTAGGGCATGTCAATATTGCTTCAATTAAAAAGCTAAGGAACTTCTAATACCAGTAGTAAGCTCAACAGAATTCTCCAAATGCTCTGTCTTTGTAGAAGATATGTTCATTAAAAACCATGTAAACCTATCTCTACTAAGCAATCAGACATTCTAGAACTAATTTATACAGACTTAGCTGACTTCAAAAATACGAGGAGCAAAGGAGGAAAACATTACTATATCACCTTTGTTGATGATTACTCTAGGTTCACCAGGGTGTACCTTCTTAGAACTAAAGGTGAAGCAGAAGAGATGTTTATTAAATGCAAGGCTGAAGTAGAAAACCAACTTGATAAGAAAATCAAGAGAGTTAGGTTTAACAGAGGTAGAGAATATAGTACCAACACCCTAAAAGCTTATAGTGAGAATAATGGGATTATACATGAGTTTAGTGCCCCTTGCTTACCACAACAATATGGTATAACTAAACATAAGAACAGAACTTTGAAGGAAATGATGAATGCTATGCTTTTGAGTTCAAGGATGTCTGATGACATGTGGGGGGAAGCTATTTTTTCAGCTTGTCATGTTCTTAACTGTGTACCACATAAGAAACTAGACAAGACACCTTATGACATGTGGAAAGGATATACTCCCAACCTAAATTTTCTTAGAGTGTGGGGGTGTTTGGCCAAAGTATGTCTACCTAACTTTAAGAAGTCTAACATTGGACCTAAGACCTATGATATTGTGTTCATTGGTTATGCTCATCATAGTGTTGTTTATAGATTCATGTCTTTAATATATCACTCTATTTCTGATTCTAGAGATGCAGAATTTTTTGAGCATGTTCTTCCTTTGAAAAAGGAATCCATGTCTCTTATGCCTACTGATGTTTCTATGCCCACTCCTTCAACATTATCTGATGATGTGCGTACAAATAGTTCTACTTTTACTAGTACTATTACTGATGAACCTAGAAGGAATAAGAGGCAAAGAATTGAAACCAGCTTTGGCTCTGACTTTATTATTACTTTCCTATCAAAAAATGCATGTATAGATCTGCTTAGTGATGAACTTGTGTCTGCCTTTATGATAGAAAAAGACCCAAAAACTTATGATGAGGCAATGAGATCCATTGAAGCTAGTTTTTGGAAAGAGGCTATTAAAGGCGAGCTTGATTCTATTGTTTCTAACCAAACTTGGGAATTGACTGAGTTACCTAAAGGTAGTAGACCCATTAATGGTAATGGATCTTCAAGAAAAAGATGAGACATGATGGTTCAATAGAAAAGTTCAAAGCTAGACGTGTGATTAGGGGTTTTACCCAAAAGAAAGGCTTAGACTATTTTGATACTTATTCTCCAGTGACCAAGATCACTATGATAAGGAATCTAATTGACTTAGCTGTAATTCATAAGTTAGTTGTACATCAAATGGATGTCAAGATAGCCTTTTTAAATGGTGACCTAGATGAAGAAATCTACATGTCCCAACCCGAGGGATTTGTGATTGTTGGTCAATAGAATAAGGTATGCAAGCTTAGAAAATCTCTATATAGTCTAAAGCAATCACCTAAGCAATGGTATGAGAAGTTTAACAACACGTTAGAGAGGAATGGCTATATTGTGAATACCTCTGACTCTTGTGTTTATTCTAAACTCATAGGATCAGATTGTGTGATTATATGCCTATATGTAGATGACATGTTGATTTTTGGGAACAATCTGGACGTTGTGAATGATACCAAGAATTTCATGTCATCTTAGTTTGAAATGAAAGACCTAGGAGAAGCTGATGTTATTTTAGGAGTTATAGTTATTAGAAACTCCAGTGGCATCTCCTTGTGTCAATCTCCTTACGTGAAAAAGGTGCTGAAAAAGTTCAATTGTTTTGATAATGTTCATGCTAGGACTCCATATGCCCTAGCATACATTTGAAAAAGAATTTGGGAGAGAGTGTTTTCCAATCTGAATATGTTAAAATCATAGAAAGTGTGATGTTCATCATGAACTATACTCGACCTGATATAGCCTATGCGGTTAGTAGGCTAAGTCGTTATACACATAACCCTAGTAATGAACATTGGAATCGTTTGCGAAAATACCTGAAAGGAACTATTGATTGGTGTTTGCATTTTAGCAGATTTACTGCCGTTTTAGAAGGATTTTGTGATTCAAACTAGGTTTCAGGTAATGATGAAATAAGTTCAACTAGTGGTTTTGTTTTTACTTTGGATGAAGGCGATATATCCTAGAAGTCTTCAAAACAGACATGTAAAGCATGATCCACCATGGAATCTGAATTCATTGCTCTTGAGTTGGCAGGGCAAGAAGTTGAATGGTTAAGGAACTTGTTAGCTGACGTGCCACTGTGGGGGGGAAACTGCGTCAGTTTCCCTTCATTGTGATTCTCAAGCAGCCATTGGAGTTACTAAAAACAATGTCTACAGCGAAAAAAAGACACATACGCATCAGACACGGTGTGGTTAAGCAACTCCTGAAAAATGGAGTAATTTCTTTGGAATATGCGAGGTCTGAAAGAAATCTTGCAGATCCACTAACCAAGGGGTTGCCAATGAAAGTGGTTCTTGATTTGTCGAGGGGGGGTGGGGCTAAAGACCATGAGTTAAGGTAATATGGTTGATACCTGTTGTGGTCTAACAAAGCCATATGATCCTTAACATACACTACATTTCCATCCATATGGCGTGTGGTAGTGTTTTTGAATCCATAGCCAAGTTTTGGTGGTGCTATTGAGAAGCACTTGACGGACTCAATATCTGTTGAGAGGTTGAGAAATATGCTCTTAATGGTTCCATATCCCTTGTGGTGGTGCTATAGAGAAACACTTGATGGACCACTTGTGTGGGTGTGAAGGTTTGGCCCCCTTCTTTGAAAAATAAGGGTAGTTTTTCTAGAGCACTCATGAAACCCAAGGTGTGCGCATGGCCTTAAAGCGCTTAATTTGTATTGCGGAGTTTGCACATACTCAAGGTTACAATATGTGTTGTGGGGTCTCAACCGAACTCTAATGAGTTCAAGAGAAATTCAATCATTAGGAAGTGTTAAATCATTGGGCCAGCACTCGAGGAAAGGAAATTAAGGTTCCCAAGAAGCAACCGAGACATCGTCTGAGCCCACCAAGCCCCTGGGGCCCACGAAGAAAGCCAAGTGTCAACATAGTCAAAGCCCACATGCCATTTGCTCGTTGAGCTTCTGTTGCTCATGGAGGCAGTTGATAATGACTCATAAATGGCGGGAGACATGGGCGACCGTTACCCCTATTGATGAGGGAGGTTTGTGCCACCATAATTAGTGACCGTTAAATCCCCTAATGTCACTGAAGAGACTCCGGTCTATAAATACGAGAACAACAATCAGAATGAGGCAGACTCCAAAGGTACGAAATACCTGATACTCTAAATTATTATTCTTCCACACTTATATTTCTTCCTCCAAATAGCTTGAGGGGACGGATTCGAGACGAACCTCCATGGGTCGATCTCGACGGCCTCGGGCCTTTTATTAATTCCAATTCTAACATATGCATCGGAGGAGATTTGAGTCGGAACCCAGATCCGACCCCCTGATGTTCCTTTGTGGTGCAGGAGATCAAGGCTCGACCCAGCAGAAGGGCCGAATGGCAGCTCCCGTCGACCCTTGTTCGAGGATGTCGTATTCAAATACGGGGTCGAACGAGCCTCCGTACAGCGTTCTCATCCCAACCACCATCGACCCTAGTTTTGCCAACTGAGGGTCCCACTTCACCAGCTGACGAGTCTCCAACTCAACAGAAGAGTCCACATCAGCCCAATTATTATTGACGCCAATTTTGGCATTAACAGTTGGCATCGTCTTTGAGAAAACACCCAGTCTACATCCCAAAGCAACTATAGCCCTTGGTCGACTGGACCCAAGAACACCAGACCAATTCTTGGTCTGGCTGAGAACACTCAGAACGAGTAGAATGTTCTCGTCGAAGATGCTGGAGATTCTGAGTCATCATCAAAGGAACCAAGAGTGCCTATGGTGACTCAGGATCAATTCAAAAGTTCACTGTAGAGATCGAAAAAAGCCTCACCGTGTTAGCAGCTGCTGTGCAACAAAGCATTGGGCGTCCACAACAAGCCGACGAGGAGCAGTTTCCCCCCAATCCAGAGCAAACACCAACAGGGGTGCAAACTACTCCCAGATATCCGAGGTTGAGCGAGCAAAGACCTGAGCGATAGGTCAACTCACAGCTCAATACAACTCCTACATATCAACGAAGGGAAGAGATGGGGAACAACAACCGCTTATCTGGGCACATGAGAGGTCCTGGGCCCTCCACCAATGGGAGAGCCACTCGCAGCGTCTTGGACCAGGTGATAGATCACCTCACTCAAGGTCGCAGTCCACCCAAGCTTACAGTTAGAGAGAAGAGAAAGGAGAGGGAAGAAAGCCATGTCTGTTCTTCTAGTTCTACTCACCAACATCACAAGGAGTAATGAGTCCCACTCACTTTTCCAGTAAACCGACGGACTCCTCTGAAGGAGAACATCCTGTCTGCCCCACTACTTCCCAACTTCAAGCTTCCATCCTTGCAGATGTATGACAACAAGGGTGATCCATGGAAGCATGTCCACAGATATCAAAGCGGGATGGAACTTTACGGAGCCGACGAGCCGTACGTTTGCCGAGCTTTCCACACTATGTTGACAAAGGCGGTAAACGAATGGTACAATAAATTGGCCGATGATAGCATCGGGTCATTTAACGAATTGTCTGATGTTTTCTGCAGGCAGTTTGTTGCAGGGAGACGCCCCAAGCAAAATTCATCTCACCTCTTCACATTGAAGAAAGGTGAGAAAGAATCGATTCGAGACTTCGTTCAGCGTTTCAACGAAGAAAGGCTGGAGGTAGAGGACGTCCCCGATGCTACTATCATTGGGGCTCTCACCCAAGCAATCCGAAACAAAGACTTGATGAAATCACTTCATTAATATCCGCCAAACAATCTCGTGGAGTTGTTCATCATGACGGACTGTTTCATGTCCTCAGAGGAAGTAATCGCTGCTCAGAAGAAACAAACCTCAAAACATCATGATTACACAAAGTGAGAAGCACGATCCCGAGGGAACCCCCATGAGGATCCACGAGATCAACGACAAAAAGATAAGAGTCCTCGGAGCAAGGAGCATCCTGCTAAAGACGCCAATACCAGGACAAATGCCCCTAAGGCAGAAGTCCTAGCATATGCCCAACAAGAAGGACTCATCAATGAACTTGTTAAGAAGAACATGTATGAAAAAAGTGATGACCTCAAATTCTGCAGGTACCACAATGATCATGGGCATGATACCAATGGTTGTTGGACCCTCAAGAAAGAGATTGATGCCCTGGTCATGCGTGGTCATCCAAAAGAAAGCTGGTGATGACCCACAAACCAAAGAAGAAGCCTTGAAGCAAAAGGGCAAGGGGCCAATGATAGGGTCACCAGTCACCAAGGTGGTCGATTGAAGCTTTCAAGAAAATACCAGATAGTGCCAGGCGGTGATAGCTCCAAGAAAAATAAAAATGCATGTATGCTTTTCTTTTGTTATCAAAGATGTTTAAGCTTTCCAAAAACATTAAGTTCACTTTTCTTCAAAGAACATTTTCACAGCATGACATGTATGCTTTTCGTGTCTCGAGAGGATTATTCCACCTAATGCTCGATTAATCTTCAAAAAGCGTTCTTCTCACGAGGATCTGATCCCTAGAGAAAGCGTAGATGGACCAAGATTCATCCATGCTATCTTGATGAAAGTGAACATGAAGAATGACTATCGTCGTAAGCCATAAGTCGAAGGGGCTATCCCCTCTCAACTGACCTATGTCGTCAGCTGTAAGCCGAGGGGCCACCTCTCATCACTGAAGGACTATCATCGTTAGCCATAAGTCGAAGGGACTACACCCTTGCAACTGAACGACCCAACTTCATTGTTGGCCATAAGCCAAAGGGACCATGTCCCTCGCTACCAAACGATGTCGACTGTCATCAGCCATAAGCCAAGGGGCCACCCCTCGCCACTGAACGACTATCATCGTCAGCCGTAAGTCGAAGGGACTACTCCCTCATAACTGAACAACCCAACTTCGTCGGTGGTCATAAACCGAAGGGACCATGTCCCTTGCAACCAAACGACATCGATCGTCGTTAGCCACAAGACGAAGGGTTATCCCCTCGCAACTGAATGACCCACCTACGTCATTGGTCGTAAATCGAAGGGACCATGTCCCTCGCTGCCAAACGACGCCGACTGTCGTCAGCCGTAAGCCTAGGGGCCACCCCTCACCATTGAACGACTATCGTCATCAGCCGTAAGTCGAAGGGACCATGTCCCTCGCAACCAAACGACATCGACCGTCATCAGTCGTAAGACGAAGGGGCTACCCCTTGCCACTAAACAAACCACCTATGTCATTGGCCGTTAGCCAAAGAGACCATGTCCCTCGCTACCAAACGACGTCGACTGTCGTCGGCTGTAATTCGAGGGGCCATCCCTCGCTCCTGAACAACTATCGTCGTCAGTCGTAAGTCAAAGGGACTACTCCCTCGCAACTGAATGACCCAAATTCGTTGTTGGTCGTAAGCCGAAGTGACCATGTCCCTCGAAACCAAACGACATCGATCGTTGTCGGCCGTAAGACGAAGGGGCCACCACCTCGCAACCGAATGACTCACCTCCATCATTGGTCATAAGACGAATGGACCATGTCCCCCGCAACAAAGCCACATCTATCGTCGTCAGCTGTAAGGCGAAGGGGTTACCCCCTCGCCACTGAACGACTATCATCGTCAGTCGTAAGTCGAAGGGGCCACCCCCTCGTAACTGAACGACTCATCTTTATTGTCAGCCGTAAGATGAGGAGTCGCCCCTCACCACTGAACGACCACCTTCGTCATTAGCCATAAGCCGAAGGGACCATCTCTTTCATAACCAAATGACTCCTTGACGTCAGCTGAAAGTCGAGGGACCACCACCTTGCCATAGAACGACTATCTTTGTCAAAAGTAAGCTAAGGGACCATCCCCTCACTACTAAATAACCATCGTCACCATACAAAATGAGAGTGGTCACCCCTCTCGCTTCCTCTTGATATTTAAAGAATCATTCAACAACTCAATCACTTCCTTAGTCTTAGCCGACTGATTTACTTGTTGAAAGGGGCCAACCAACAATACGGAGCTCTCATGCTCTTTCAAACAAATACAAAGATGTACCAAATTATTTTGGTTATATCATGTCTTTTTGTCATTCTCTTACAAAATATGTTGGCCATGCCTTTACAAAGTTTACACCCCCAATACAAACATCAAAAAAGGGTGGTTCAAACAGCCTAAGGGAGTGAAAAATCTCTAAGTTCCCTCGACCGAAGAGATATGCCCTTTGATACCCTCGACAGAAGCGGTATGCTCTTGATCTCCCGAAGCGACTACAATTTCAATACCACCTGTCTCGACGACTGCTTCGTCAATCGGGATGGCAGCTTCCATGGTCACAGCTTGACCAACCCCGTCCAAAGGGCTGTTCGGTTCGTCATCATCCATAACAAGGGGGGCTTGGTTGATTTCGTCTGCAAGATCAGGGAATCGATCCTTTATCTCTTGACAATACCATTCATAACCTTTTATATATAGCTCATCCAAATTGGGCAAGGTATCCCTATATTCCTGGACAGACTTCTCCGTAATATCTTTCGCATTGAATTATTGGGAGTCGACGGAAGGTCGAGCTTGAAGCTCGTTCACTCGAGCAATTTGTTGATCAACATCCATCAAAAGGCCGGCCTCCCTCATACGAGATTCTCCCAAGCTTTACTCAAGTTGAACCACCATAGACTTGAGCATCTTAATGAGAATCTCCCTTCGTTGAAGCTTCGCTTCCACATTCTCGATAGCCATTTTAGTTGATTCTACCTCCTTCATCTTCCTAGTCAGATTGGATTCATAATTATCCACCACCAATGAGCAGTGGCGTAACTCGGTATTAGCCAAGAGGGTCTACAGATAGGCAAGGAGATTAATCCCAAATCTTGGTTCAAGCAAAATGGAGATAAGTATAATCATTACCTGAAAAGTTTCCGTGGATGGCGAACATGGCTAGCCTCTCATAATCAACCTCGCCAACACGGCCCTATCTCTGGGAAGGGTCAAATTCTCAGCCAGACGAGAGACAGTCCCACAATCCAGAAGGGACGATTACTCTTTTCCCACTAGGAAATTCGGCTGAAAAAAATCTTCTTCAAGGAATTCGACCGAGGCTTGATACGGTCTATCTTCCAATAAGATAGACCTAAATTCTGGGGGAATGTCCCAAGCCAGCTGCTCTGGAGGAAACAAATCTCCCCAGGTCTAGGAATCTTGGTGTAAAGATGGTCTCCGAGCAGAGGATGACTCCCCCGAAGTTTTCTCCGATACTTGATCATGGCCTTGCTCGAGACCCTGATCATGCTCGGAAGCTTCCATTTGTTTTAAAGCCACACTCGGGATAATGGCGTCATTCGACGAAAGCAAATCTGATTCATCAGCGATAAGCTTTCGCCTTGACTTTTTCTTCTTGGCCTCGGCCTTCTTAACTACAGCCGAAGGGTGCTTCTCCTTCCTCTTCTATGGTCGAGTCGGCTTGGGAGCTTCATGAATTATCAGAGTCAAGGCCTCGGTATCTCTAATTGTTCCGCCCTCCTGAAGACCCATCTGAGGGGAAGGTAAATTTACCTCAGCTTCTCTAATGGAAGATTCGAGCGCTTCACGTATTTCTGCCTTGGCTTGGTATTCCAATGCAACCATACTTATAAAGACGATGCAAAATTTAAGCAACAGAAAAACAATGAAAGGATGGGTGAGGAAATCGACCTTTCGTCCATACTATCCCGAGCAATATCGGGTCAGACAAGAGCCATTTCCTCGACCTCTTTCCCTCGGGTAACTTCATCAGAGAGTCAGTAGTATTTTTCTCTTCCTCGGAGAGGGCTTTCTCTTTATTCATTCCAAGTTCAGGATTCTTCCACCGAGTGACAAAACTCAACTCACTCAGAAATACCACAAACACAAATTGGTCATTCCATCATGGATTGAAGGTAGGAGGTGTAGTGTTTTCTAGGTCCTTAGGGCTATAAAATCGACATCCAGCCTAAGTTGGACAGACGACGAAAGAATAAAAACAGCGAAAAACATATCTTAAAACAGTTTTAAGAGAAGCCCTAAAGAATAAACTCTAGCCAGAATCTCTACTATCCTGGGGTTGGGTCCGACCAACCCCTAAAGATAGATCTATCTAACAGCAATTATAAACGCAAGTAAATTAAACTATATACACGGAAATTTGTTTTTGCAAAATACGAAGCGTTGTTTTCAGCAACCAAACCGCGTCCTAAACCAAACCACGTCCCGAGGTGAGCAACACCCTTATCGCCGAGCCAACCACGCACTCCAGACAGTTTCATCTTGAGTTGATTCTCCATCAAGGCTTCGGATCCGATCCGAACTCCTTCATAGCGTTACTAGAGCCCGATTAGGAGCAAGGAAGAATTAGGGAGAAATAGAATATTTTCTTAAGCTTAGATCTGGGCTTACTCACGTTTAATGGAGCTACTCAGATCTGGAGCTTGGTGAAAGTTTCAAGGAGGAGGGTTGGCCCCTATTTATCTAGACGGCTGACCGCTCCCCTTCTCATCATATCTGATGTGGGACTAACTGTTGGAGTGAAAAAATTAACTAAAGTTTGTCTTTCACAAAGGCCAATCTTTAGCGAATTTTTCCTCCCTCACCATTGAGCTTCACAAGTGATATAATATATCAAATCGAAGAACACTGAACGTTGAACGCATAGAAACTAAGAGGGCTCAATTTCGACTCCATTTGACCCCTTAAACATCGTCCCAAAGATGGCCAAAGAACACTCAAAATGCTGAAAATCGCAGCCGGCAAGTTTTCAAAAAACCCTAGTTTTGTGGGCCCCACATATGGGGCCCACCATCTCGTTCGGGCACGCCTCTAGGCTTGCCCACTGGGAAGCAGGCATGCATGTGCTCGCTTGGACAGACCCACCCCGCCTGCCCCGTGGGCAGGCAAGCACTCGCTTGGGCGGGCCCGACCCGCCCGCCAGGCGGGCGGGCGCCCGTCTTTTTGGGTGGGCCCGTCCCGCCTCGTGGGTGGGTGCTCGCTTTGAGCGGGCCCAACCTGCTTGCCTGGAGTGCGGGCTTCGGCCCTTTTGGGCCTGTGCCCGCCCGTTTGGGCGAGCAGAACTGCTGCTCTTTCGCCTTGTTAATTGTGTTTTTCAGCTCCGATTCGAGCGCGGATTTCTCCCCGAATTTCGTGGAAAAAACCTCTCTTCATTTCTATGCATTTTATAAATAGGCTCGTAAACATTTTGCGACGTATTTTAAATCTTTCGCATCAAATGCAATTTATCCCACATCTTTAATATTTTGTAGCTTATCGCAAACTCTTTGGGTCTTAAGTAATTCCTATACATCCAATGTATTATCTCCCTTAATTCTACCTACTACTTGACGAAGGTCTCACTCTGTGTGAGACCCTACAGCCTGACCCTACTATAGGTGGGGCTCGAAACCCCAGATGGCAATGACCACAAGCAGCAGATGTCGTCCCTGTTTCGGTATCATAATTATGTGGTTAACTCACTAACATGAGTATTGTCGGGACCACCCTGATTGTGTCAGTGATGAATATTGCAGTTTTAGCCCCTTCTTCAAAACTATGTCGCCTAGTCAAGCCTAGCGCACGGTCAACTCTCAACCGTAATAGCTTTAAAGGTTAGTCGCCATCGTTCTTTAATCAAATAATGTTGGACTTCTTGAACCATACTTTGGCCAAAGTTTTTCACTAAAGACCGAACCAACACGTGCGACACTAACTCCATATAAACGGAAGAGATGAATCATCTCTTGGTCATTACTCTCCTCGCATGCTTCAAGTGTCACCTAACCAAAGACCTTTCGACAGGCCTTGCCTCTAAGCTAGGTCAGAGATCTAAGTGACACTGTTCACGTACAGGTTCATACAATGACCTCAAGTCTAAGGACCAACTTGCATATCATCACTGAGAGTTATCACTGACGGATCAGTTATGTAGACATGTGATAACTCTCATTGGGTCGTTCAGTGAACTCATTCTCTAATGAGCACATGTGTCTCATATCTGACTTGGCTAAGTCAAACGACCATCGTCACCACTCCATGGTGAAGACAAAGACACAATGGTTTATCCGATGCATCAATATCCTTTTCTCGAAACATCTATGACCACGAACGATTTTAGACTTATGCTACGGATGGTCAAATAATTATCCACGATCGAGATCCTCATCTTGATACTTGTTTAACCTCGCATTAAGTCTCAGGACTTTACCTCAGCTAATGTCGAATACATTATTATTAACTTAGGTAAATTCTTACCAAATAGCTTATTATTATTTCGAACAAGATGTTTGTACAAATACACAGAGATAAATTGCCTCGAGGGCATACACATCTCCCAACATCTCCCACTTCCACTCAAGCTCATTTATCTCGGTATCTCATACTGCTTTTACACATAAGTCTCTCTAGACTTTATGTGGTAGAGCCTTCGTAAGTGAATCTGCTAAACCGTCTTTAGTATAGACTTAAGGAGTTATTATGTTCAGGTTGGACCACACATTTGAATCTCATCCAAATAATTACCTTGGTCTTTTGGAATCCATAACATTTTTTGTCTTGCCTGGATCTCATCCAGCTCATTGCACCTTTACGAGAATAAGCCAAAATAGTCGCTGGTCATTTTGCATGGTCCATAATCATTTCTGATAAAGTATCAAACCCTTTGACCACTTTGTCAAAATATATGTTCCGTCCTCTATGGTCCAAGAAACAATAATTGCTCCTTTTTCCACCACGTAGGACAATCTATTCCTTTTGTATAACGATTATCCTAAGACCGTGACATCAAATATGTCACTTTTTAAGTTCATCCTTATTTTGTCTTTACTAATGATAGATAAAACTTTCTTTCGCAATTGACTTTCCTGAATGCCTTCTTCTTTTCTAAATCTCATTTATATGTTACGCATCCCAACACAAATAATAGCTGTGCAAGCATCTCATGTATCCAAAAGCTTGAGCTTTACAACCTTGGGTGTGCTCAACAAGTTGCTCGTCTCATGATGAATTGTGTTGGGTCTAGGGCTACAAGGAAGTCATTGTCCTTGAGCCAGTGTTAAGAATGACACTTTAATGTCAGTGAGAACATAGTTTTTGATTATCAAATTTGATTTTGAGTTGATATTCCTTAACCAACCATTTTGAACAGTTAACTTATTCTCTTAGGATATTATGATTTGGATTCCATCGGTAAACATAGAACTATCCTAGTTTAGCATATGTTTAATATTAAATATAGATAGAATGGCTTTTATCTAACTATATCCTCCCACTATTTTAGCGATCACATTAAGCCATAATAATGAGTGAATTTAATAATTAAATTAAAATTAGTAAGAAAGGGACCCAACCACCCTGAGTTTTACAACCTTGAGTGTGCTTAACAAATTGCTTGACTCTGTGATTGGTAGATGACTCTTTATCAATCATATCATATATGATTCCCTTATCAGTTTTACCCCTAGCCACTTATGATCATGCGTGTGCTCATCCAAATCACAATGACTAGTCTATTCAGACCCTTGTTTTCGTGGCTATCCTAACTTACGCCAGTGCTCGGTGTATGCACGACGCGATGGTTTGGGTTAAGTCTAGACAACATCACATGTATTAAGAAGTTGGTTTCTATAAGGCAACTATGCCATATCTTGAGTGTGCTCAACAACTACAACATAGAACCTATAGTTGCCAACCTCTAAAACAAGGAGGGCTTCGGCTAATCTTGAAGAAGATTTTAAACGTAATTGACTAGATGTGATCGATGGTTTCATATAATCATAATTCGCATCCTTATGGTCCAGCAGAAGACCACCAGGGATTTGGCTAGGCCAGGATCACTATCCCCACTCGAGCTAGGGTGATCCATAACACTAGTCAAAAACACTAGACCAGATCATGATCCTTGAAGGATACTAATTATTCATATGTGTGACATCGACTTGAAATGGCTTCATTAAAAACTAATTAATCCTATCAACTAGTTGAATCCAAAAATTCGAAATTATTAGGATTGGTTAATAACTTTTATTAATGTCCTTATCAACTATAAGGATTTTAGGGTGCTATCTTAATCACGTATTATAGATTTAAAATTCAAGTTGCAACAATTTAAATCATATCCTTGTTTTCAAAATTATTATTAGAATAATTAAAATAATAATTATAGGAGAGGGCCACCCTAATCGAGTATTATGAGTTTAATTTGTTGCAACAATTTTTAAATCATAGCATATCCATCAAAAAATTATCTTATAATTTTCAAAAAGCTTTTAATTGCTAACATAATAGTTTTTCTTGTATTATCACATAATCAATAAGAAATAATATAACCATTAAACAATATCAACTAAACAATTTAGCATGATAACTGATCAACTAAATAATCATCGCATAAAATTTAGCTAAACATGCAACTTAAAAATATCTCATAAATTTAAGTTACATCAATAATTATCAAATAATTATAAAGATCTAGAATTTTAAAATTATCATAGTATTTTAAAAAAATTCTAATTTTAAAAAACAATTTTTTCGAAGATAAAACCATCACATGGAAAAAAACAATTTTATTAATAGTTTAATGAACCTCCATCTCACGGAGAAAACATGATGCATCCTATGCACTTTATAATTGCAAAACCATAATTCAATGTAGACCTAATTCGGGATATAAATTGCTTATTCCCCCCCCCCCCCCCCAATTTCTGGGCATTTTATGTGTATATCTTGTTAAATTTGGCTTTAATACGGGCGTATTTGTGGTATTATGTAATATTGAAGCTTATTCGTATTTTATACATAAAATGTGATTTTTATGCGCTAATTTTTGCTTCTCATATTTTTCAGGTACTCCTGGGATTTTTTTTTGGATTTTCTGGAATTTTTCCATAATTTTTGGGAATTTCTAGGTATTTTCCAGG
Organism: Scilla litardierei; assembly: GCA_030789695.1. NCBI lineage: Eukaryota > Viridiplantae > Streptophyta > Magnoliopsida > Asparagales > Asparagaceae > Scilla > Scilla litardierei. The sequence goes on from CM061131.1 coordinate 110,332,339, forward strand.
ATTTATTTGGAGCAAGAAAGGGTTTTTGGAATTTCAAAAAAAAAGGAAATAAAAAAATAATATAAAAGCTCACTTATGCGGGCCGGCCCACTGGCCGACCCGCGTTTCCGCTGCAGCTGTATTGAAAAAAACAACAAAAATATTAGTTTTTTTAATGCTCTGCGGGCCGCTGGCCCGCTCGAATTTTTCGAGCGGGCTTCGCCCGCTCTCGCGAGCGGGCCCCGCCCAAATAAAGCGCAGGCGCGCGCTGGGTGATTGCGGGGGCGGGCAGCGGGTGCCCGCCCCCGAAACCCGACCCTCAATGGTTTATAGGGGGCTTTGGCTTGTTTTTCTTGCGGGTTTGGCGTTTTTCGACCCGCAGACCCGTTTCTTGGATTTAAGTGGCCTGAGTGCGAAAATTGGAGGGGGCTTCGGCCAGCAGCTGTTTTTGGGCGATTTTAGGGCTTGTTTTTGTAATGCCCTGCTAAGCTACTGCACAAGTACTAGAGGGTGGTAAATAGTACTTTAAAATAATTAAGAGGATAATTCCTAATTATCTTCCAAACTCTACCAATAAATGCGGAAATGCGGAAATGTAAATAATGACAACAAAGAAACAATCGCAAACACACGATGTTAATGGGTTCGGATCCACCCAAGTCCCAACCACCCGGATCCCCTCCGGATACTTGAGTTAGAAACCCTAACTCAAGATTTGCACTATGAAATACTTGTGAAAAACCTTCACAAAGTCAAATCATACACAAAGGAAATTGTGACTCCCACAACCCGGGATCACAAACAAACTCTCACAACCGAGAGTGAATCACTTACAATATCAAAGTAAATTGAAATAGAAATTCTTACCATAAAATACATATGCCTTGAGTAAACTTACGATTTAGGGCAAAACGGATTTTGGGGAAGATGAAGAGGCACCAAACCCTAGCTCCAAGTAGATGACTAGCAATGGAGTCCTAGGTGGATGTTGGTGACCTAGAAACAAGCACTTGGCTTGGAAGGCTCACAATCAATGAATCTCTCTTTTGAAATAAGATTGAGGGAGAGATTCTTGAATGGAATGAAAGAGCTTTGAATGAGGAATGAATGCTTTCTCTTTGATCTTTAAACTTCTCTTAATATCAGCCTTGAGTGCAATGAATGCAGCACACCAAGTATGTATAGGTTAGATGAAAGAGAGAGAGAAAAACGTTTCAATTAAAGCTCCAACGGCTCTATTCTGAACCAAACTAGTCGATCAAAGAACAACCACTGACCGACTAGTTCATCAACTAGTCGGTCGGTCAATCAACATGAACCGACTAAGTGGTGAACAGTGAACAGATGAAGTTTCAGACTTAAAGAACTAGTCGGTCCAAGAAGACTTGCCAACCGACTAGTTTCACAACTAGTCGGTCGGTGAGTGAACTTAGACCGACTAAGAGATAAAACAAATAGTCTGAGCACAAATTGATTTAGTCGGTCCAAGAACAAATGTTGACCGACTAGTTCATCAACTAGTCGGTCGCCAAATGTATATAGACCGACTAACGATAAACAGTAACATGGCATGTACAGGGAAAGCTCAACTAGTCGGTCTAAGAAGCATCACTGACCGACTAGTTCACAAACTAGTCGGTCGGTGAGTCAACGTAGACCGATTAACTGTAAACAGTAAAGAGCTTAGAATTGAGAAGGCAAACTAGTCGGTCCAAGAAGCATTGCCGATCGACTAGATCACCATCTAGTCGGTTGGTTCTTCTTCTTGAACCAACTAACATGCACAAGAAGTCGCGAATCGAAGCGCGAAGCTTCGGAAAAGTTCGTGAGGACTTCTACTAAGATCCTATATCTAAGATATGAGCGTTATGAAGATTAAAACGTAAGACCTACTCAAGGCTTAACATTCTACGGAACGAAGCTAAAAGACTATAAATAAAACTTGACGAACCGTCTTCGAAAGCTTCGATCCGAATCTTCATGACTTCTAAAATGGTCCATAAGCTTCAACGAAGCTTTAGGCATACGATCATGTACTTTGAGAAGTCTCGAGACGTCGCTTTGGATGTTCATATGAATTTGGCGACGATCTCCATAACTGCGCTCACAAAGAGTTAGTTCACGATATATTTATGTTTGTTCATCATCCAAAACCAAATCCGGGGAGTCCAATACTCAACATTCTCCCCCTTTTTGGTGATGACAAACCAACATAAATAATAATAAAAAATAATGATTCAAATGTAATTTACTTACTCCCCCTGCATTGATGACACGTTAATTCCAAAATGAATAGTAATAATACGCATCAAGCAGACGAGTAAAGTATAAAAAATGAGAATCGATTATTGAAATATCGGATTTGAAAATCCATTTATATATCTTAACTCCCCCTGAATCTAACATATCAAATTAGATTCTTGGAAAAATGCTTAAATTATCATTTAGCTCATTGTCATTATTATATCTCTCCCCTTTTGGCATAAGCAAAAAGAGTGGGAGGAGATCAACGACAACAACAATGGCTTCAAATAATAGCACGGGAGTCGCAGAATACGACCACGGTCCAAATGACACCAAAGGAAAATACGAATTAAATCAAAGCGTGTCAATGAGACCAAAGTCGAAAATCGATAAATAGAATCATCAATACTCAAATTAATTTTACGAATTGAGTTATGGAATATACTCTCCAATATCAACATTCTTGGTTAATTTAGTGCATTGAAAACAATTCTATGTTTTCATAGAAATAATTTCTATTTAACCAAGGTATTATCGTCGAGCGATGAAATCAAACATCAGAGACATAAAAAGAATATATAATGTGCACAGGAGAATGAAATGTCAACATCGATGTATATATATATATATAAATATGAACCATGAGTACATCAAAAATATACATCACCGACATACATATGAGCGATACAACGACCGAAGCACAAAATACATATATATCACACCATACAGCACATGTCACACCGGACATCTAAATGATCATACATCACAAATGTAGCATCATAATACCAAAAATACATCAAAACATCAAAATACATCAGAATGATCCAAAAATCATAACCACCCACACTATCCTACCCAAACTCTCTCAAACTAGATCTATCATCCAAAGTGCACTAAGAGAGTCCTCAGAGAAGCTCAGGAGGCAGCGGGAGGAGCTGCAGCAGCAGCAGGCTCTGCAGGAGTGGAGGTGGTCACCGGATCAATAGAAGAGTCCACGGGAGCGACTGTAGTGGCCTCGGGAGCACCAGTCGTAGTATCCACCGCATGAACGATGGCAACAGGTGTGCTCTCGGGGTCACTGGCAGACGAAGCAGCAGCACCAGAAGTGCCCTCAGGGGCACGAGCAGCAACACGAACAAGCTCCTCGATCTCATCCTCATCCAACTCCTCCTCGTCAGAGACAGACGGAGGGATCTCAATACCCAAACAAGAGGCGATACGAGCAAGTATCTCCTCAGTATGAGCATAACGAGACTCCATACGTCTCACTGAACGTGCGAGCTCGTCAAGAGTGGTAGAGGGAGCAGGAGCAGCTGAGGCAGAAGCAGACGCTGAAGCAGAAGGGGTCGTCCTCTGAACATGACGAAGCACCGCAAGAGACTTCTTAACGGCCGTCGCATTTAGAGGGGGACCGAGAGGACGCTCATCATCAAGAGGCAAAGGGACACGAAAGTGACGAAATACGAGTGTCAGAATGCATGGATATGGGATATGAGCAGACTTCGTGGACTTACGGATACACTCGAAAGAATCCATCTTATCGAGAATGATCCGAGCCCAGTTAATCTCGCTCCCCATGTAGATGGCATAGATGAGCTTGAGGAATGGCTGGGATGGTAAAGAAGAGGAGCCGTACTTCGGGAGGAGGCACGACTTCAGAATCAGGTTAAGGACCCAGCCATTCAGCTTGAAAGACTTAGATGGCACGCCAATCATGGCAGGAGGGATCTCATGGAAAATCTCAGAAAGTATGACCTGATCAATGGAAGAGATGTCATCGACGGAGATATCGGAAGGGAGGAGGCCAGACGACGAGCAACCAATCAACTCTCCTAAGATTTCTGTCGTGAGGACAATTGGTGTCCCTAAGAAAGTCGTCTCAATAGAGTGGGTCTCGTCGTACTGACCCCAGACACGGTTCGCGTAAAAGAGTTTGACTAGGCGAGGGTATGGGTATGGATTCGCCTTAGGGTCATATCGAAGGTAATCGATAAGACCGGAAGACGACAGAAGATCAGCAAGGCCTGGGAAGTCTGAAAACTGTACGAAATTCTCCAACAGCAGTAGACAGTGTTCGATACAGTTATATGCCGCGAGACACATCGGGTCGTCGCGACAGAATGAGATATCGACACCGCCAGCTGGCATCGGAGCCTTTCCCTTAGGCTAACGTGTGGAAGTACGGGATGGAGGAGTAGGATCCCTATGGGCCTCGGTCTCAGGTATGTATTCCGTGTCGGAATTAGAAGGAGGTGTAGGGGCACGGAATGAAGCAGGTGAAACTGGTTGTTTCCTAGGCTGAGATCGGGCTCGGGGTTTCGCTATCGCCGTCCTCTTCTTCTTAAGAGGAGGCAACGACGAAGAGGGATGGGTGGATTTCGATCGGCGTTTGAGTTGCGAAGGTTCCCTAGGGGGTGACTTTACGGTCATAGGGAACGGGCGAGAGGGATCGATCGGGATACGTGTTCATGCCATAAGTGCGACAAGACACGCATGAATCAACACTAGAAATTGAGTTCTAGAAACCTAAATACAAACCCTAGGCCGAACCCCTAGAAGAGACTCTAACCCTAGGATCTGAAAAACCTAACCCTAGACAGCTAGGAGAGGGAGGAGAATCACCTAGGGAGGAAGATCGACGGACGGCGACGGTGGGGATGGCCGGAAAGTGGCCAGAAATCGATCGGAGAGGGAGGAAGTCGAAGGGGGCTCGGGGTTTTAGTTGAGTGAGGGAGGAATTTCGGTCGACTAGAATGAAAAAGAGTCGGTCGGGGGCTGATAAAAACGATTGGAAGTTGAAAAGACCACGCAGTCCCCGTCACAATTAGTCAGTCACAGTTCAGGCACTGACCGACTAGATGACGATCTAGTCGGTCGGTCAATGAGCTTGAATCGACTAGTTGCAAACAGTAACTGAAGCCAAAATTTAGGGCTTGAGTTAGTCGGTCTGAGTTCATTCACTGACTGACTAGATGATGATATAGTCGGTCGGTCAATGAACATGAACCGACTAACAGAGTTCAAAAATTTTAGAATTTGAAATTTTGAGTTCTCTCCTAATTGCACTTGGACGAAACATCAAACAACTCTCATTAATCATTATACTACCCCATTAAACATCGAAAATCTTAAATTTGACGTTCATGAACAAATCGAGCAAAAATTCCGAAAATTCAACGAAAAATCCAGAGAATTCCAATAAATCTAGCATGTGCAAATATAATGAAATTGAATAGCATGCAAGATTATTGAACATAAAAAAATGAATACTAAATCTCGGATTCACCCATAATCCCCAATTTTCGACGTAACCGCACAAAGGAGTCTTCCTTTAGGGGTTTTGTGAAAATATCAGTGATTTGCTTCTGGGTTTCAACGTACACTAATATGATGTCCTTTTTAGCAACATGATCATCTAAGAAATGGTGACGGACATCTATGTGTTTCGAACGGGAATGGTGTACCGGATTCTTAGAGAGACATATTGCATTTTGGTTGTCCACCATGATAGGGTAAGTATCACAATTTATACCAAAGTCTTTAAGTGTGTGTCTCATCCAAAGAACTTGAGCACACGCGGCACCGGCGGCAATATATTCCGCCTCAGTGGTTGAAAGTGATATGGAATTCTGCTTCTTGGAAAACCAAGAGACAAGAGAATTTCCTATAATATGGCAAGTGCCACTAGTACTTTTCATGTCGGATTTGCATCCCGCATAATCTACGTCACTATATGAGATTAACTCATACGTGCTAGATTTTGGATAAAGTAATCCAAAATCAAGTGTGTAACTTAAATAACGAAAAATACGTTTTACCGCTACTAAGTGAGATTCCTTAGGTTGAAACTGATAACGAGCACATACACATACGGCAAACATTATATCGGGCCTACTTGCGGTAAGGTATAGTAAACTACCTATCATACCTCGATATAGACGAATGTCTACATCTTTTCTGCCGTATCTTTATCAAGATGCGTAGTCGTGCTCATTGGAGTCTTCTTCTCGGAGGCATTCTCCATTCCAAATCGCTTTAGCAACTCCACCATGTACTTCGTTTGGTGGATAAAGATTGCATCGTTCATTTGGCGAATTTGGAGACCTAAGAAATATTTGAGCTCACCCATGTGGCTCATCTCAAATTAATCCTTCATCACATTAGAAAACTCTTCGCAAAGAGCAAAGTTAGTAGCACCGAAAATGATATCATCAACATAAATTTGAACTAAAATTATATCATTAGTCGAATACTTAACAAATAATGTGGAATCAACTTCTCCCATTTTAAAACCCAAATCCAAAAGAAAATTCTTTAAACGGTCATACCAAGCTCGAGGAGCTTGTCTCAAACCGTAAAGTGCTTTTTTAAGTTTAAAAACATGATTTGGAAATTTTTCATTTATAAAACCCGGAGGTTGAGAAACATAAACTTCCTCAACAACGTCTCTGTTTAAAAACGCACTTTTAACATCCATTTGAAAAAGTTTAAAATCTTTATGGCATGTAAAAGATAACAATAATCTAATTGATTCTAATCTAGCTACCGGAGCAAAGGATTCTTCGAAATCGATACCTTCCTCTTGCCGATAGCCTTGAGCTACTAACCGAGCTTTGTTTCGGACGACGATTTGGTTTTCGTCGGTCTTGTTCTTGAAGATCCACGTTGTCCATATGACGGTGTGGTTCTTCGATGGCAATGGAACAAGCTCCCAAACCTCATTCCTCTCGAATTGAATGAGTTTCTCCTCCATGGCAAGGATCCAAGCACCATCTTTGCACGCTTCATTAACATTCTTTGGCTTTATCGAGGAGGCAAAGGCACAATAAGCGAAGTAGTTGACTTGAGATCTAGTCTTGACACTATCATAGATATTGCCAATGACTTGCTCATGAGGATGGTCACGAACGGTATGAAGCCGTTTGGGAATTCCCTGATCGCTAGGAACATTCTCAAAAACTTCATTAGTCGGGTTAGTATCAATAGAATCAATAGAATTAGAATTAGAATTACCAATTGAATCACATAAAACATCCATGGAGTCATCATCATTAGTAATTCTAGTTGGAACAAATCCTTCATTAAATGAGACATGAAGTGATTCCTCGATCGTTGAGGTTTGTTTGTTGTATACCGGTAGGCTTTGCTATGTGAGGAATATCCAACAAAAATCCCATCATCGGATCTTGGATCAAATTTGTCCAAACTACCATACGTGTTTTTAATAAAACATTTTGAACCAAAAACACGAAAATGTTTAACTTGAGGCAATCTACCAAACAACAATTCATAACAAGTTTGTTTAGTGCCGGGCCTCAAAAGTATTCTATTAAACACATAGCAAGCGGTATGTACCTCTTCCGCCCAAAATTGATGGCCAAGTTGGCTATCATCAAGCATAGTGCGAGCACACTCCACTAGCGTCCTATTCTTTCTCTCAACAACACCATTTTGAGGAGGTGCGCGAGGGAATGAAAAGGTGTGTGTAATACCAACTTCATCACAAAAGTTCTCAAAAGACTCATTCTCAAATTCCCCTCCATGATCACTACGAATAGTGACAATGGTGGTTCCAATGAGATTTTGTACTTTCTTGACAAATATTGTGAAGTTTTCGAAAGCATCATTTTTATTACTCAATGAAAATATCCAAGTAAACCTAGAAAATTCATCAACGATGACAAGTCCATATCGTGCATTTCCTAATGAAGCAAATCTAGTTGGCCCAAATAAATCTAGATGTAATAGCTCTAGTGGTCGCTTAGATGAAATGCTTTTCTTAGGTTTAAAAGACGATTTTGGAAGCTTGCCTCGTTGACACGAGTCACAAAAGCTTTTCTTTTGAAAGACAAGCTTAGGGAAGCCTCTAATAGAATTTAACTTGGAAAGCTTAAATAGTGCTCCAAAGTTCACATGACCAAAACGTCGATGCCATAAGTGTTGTTCACTTGTGTTGGCAATGAGACATTGTTCATGTGATCTTGGAAGATCTAGGATATATATATCCTTATGGCGTGTGCCGGAAAACAATAATTCATTATTATCTTTTCTTAAAATATGGCGCATTCCTTTCGCAAAGCTAACTTTGTAACCTTTGTCACAAAGTTGGTTTATTGAAATAAGATTGTGGTTTAATCCTTTAACAAGGTAAACATCATTTATAAGAGGTTTAGAAGGATTACCCACTTTACCAACACCTATGATGGTTCCGCTCTCGTTGCCTCCAAAGACTACCCGGTTTCCATTTGCAATGGGAACCACTCCGGAGAGCAATTGAGCGTCACCCGTCATGTGTTTTGAACACCCGCTATCGAGTATCCAATTCCTCTTGAAGCTAAATTTAAATTTGTTGCTCCGTTTCTTTTTCTTGAGTACCTAAAGATAGAAAATATCGTATCATGGTACCCAAGGTCATTGGGTCCAAAAGATTAGACCTTTGGAAGCCAAGTCCAATTGGACTTAGACTTCCCCACATAATTATCATTATCCACTACATTCATAAAATAATCATTCATGTAAACTTGTTTTTCATCCATGCTTGTGTCCTTTGGGCTCCAAATAGTGAATATTTTGGTAGCCTTAACCCTATTGGGAGCATGCATGCGTTGTTGATTTCTACGTGATGCATGTCATGGATAGGCATAAGGAACATGATGAAATGGTGCATGTGGATAATTTATTCATACGATGATGTGGGTGAACATATGCATGTGGGGGGACACGTGCATGAGGGTGTCTCACTTGGTGTGCACGTGCCCGTGGATGTGGTGCATAAAAATCATCATATGTATGAGCCGGTGGAGTAGGATGTGTGTTCCTACGTGGCATGGTATTTGTGTACATGTAAGCATGACCCTTCTTTGGAGGTCCACCCAAAGTGGGTTTCTTTCCAAATGAAGGTGTGTACGAGGTGGAAGCAGCATTGGTAGATGAACTACCAATAGAGTGTTTGCTCCCACTCGTTGAGTCACCGGAAGTTGGCCTAACAAAAGTAGTGGCCGATTTGGATGAACTTCCCATCGTATACCCCAAGCCAATGTGGTGATTAGACAGAAGTAAGTCACTTAGGATTTTATCCAAATGGTCCTTAACCTTATTGAATTTATTAATTCGGCCTAATATACACTCATATTTCTCGGTGAGAGAACGCATAGAAGCATCCAAAGTGGATACTTACGATGTGAGCACATAAACACGAGATTTGAGATTTTCATTCTCAATACTCAAAGTCGAGTTTTTAGAAGTCACATCCGCTATCTTGTGTTCCTCCGGATCCTCAATGCTAACATGTTCAAGTTGAGACTTGAGATTTACAATCTCATTCTTCAACTCTTCAACAACGGTGTCGTTGTTGGTGATGATAGTTTTAGGCGAGGTTTGGATGTTAGCTAAATCATCTTTTACCTTAGTATACCTATTTACTAATTTAGTGTATTTAGACCACAATTGCTCATTAGCATTTCTAAGGTCATCCATGGTTACCTCATCGCCTTCGTTATCGCTATCATCGGAGGAGGAATCTTTATCTTGCTCCTCTCGAGCCATGAAACACATGTGTGCTTGATCCACTTGCTCATCATCCGACTCTCCGCTTGACGAATCGTCGGAGTCGGTGAATGTCCCGACAAGCCCCTTTTTGTACCCTTTCTTGTACTTCTTGGACTTGTCGAACTTTGGCGCCTTCCACTTCTCCTTGTGCTTGTTTTGAGGACAATCCGCTTTCATGTGTCCTGGCTTGTTGCATTTGAAACACAAAGGAGAGGAGGCGTTAGTAGAACTAAACTTCGATTTGTTTTTGAAGTTACCTTTCCGGAAGAACCGGTTGAACTTCTTCGCCATGAGTGCCATGGACTCCAAGTCCAACTCGTCTTCTGAGTTTTCATTATCGGTCGATGTGGAAGTTGATGGAGCGGCCTTGAAAGCAATAGCCTTCTTCTTTGGCTCGTCTTGCTTTCAGTAGGACTTCATCTTTTCCTGCAACTTCAACTTGCTATCCTTGCGTACCTCATAAGACATCAAGGTACCCATTAGTTGAACAACGGTATAAGTTTTCATGTCATTACCTTCCTCGATGGCGAAGGTATGTTTCTCCCAACTAGAAGGAAGTCCATCGATGATCTTCGAGACTTTCTCCTTTTGGGTGTAGGTCTTACCGAGAGCCTCCAACTAATTTGTGATGTCGACGAAGCGAGCATAGTACTCCTTCATCTTCTCACCCTGTAGCATATGAAATAACTCGTAATCTTTATTAACTACAGCGAGTTTAGAGTCTCTTACCCTACTCATTCCTTCATGCAAGATGAGGAGGGAGTTCCATATTTGATATGCACTCTTACATGTGCATATCTTATTGAAGTCCTCGGGCTCCAAAGTGCATTGCAAGGCGTTCATTGCCTTGGCATTGCTTACCTCCGCGGCGACCTCCGCGGTAGTCCACTTCTCGAAATCTTCTTCGGCGGGCGCAACATACTCCTTCATCGTGGCCCTCCATAGTGAAGCACTCCGGAGGAAAGTTTCCATCCGGCATTTCCAGTACCCGTAGTTGGTACCGTTGAAGAAGGGAGGCCTCGTTGAGGAGTGTCCTTCCATCACCGAAGACGCTCCTTCACGATTCTTGAAGGTGCTATAGTCGGAAGGTGGACGAACGGTCTTGTTGTCGTTGGCAGACATAGCTATAGACTTGGCTCTGATACCAAATGTGATGCCCTGCTAAGCTACTGCACAAGTACTAGAGGGGGGGTGAATAGTACTTTAAAATAATTAAGAGGATAATTCCTAATTATCTTCCAAACTATACCAATAAATGCGGAAATGCAGAAATGTAAATAATGACAACAAATAAATAATCGCAAACACACGATGTTAATGGGTTCGGATCCACCCAAATCTCCCCGACTTGTTCCCGGTGATCCTACGTCCCAACCACCCGGATCCCCTCCGGATACTTGAGTTAGAAACCCTAACTCAAGATTTGCACTATGAAATACTTGTGAAAAACCTTCACAAAGTCAAATCATACACAAAGGAAATTGTGACTCCCACAACCCGGGATCACAAACAAACTCTCACAACCGAGAGTGAATCACTTACAATATAAAAGTAAATTGAAATAGAAATTCTTACCACAAAATACATATGCCTTGAGTAAACTTACGATTTAGACCAAAACGGATTTTGGGGAAGATGAAGAGGCACCAAACCCTAGCTCCAAGTAGATGACCAGTAATGGAGTCCTAGGTGGATGTTGGTGACCTAGAATCAAGCACTTGGCTTGGAAGGCTCACAATCAATGAATCTCTCTTTTGAAATAAGAGTGAGGGAGAGATTCTTGAATGGAATGAAAGAGCTTTGAATGAGGAATGAATGCTTTCTCTTTGATCTCTAAACTTCTCTTAATATCAGCCTTAAGTGCAATGAATGCAGCACACCAAGTATTTATAGGTTAGAGGAAAGAGAGAGAGAAAAACTTTTCAATTAAAGCTCCAACGGCTCTATTCTGAACCAAACTAGTCGGTCAAAGAACAACCACTGACCGACTAGTTCATCAACTAGTCGGTCGGTCAATCAACATGAACCGACTAAGTGGTGAACAGTGAACAGATGAAGTTTCAGACTTAAAGAACTAGTCGGTCCAAGAAGACTTGCCAACCGACTAGTTTCACAACTAGTCGATCGGTGAGTGAACTTAGACCGACTAAGAGATAAAACAAATAGTCTGAGTACAAATTGATTTAGTCGGTCCAAGAACAAATGTTGACCGACTAGTTCATCAACTAATCGGTCGCCAAATGTACATAGACCGACTAACGATAAACAGTAACATGGCATGTACAGGGAAAGCTCAACTAGTCGGTCTAAGAAGCATCACTGACCGACTAGTTCACAAACTAGTCGGTCGGTGAGTCAACGTAGACCGACTAACTGTAAAAAATAAAGAGCTTAGAATTGAGAAAGCAAACTAGTCGGTCCAAGAAGCATTGCCGACCGACTAGATCACCATCTAGTCAGTTGGTTCTTCTTCTTGAACCAACTAACATGCACAAGAAGTCGCGAATCGAAGCGCGAAGCTTCGGGAAAGTTTGTGAGGACTTCTACTAAGATCCTATATCTAAGATATGAGCGTTATGAAGATTAAAACGTAAGACCTACTCAAGGCTTAACATTCTACGGAACGAAGCTAAAAGACTATAAATAAAACTTGACGAACAGTCTTCGAAAGCTTCGATCCGAATCTTCATGACTTCTAAAATGGTCCATAAGCTTCAATGAAGCTTTAGGCATACGATCACGCACTTTGAGAAGTCTCGAGACGTCGCTTTGGATGTTCATATGAATTTGGCGACGATCTCCATAACTGCGCTCACAAAGAGTTAGTTCACGATATATTTATGTTTGTTCATCATCCAAAACCAAATTCGGAGAGTCCAATACTCAACAATTTTGGGGTTTCTTCTTCCCCAAAGGGCTTGGCTAGGGGAGGAGGCCATGGAGATGATGGGAAAGCTTGGAGGAGGAGCAAATAGGGAGAGTAGAGCTTCATCTTAGAGAGATCCTTGGTGTTATCTCTCTAACCCCTTTTGTAATTTTGGCATCTCTCTTTTGTAACGAATTTGAGTAAAGTTTTGAATGAAAATTCAATCTCATGTTTAGTATGATTGAGTAGTGTAAAATTTGTTTGGGTTGTGATTCATTTGGTTGGTTGTTAATTCTTGCCCTAATTTTCCTCTTGCTCATTTTATATGCTAATGTTGGATGTGTAATTAGGGCACAATTTTATTGGCTAAGACCCGAGAGGGCACAATTTGAGAAAATACCATGCTCTTAATTTGATTAGTGCCATGATAATACGTCCATCCCTATTGCAAATTTTCGTGTTCATGAAAGCTAAACTTTCCGATTGGGCTTCCTTAGCCGGATGACCAAATGAGTTATATGCGGTAATTAGAGCTTAATTAACGCCAATCTTAATGAACCCACAACCCATGCTCTCTTTCCTAGCGATCCTACTCCACCTTTGCCTCTCTAACCCTACCCACTTAGGTTAGAATTTTAGATTTATTCACACTTTTCACACTTTTTTCCCCACCGTTAGTTGAGGTGGTTGCAAAACACTTTATTTTTCGTTATCGATCAATTTTGTGAACGTAGAACGACTTGTCCCTGTGATCCGACCCGGTACTCACCGGTTATTTTTATATTACATTGACACTCCTACGCTTGGGAGTGGAAGGCGTGCACTTGCGCGTTTTCCGAGTCAGCGTCGTTGCCGGGGACAACAGTTTCTATTATTAGTAATTTTTGATTGATTTCGAAAGCTTTAGTGTGATACTTATATCTCTTAGTGTGTGTCTTTCCATTTATTTATTTTCCACTTATTGAGTCTTTTGGTTGTTTATTTTCATTTTTTGTGAATTTTTTTAAACAACAACATGGCATCTTCTTCAGATTTTTCGGACTTTGATTTGGAGGATATCCCACTTCCGCCATTCTTTCATGGTACGGAGTGGGAGAACCCTCATTTACATCTTAAAAATTTTGAAGATTGGATGTATGCATGTCTTGGTGGGAACATTAGCGATGATTGCATATACTTCAGATTTTTTCCATCTTCGTTGCAAGATGATGCTAGACGTTGGTTTGATTCATTGTCTCTCGACTCACATTTTACTTGGTTGTCATTTCAGGCTGAATTTCTCCGAGTATTTTTGCCTATCTTTTTGGAGCAGGTACAGGGGCGGCAGGCCATTGAGCAGTATATAGTGAGCTTTAGTCAGGCTGAATGGGAGGCCTACCATCAGGCTTGGCAAAGGTTCACTGATTTGGTGCTTGCGTGCCCACACCAGAGCTTTCACGAGGATCATCTTCTGCAGATCTTCTACACAGGGTTATCGCCATCTGGGCGAGATTTGGTGCAGATGAGCTGCGGTGGAGAGTTCTTTGATTATTCGACCGAGGATTCCTGGTGTTACCTGAGGGACCTTGCAGCGTGGGGGCAGACTGTGCCATCTGGAGAGCCGTCACTTGGATATGAGGATGATGGTCAGTCCCAGTTTCCATTTCAGGAGCAGAGCAGGAGGTCCAGTACCAGCCTGAGGAGCCAGCTGAGGGCTCTTTCCAATGCGACCCTATGGAATACCAAGAAAAACCTGTGAAGAGGGTGCATTGGGGCCAAGTAGAGGAATTTGAGCACATATATTTTGAGGAGTCAGAGGAGATAGATGATGGAGTGCGTGTCGACCACGACGGTGACACGATGCATTTTCACTTTGAGGTTGAGGATGAAGCGGATGAACATGATGGCCACGAGCAGTTTGAGGACATATTGGGGCCTGAGCCACAATCCACTTCAGAGTTAGCTTCACAGGTTGAGGCAATTGAGTACTTAGGGAGGACGACTGAGATGAACTATTTCTGGGATGACGAGGGTGATGCGTGCTTGGATTTGCCCGAGACGAGTCTACCTCCAATCCTGTCACATATGTCACTTCCCTCGCCTCAGGATGCGCACTTACCAGTCATCGAGGAGGTTTGTCAGGAGTAGTTATCCATTGTGGGGAGTGTCGCAGAGATTGTTGATGTTGACGTCGAGGAAGAGGATAGCGACGGGGATTGCGAGATGGTATATATTGAGCCCGAGCTCCCTCTTACTCCAGTTTTCTCTCTGCAGCCACTTCCACCTCCTCCTGAGGCAGAGTATCATGACACACCTAGCGACATTTTTCAGGGAAGTTCCCACCATCTCATGCCTTGCATTTCTGAAACCAAATTTTCACTTCCATATACATTTGTTTCAGATTGTCATCCATTGCATTTAAATTCTTTTATTTGTTTTGACGACCCGTTTTGGAATGCTTTTGCAGGGCATGAGGACATGGCTTGGATTGATGCAGCTCGTCTCTCACATTATCCATATTATCCAAAGGGGACGCTGGGAGTTGCATTGCTGGAATCCAAGGAGGCCGGTGGCGGCCTTGCTCCAAAGCAGCTAGCGGAGGAGCAAAAGGATATGATCGAGCAGTTGCCACCACCGTTATACATTCGGGATCCGCCATTTGCCACGGTGTGTTCTTTCCAATAGTGTAAATAAATAATTTTTTTTAGTGTTTTCGTATGCTTTTTTTCTTTTCTAGGATCTTTTGCCAAGATCTGATACTCTTCCATCATTGAGGACAATGCTTATTTTAAGTTGGGGGGAGAGTGTTAGAATCTTTAGATTTGTTAGGATTTTGGTGTTAAAATTTTTTTTTGAGATACCTCCATTTCGCCATCACCCAATGAATTTCATTGCATATCATATTTTGGCCTCCTTATCCCTACACCATTAGCTTTGTTTAGTCCATACATGCTTAATGCCACGCTATTTTTTCGGATTATTATTTTGGTATCGATTTCTTGATGTTGGATTGGCATGTTTCATTTCTTTTCCAATTTGGAGTCAAATGCTAATATGCCATGTATGAATCTATTTTATACGTCGTAATATCTCTTTGAAATAATTTGGGAATAGTTTGGTGTAAGTGGTCGCATGAATTGGGATGAATGGTGTAGTTTTTGGTTGGATTGGGAGTGGCCATTTGGTTATGTTTTGTTTTCTTCTTAGAAGTGGGTGGATGAGTTACTAACTTGTGTTGGAGTATGAAAAAGAAAGTTATTATAAGTGAATGTTTCTTTCTAATCGAATTGAGTAGCCGGTGCCCCATGAAACATTGGGGAGGACGCCAAAAAATGAGATTTAGGAGATCATTCCATCCATTTGCGTATATAGCATCATCGCGTGTATGCAAATGTGTTGGTGTTTGCATTTATGGCGTTATCGCGTGAATGCAAAACATAAACTTACAAAATCCAAAAACATACAAAAAAAGAGAAAAATAAAAGAAAAAGAAAAAATGAAAGAATAATGAAAGAATAAGCAACATGAGTGATGCAATCTCATCTCCCACAACTTAGAGGAAATTTCTTTTGTTTTGGCCATTTCCATGAAAATTTGAAAATTTTGACATCGTGATATTTTCCCGATACGTGTGATACGGTGCTTATTACCTTACTTTTCGTTGAATTGGATTGGAGAGAGTTTCATTTGTTGTTTACTTTCATACATTTGGCATATTGGCTTTGAAATCAAGTGGAAATACTATTTTGTGTATGCCACGAGGATATCGTGAAGTGGTGCATATTTTTCAATTTAATCCGAATTTATCGCATATTTTGCTAGGGACTAGCAAAAAGCTAGTTGGGGGGTGTGATTCGGGATATAAATTGCTTATTTTTCCCCCCATTTCTGGGCATTTTATGTGTATATCTTGTTAAATTTGGCTTTAATACGGGCGTATTTGTGGTATTGTGTAATATTGAAGCTTATTCGTATTTTATACATAAAATGTGATTTTTATGAGCTAATTTTTTCTTCTCATATTTTTCAGGTACTCCTGGGATTTTTGTGGATTTTCTGGAATTTTTCCAGAATTTTTGGGAATTTCTAGGTATTTTCCGGGATTTATTTGGAGCAAGAAAGGGTATTTGGAATTTCAAAAAAATGAAATAAAAAAATAATATAAAAGCTCACTTATGCGGGCCGGCCCGCGTTTCCGTTGCAGCTGTAATGAGAAAAAAAAACAAAAAAATTAGTTTTTTTAATGCTCTGCGGGCCGCTGGCCCGCTCGAATTTTTCGAGCGGGTGGCCCGCTCGAAAAATTCGAGTGGGCCCTGCCCAAATAAAGCGCAGGCGCACGCTGGGTGATTGCGGGGGCGGGCAGCGGGCGCCCGCCCCCGAAACCCGACCCGCAATGGTTTATTGGGGGCTTTGGCTTGTTTTTCTTGCGGGTTTGGCGTTTTTCGACCCGCAGACCCGTTTTCTTGGATTTAAGTGGCCTGAGGGCGAAAATTGGAGGGGACTTCGGCCAGCAGCTGTTTTTGGGCGATTTTAGGGCTTGTTTTGGGGTTTCTTCTTCCCCAAAGGGCTTGGCTAGGGGAGGAGGCCATGGAGATGATGGGAAAGCTTGGAGGAGGAGCAAATAGGGAGAGTAGAGCTTCATCTTAGAGAGATCCTTGGTGTTATCTCTCTAACCTCTTTTCTAATTTTGGCATCTCTCTTTTGTAACGAATTTGAGTAAAGTTTTGAATGAAAATTCAATCTCATGTTTAGTATGATTGAGTAGTGTAAAATTTGCTTGGGTTGTGATTCATTGGGTTGGTTGTTAATTCTTGCCCTAATTTTCCTCTTGCTCATTTTATATGCTAATATTGGATGTGTAATTAGGGCACAATTTTATTGGCTAAGACCTGAGAGGGCACAATTTGAGAAAATACCATGCTCTTAATTTGATTAGTGCCATGATAATACGTCCATCCCTATTGCAAATTTTCGTGTTCATGAAAGCTAAACTTTCCGATTGGGCTTCCTTAGCCGGATGACCAATTGAGTTATATGCGGTAATTAGAGCTTAATTAACGCCAATCTTAATGAACCCACAACCCATGCTCTCTCTCCTAACGATCCTACTCCACCTTTGCCTCTCTAACCCTACCCACTTAGGTTAGAATTTTAGATTTCTTCACACTTTTCACACTTTTTTCCCCACCGTTAGTTGAGGTGGTTGCAAAACACTTTATTTTTCGTTATTGATCAATTTTGTGAACGTAGAACGACTTGTCCCTGTGATCCGACCCGGTACTCACCGGTTATTTTTATATTGCATTGACACTCCTACGCTTGGGAGTGGAAGGCGTGCACTTGCGCGTTTTCCGAGTCAACCAAGACCCCACGTTGATACCATTGTAGGGGTTTCTAGGTCCTTATGGCTATAAAATCGACGTCCGGTCTGAGTTGGGTAGACGACGAAATCATAAAAGTAGCGAAAAATATAACTTAAAACAGTTTTAAAGAGAATCTCTAGAGAATAAACCCTAGCCAGAATCTCTACTATCCCGGGGTTGGGTCCGACCAACCCCTAACGATATATATATCTAACAGCAATTATAAACGCATGTAAATTAAACTACATATCTGGAACTTCGTTTCCACAGAATATGAAGCATCATTTTCAGCAACCATTATTTTACTTCGAAGCGATGCCCCGAGCCGCTTCTTCCAAGCTAAACCGTGTCCCCAGCTGAACCGCATTTCGAGCCGAACCGCATCCTAAACCGAACCGCGTCCCGAGGCAAGCAACACCCTTGTTTCCGAGCCAACCACTTGCTCCAGAAATTTTCACCTTGAATAGATCCTCTGTCAAGACTTCGGATCTGATCCGAACTCCTTCGTAGCTTTGCTAGAGCCCGATCAGGAGCAATGACGAATTAGGGAGAAAGAGGGAATATTTTCTTAAGCTTAGATTCGGGCTTGCTCACGTTTAATGGAGCTACTCAGATCTGGAGCTTGGCACAATTTTCAAGGATGGGGGTTGGCCTCTATTTATCTAAGTGGCTGACCCATCCCCTTCTCATCATATCCGATGTGGGACAAAAGGTTGGAGTGAAAAAATCAATTAAGGTTTGCCTTTCACAAAGGCCAATCTTTAGCAAATTTTTCCTCCCTCACCATTGACCTTCACAAGTGATATAATATATCAAATCAAAGAGCATTGAACGGCGAACGAATAGAAACAAACAGGACTCAATTTTGACTCCGTTTGACCCCTCAAACGGTGTCCCAAAGCTGGCAAACACACTCAAAATGCTAGAAATCCCAGCTGTCAGGTTTTCAAAAACCCCTAGTTTTGTGGGCCCCACCTGTGGGGCCCACCAGCTCGTTCGGGCACACCTCTAGGTGTGCCCGTTGGGATACGGGCATGCATGTGTCCACTTGGTCAGACCCGCCCCACCTGCCAGGCGGGCGGGCACCATCTTTTTGGGCGGGCCCGACCCGCCTGGTGGGCGGGCGGGTGGGCACCCGCTTTGAGCAGGCCCGACCCGTCTGCCTGGCGGGCGGTCTACCGCCCTTTTAGGCATGTGCCCGCCTGTTTGGGTGGGCCAGCCTAAGCCCAGTTCTGCTCTTTCACCTTGTAAATTGTGATTTTCAGCTCCGATTCGAGCGCGGTTTTCTCCACGACTTTCGTGGACAAATCCTCTCTCCATTTCTATGCATTTTATAAATAGGCTCACAAACATTTTGCGACCTATTTAAATTCTTTTGCATCAAATGAAATTTATCCCACATCTTTAATATTCCGTAGCTTATATCGCAAACCCAAAGAATATTCCGTAGCTTATATCGCAAACTCTTTGGGTCTTAAGTAATTCCTATACATCCAATGTATTATCTCCCTTAATTCTACATATTACTTGACGAAAGTCTCACTCTGTGTGAGACCCGACAGCCCGACCCTACTACATGTGGGGCTCGAACCCCCAGACGGTGGTGACCATGAGCAGCAGGTGCTATCCCTATTTCGGTATCATAATTATGTAGTTAACTCACTAACATGAGTATTGTCGGGACCACCCTGACTGTGTCTGTGATGAATATTGCAGTTTTAGTTCCTTCGTCAAAACTATGTCGCTTAGTCAAGCCTAGGGTACGGTCAACTGTCAATCCTAATATCTTTAACTCGGTTAGTCTCCATCGGTCTTTAATGAAATAATGTTGGACTTCTTCCAACATACTTTGGCCAAAGTTTTTCACTAAACACCGAACAAACGTGTGCGATACTAACTCCACATAAACGGGAGAGACGAATCCTCTCTTGGTCATTACTCTCCTCGCACGCTTCAAGTGTCACCCAACTAAAAACATTTCAACAGGCCTTGTCTCGAAGCTAGGTCAGAGATCTAAGTGACACCGTTCACGTACAGGTTCGTACAAAGACCTCAAGTCTAAGAACCAATTTGCCTATCATCACTGAGAGTTATCACTGACAGATCAGTTATGTTAACCATGTGATAACTCTCGTTGGGTCGTTCAGTGAACTCATTCTCCAATGAGCACATGTGTCTTGTCTCCGACTTCGCCAAGTCGAACGACCATGAGATCATCGTCACCACTCCCTGGTAAAGACAAAGACACAATGTTCTATCCGATACATCGATATCCTTTTCTCAAAAATCTATGACCACGAACGATTTTAGACTTATGCTACTGACGGTCAAATAATTCTCCATGATCAAGATCCTCATCTCGATACTTGTTTAACATTGCATCAAGTCTCAGGACGTTACCAAAGTTCTAATGTCGACTACATTATTATTAACTTAGGTAAATTCTTACCAAACAGCTTACTGTTATTTCAAACAAGATGTTTGTACACATACACAGAGATAAATTGCCTCGATGGCATACCCATCTCCCAATAGGAAGGTCACTAAACAATTGTTTGCCTCGGCGAGCGGTTATCGAATACCAACCCGGCGACTTGAGAGGAGGCATTACAAATAAGAAATTGAACAAATCCATGGATGGTTCAATTCCATTTAGCACGCATAGTGCAATGAAGCTAATCAAGAGGGCCACATCATTCGGCATCAGCTAACAAAGGGAAAGCCCTAAAGACTTCAATACACACAACATGAATGGGTGCAAGGGGAATCGAAGCCCATGTTGAAAATCTTTGACATAAAATCCAACATCGCGATCTCCGAGAAGATGAACCCTCTCATCTGCTCGAGGCATCCGAATTTGGTAGTCGCATCTCACATATCTTTTTTGAAAATCAGGGATTTGGCCAGCCCCCACTCGAGAGGCTTGGGAAGAAACCAAGTCGGGTGCGATGGCTTCCCCTTTATCTTTTTGAGGTTTAAAAGCCGAAGTCTTAGCAGGAGCACAAGAAGAGGAGGAAGCCAGTGTCAAAAGCTGAAGTTCGAGAATTTTTGAGATGATGCAGTTTTTTCTCTCTCCAAAACAGTCTTATCAAAGTAACGGTATATCTCACGATGATCTAAATCAACCTCATCGTATAGGAACACATGTCAGTAATCCAAGCATCTTGGGTTTCAAACCGACACGACGTACAGATCAGAAGAGCAAAGGTTTTGGCGCTCAAACTCATATACTCCCACCTCGACGGTCGTGCCCCATTAATGTGACATCACATCACTTGACCCCAACAGGCAAATGGTCTGAGCTCAAGTGACGGGGGCCATTGTTAAATCATTGGGCCAACACTCGAGGAAGGGAAATTAAGTTTGCCAAGAAGCCTACCGAGATATCGTCTGAGCAAACTCAGTCCCTAGGGCCCACGAAGGAAGCCAAGTGTCAACCCAGTCAAAGCCCACTTGCCATTTGCTCGTTGAGCTTCCGTTGCTCAAGGAGGCAGTTGATAATGACTCATAAATGGCGGGAGGCGTGGGCGACGGTTACCCCTATTGATGAGGGAGGATCATGCCACCATAATTGGTGATCGTTAAATTCCCCAACGTCACTAAAGAGACTCTGGTCTATAAATACGAGAACAACAATCAGAATGAGGCAGACTCCGAAGGTATGAAATACCTGATACTCTGAATTATTATTCTTCTACACTTACATTTCTTCCTTCAAATAGCTAGAGGTGACTGATTCGAGACGAACCTCCGTGAGTCGATCTCGACAGCACTGAGCCTTCACTTAAGTCCAATTCTAACTTAAGCATCGGAGGGGATTTGGGTCGGAAACCAAATCCGATCCCTTGACATTCCTTTGTGGTGCAGGAGATCAAGGCTCGACCCAACAGAAGGGTCAAACGGCAGCTCACATCGACCTTTGTTCGAGGACTGACCCAACTTGAAGGTCGAACGATCGTCGTATTAAATTACGGGGTCGAATACGCCTTCGCACTATGTTCTCATCCCAACCACCACGACCCTAGTTCTGCCAGCCCACCTCACCAACTAACGAGGCTCCAACTCAATAGAAGAGTCCATGTCAGCCTAATTACTGTTGACGCCAATTTTGGCATTAACAAGAAGTAAGTTTTTACCTCACTTCACTATGTATCAATTCAATCAAAAACATTGATGCTTAAGTATATATGCTTAAGTACATTGCTCAAGACATGCTCCAATGTCGTCGCAAGAAGGCGATGTTTGCCCACTTTCCGAAGTCTCATTAAGGATTTGATCATTCTCTCGTAGGGACTCCATGTATTCCTAAGCCTCTGTTGGTGTCATGATTCCCAAAATATCCTACAACTTTGGTTGTACTCCGCCGTAGAAGGACTCCATAAGCTTTTTCTTTGTGTACCCATGCTGATGATAGCCCAATACTAGATCTGCGAACCTCCTCCAAGCCTAATAGAAAGTTACACAGTAACCTCCTCCAAGCCTAATAGAAAGTTACACAATCTCTCTGATTGAAGCCAACAAATTTGGCTTTCTCCATTCTATGCTTATGCTTAATAGCCCACTCTGCATCATACCAATAGTCTATACCATAGAATTCCATATATATTTTTTGATTAAAAAACAAAAATAAACAAATAAAAGTCCTAAGCTATAAGATGGAAGGACCTCACCGAATATTCCTCCGTACAAACTGAAATTGTAGATTGCAAGTACTGTTGTCCCCGGCAATGGCGCCAAAAACCTGACCCGTCTCAAAAGATGTGAGCACTACTCCTAAGTATAGGAGATCGAACAAGTAATAATCCTGGTGAGTGCAGGTATCGTATCCACGGTACAACTGACCTGCAAAATCACGAATTTCAGTTTATAAAGAGTACTAAAACGATAAGAAACAACCACCTTTCGGAGGTGAACTAATGGTGTCAAGAGTTTAAATAAAAAAACGATCATACGATAACTACGGTCTACGGGAAAGTCGAAACTAGGGTACCAATATGGAGAGTTTGTGTCGGTTGTGGTTTCGTTAGGGTTTATGCAATCAATGATTATTAATGTCCTAGTAACGTTTGCGATCTAGATTTATAGATGAGTCTCGAGGATCATCGCCTTCTTGGGTCCCTTCGGGTATAGACACATAGATGTATCCTCACTGTACATCATCCTCTCGAAATCCTCACGGTATGTGCGTGAATCAAGATCTAAAACATTAGAAACAATTGCTTAACCTAAAAAGCACAATGTTTCACCTCACAAGGGTTTGAGAACGTCGAAAAATATAACGATAACGAGCATAAAATAACGCCTTGTGTAATCACGTAAATTATTAGTCTCATAAAGAATTTAAGCTCATGTGCTCGCAAGGTTCACGGCAATGTCTGTAAGGATCATACCACGAATAAGTCCGCAAATATCATATTCGATCCAAGTACACCAACTATGATAATACTTGAATAATACGTGTAGAAACCAATAAAATACGCGATATAACATGCAAAATAGGGCGTACAGACATTAAAAATAGAGATTACATAGCCCTAACTATATCACAACCAACATATGAGGGTATTAGCCAAGCATGGAGAGAAAAGAATCAATATTCATTGCAAAATACATCATCAATACTTAAAATACAAGGCAAATACTCAAAATACATGAGAAAAGTTAAGGAATTTATCACCAAATCTCTTCTATTGAACCCTATATGTCATTCTGAAAATAGCGTCTGCCTCTGTCTCCAGGGCCTCCAAAAGTTACGGCCAAATACGCTTCCTAGAGCTCAAAATACGCCAAGAATACCCCCAAAAACACTAGCAAATACGTATAAATATAGGAGTTTGCGGGTTTGCTTGGTTAGCGGATCCAAATCCGCATCCATTTGCCTTAAACCCAAAACCAATAGCCGCTTCAAATTTAAGCCGTCGATCAGAGCGGAATTGAATTAGACGTCGCCATGTGTCCCGCAATTCCCCGCTTCGATCGCTCGGATCCGCTGTCGCTTCGCTTCAATATAATCCATCCGATCGAGTGATGAGTGACTAAGATCTCGCCACGTGGCCCCACCCAGCTTCTCTTCTTGCCCAACTTCGAGTCTGCATCAGAGAAGACGTGGACCGTTGGATTGAAATTTGACGACCCAACTAGCGCCACATCGCCGCTTGATGTAACCGTCAGATGAGAGGCGGGAAGCACATTGGATGGACACCACGTGTACTGGCAGATGTGCGACCGTATCTGTGCCGTATTAACACCGTATTGCTGCGTATTTCTTCGTATTTCTACCTTTTTAAATGGTATTCTGCATTCAAAAATTCATAGAAATTAGCACAGATCTCAGAAAAAATGAATAAATAGCCGTTGTAATCGTAAAACTGAGATCTACATATGAATAATATGAGAAGACTTAAAAACTCAGTAACATGATATTTTGTGCATAGAATAAGAGATTCCTCTAATAATCACGAATAATCTCAATGCGCTTGTATTAGAGGTCTACACATCAACTATGCACAAAATAATACTAGCTGAGGGGTTAAATATGTAATATTTACCCCGAATCACTGTGTCACTGTTGGTTAGAAAAATTTAAAATGTAGCGCTTCCACATGCAATGTTCTTAAGTTTGTCTCATCTTTAACGACTAACATGCAATAGTCACCATTTAAGAGCTTTTATTGACAGTTATAATATTGCCATGTAAAATCTTATCGATGAGTCATTCTATGAAATTATTCTCTAATAAGCACATGTGCATTGTGTCGCGATGTTTTCACATTGAATGGCTATGATACCAGTTATTACCATCTCAATAATAAAGATATGTGTAAACCGATCTATCCGGAATATCAATATCTCATCTTAATATTCATATGATCTGTAACATTCTGGATTGTATTTACACAGATCGATTTGGTCTGATTATTATAACGTACTATGATCCTAATCTTCTCATAAACCCAAGTACTTTACATATGAAATCATAAACGAATGTACACATATACATATTTTATACTAAGAAATTAAAATTATCAAGAGACTAATCTAGACAAATTACAAGCATACACGAATGATTTTGCTTCTGAAACCTTCTACATATCAAATTATCTACATGGTTTTCTAGATGATCATGCAGGGCATTTCGAATTATGTCAGTGACATAAATATTGGGTCAAAAATATTATATAATTAGTTCATGATGCTTTCTTGAGTATTTAAAAGAGGGATTAATTTAGTTAAACTCCGTTATACTTTGACCGATTTATTCATTTTTACTCAACGCACACAATATGCAAAATTTTTGCCAGTTGTTCGTGCTGAGTAAAAATCGTTGTATAGACCAAAATTACTTACCATACATAACAAGCAAAAATTTTACCTTTGGTGCGCATTGAGTAAAAATTGATACACCCACCGCTCGGTTTTTTCTTACGAATCTCAACTTTTTTTTCATCCAACAAAGATCTGAATTTTTCTTGACAGATTTTCGTTCACTAAGATTGTTCGTGCCCTAAATTTTTTCTACTCGATCGATAGATTGAAATTTTTTAACACGATTCGGATCATCCTTCAATATACATGTATATGTAATAAATTTTTTTGGATTAAAATGACTTTATACAATGATTTGTTTTTTAGCTTATGAGTATGTGTGGCACTTCTTATTATGCGCTGAGCAAAAACTTAAAACATAATATTTAATTGGTACGCTCCTAACTAACAATTTAAGCGGTCGTGGTAGAGTAAAACGCTAGGTGCACCGTACGTGTAGCAATTCCCATTTATTAATCATTAAATAACGCAATTGTGTTATGAATGAGCTTTTGTAGGCCCATATGGAGCCCACTTGTGTGTAGGGTATCCACCCATTATGTTATAGTTTTCCTATAAATACAGGGATACGAGTTCAGTAGCCGTCACCTTTATAACACGTTATCAGCACGCTCGTCAGCTGAGCTGAATCTCTACCGATGGACAAATCGCGAGGACACAGATTGGGCTTCCTACTCCAAACATTGCTAGATCCGACGGGTAGGATCAAGAGGTAATCATCCATATCCCCTAGATCTAAATTTTCATGCGCATAATGGTGCATCTGTGATTTTCTTTATTAGATCTATTTTTTTACCTAGATCTATATAAAAATCACATTTTTAACATAAATCTCTATTAAAAAGAGTTTTTAAATCATTTTTCGATGAAAATTCAACGTTTTTACGTTAAAAATCAAATTTTTACGAGATAGAACGTCGATTTAAAGTGTAAAAATTTATTTTTTTCGATAAAAATCTGTTTTTATCTCTAATTTTGTGGATCTAGAGAGGGCAATGGGTGATCGCGGCCTTAGGCATCCCCCACGACAAGTCGCCACTCCCCGCACGTGCTGCCCCCTCCACACGCTCGCTGCGGTCCGTCGCCGCTTCCCCCGTCGTGCGTCGTCGCGGCCTGTAGCCGCCCGCTCTACGCACCCCGCGCCGGCGCGACCTATCGTCGCTGCATGACCTGTAGCCGCACGCGTGCACCGCTCCGTTGCCTGTAGCAGCCCCCGCACTGCCGCCATGCGATCTACAGCCACGCGCTCCACACCGTTGCCTACAGTAGCTCCCCGCACCCACCGCCACTGCTAGCAGTCACCGCCACCGCGTGCTCCCGCCCTGCTACCTGCAGCAGCTCCCCGCATGCGCCGCTGCAACATACAGTCGCAGCTGCCGCGCGCGTGCTACCCCGCTACCTGTAACAGCTCCCCCTGCGTGCCGCCGCGACCTGCAGTCGCCGCCGCCGTGCGTGTTGCCGCCTGCGGCCGTCGCCGCTCCACCCCCACTTGCGGTCGTTGTCGCAAAACCCTAATTAGGGGTTTTCCAAATTTTTTTAACAAAGGCTATTTTCAGAAATTAATTAAGATTTTTTTAAAAAAATCTCTTGATCAAATTTTTTTCTAAATAATTCTGATTCATTCTATGTGTAAATCATCATCAATCACATTTTTCATATTGGATTATATTATTATTTTTCATGTTTAATAATTATGAGGATCTTGAGACCGCTCTATCGTTAGTCAACTAACCTAACGGGTACTGTCGTTTCCACATGGTCCAACTAATTATTAAACAAAAATATTTTATTCCATTAAAAATGCATGTGATTTTGCATATTTTCATTGCCCGTAGCATGAATTTGCGCTTAAACATATTATATGTATGTGATGAATAAACAAATGACTGCTGCATTGTTAATGTTTCTGCG
Organism: Scilla litardierei; assembly: GCA_030789695.1. NCBI lineage: Eukaryota > Viridiplantae > Streptophyta > Magnoliopsida > Asparagales > Asparagaceae > Scilla > Scilla litardierei. Next base: position 110,359,555 of record CM061131.1, read on the forward strand.
ACGAATGTTAATATTTTGTTGTGGTTTTGGATCGGCTATTTGTCACCATTTATTTTCCTCGTATTTTTTTCTTTTGAGAGAAATTGTAGTGAGGATTAAATTATATAAATTCCAAGACTGGCCCACGTCCCATGAAGATGAAGTCTACTTTCAGAAGAATAGGGGCCCCATGGGGGTTCCCGAGTTGTATTTTCTTTTTAATGGGACTGTATATGGACTTTATTTTAAAAATGGTGACTAGCCGATCCACACAACAAATATCTGTGTCTGAATTACATGATTATTTATTTCTTTTCAAATATTTAATTATTGCTTGTTTAACATGCTTAGATAAATGGCAAAGATAGCGAGCGTCGACTTCGAAGTATTGGAAGCTACAGGCAAGAATTACTTGAGCTGGCAGTTGGATATCAAATTCCATCTATGCTCACTGGGCTTGAGTCATGCCATTGCTGTTGGCGATATGGTTTCTGACATAGATAAGGCGAAAGCCATTATCTATATCAGATGCCATATCGATCGGACCCTGAAGGCCGAGTACCTCCCAGTGGAAGACTCATACGAGTTATGGACCACACTCGAGGATCGATACAAACATCAAACAGATGTTATCCTTCCTCGAGCACGATATGAATGGGAGAACCTCCGTCTACATGACTTCAAGTCCATTGCCGAGTACAACTCGGCATTATTCAGTATCACCTCACGCCTGAAGTTGTGTGGTGAAAAAGTGACGGAGGAACGCATGTTGGAGAAGACTTTTACATCCTTCCATGAGAAGGATGTTATCCTCATGCAACAGTATCGTGAACAGAAATTCATGAAATACTCAGAACTTCTCTCATGTCTTCTGATGGCAGAATAGAACATAGACCTCTTACTGGCCACCCATAACTTGCGCCCTGCTGACACTGTACATGTGCCTGAAGCGCACAATATCTCCTCCCAGAAGAAAAAGAATAAATTCAAAGGCAAACCCTAGAAGGGAAAGGCAATGAAGAAGCAGTCCAAAGGTCCCCCTCAAACGACCAACAATGAGGGGAAGAAGAAAAATGTGTGGAAGAGGAAAGCCACTGGCCAGACATCTGCCCCCAGGAAAGACATGGAAGACAAATGCCATAGATGTGGCATGACTGGACACTGGTCCAGAAACTGTCGTACTCCATGCCACCTCTATGATTTGTACCAAGCTAGCCATAAGCCTGCTGAAACAAACCTGGTGGAAAATGAAGCTTGGCTCCAATTCGGTACATCGCCGAGGACTTCTCGACCGATGACCTACTAGATTGATGCCTTATCTATTTCTACAATTTATTGTAGTTGAAAAATAATTTCCTTTCTAGATGTTTGTTTCTTTCTAGATGTTATTTTATTTTCAGACATTAAATGAAATTTGCTTATTTTGTGCATTATATTTCTATCCTTTTCTTTATTGCTATAGATGGATAATAAATGCCTAGTGGACAGTGCTTCTACGCAAACGATCATTCGAGATATTTGCTTTTTTCAAAGCATCAACCAATACGATGGCACCATAAATAATATTTCCGGTCCATCAAGTATAATAGAAGGATCAGGGGAAGCAAACATTTTGCTCCCCAATAAAACACAAATCTTAATAAAAGATGCTCTTTTCTCTCCAAGCTCACACAGAAACTTACTAAGTTTCTGAGACATTCGTCTAAATGGATACCACCTAGAAACGGTGGACAAACAAGACAAAGAATACTTGTATGTAACGACTCTTTAAAACGGTGCTAAAACTATTGTTGAGCGTTTCGAGGGACTCCCGTCGGGCCTCTACCATACAACAATTCGAGCAATGGAAGCTAATATGATTGAGCACCAGAAGTGCAAAAATCAACCAGAATTCCTACTCTGGCATAATAGACTCGGACACCCCGGATCGGCAATGATGCACCGCATCATATCCTAGTCCCGTGGAATTAATTTGAAGAACCTGAAGTTACATCAAAAGGGTGATTTTCCTTGTCCCCCTTTTTACAAAGGTAAATTGATTACAAGACCATCTCCACTTAAAGTGGACTCAGATTCTCCCAGCTTCCTGAAAAGAATACATGGAGAAATTTTTGGCCTATTCACCCCTCAAGTGGCCCATTTCGGTACTTTATGGTACTGATAGACGCAACTTCCAAATGGTCATATGTGTGCCTACTGTCCACCCGCAACATAGCCTTTGCAAAGCTACCGGCACAAATCATCAAGTTGCTGGCACATTTCCCAGGCAACCAGATTAAGACATTACATCTGGTTAATGCTTAGGAATTTACATCACAATTCTTTCTAGACTACTACCAAGCAATTAGCATTGAAGTTGAACATCATGTAGAACATGTTCACACCCAGAACGAGTTAGCTGAATCTCTTATAAAGAGACTACAATGGATCGCTCGTCCATTACTAATGCAATCCCAGTTGCATGTGACTGCATGGGGGGCATGCAATCTTGCGTGTTGCATCACTAATAAGATTACAACCATCTGCTAGTCAAACTTATTCTCCGATGCAACTTGCATATGGATATCCACCAAATATCTCTCACTTGAGTACATTTGGATGCACTGTCTATGTCCCCATCGCACCACTGCAGAGGACCAAGATGGGTCCTCAACGTCGCCTAGGTATCTGTAGGGTTTTGGCGGACCCTCAGAGCTCAGATCTGTGTCTGTCCTAAGTCGGACGGACCATAGAGGCATAAAGCACAGCGGAAAATAAAACCATAACTAGCTAAACAATTTAACTAGGCCCTGAGAGAGCCAGAACCTAGCCCGATCTATGCCAACTTGGGGTGGATCTGACCACCCCAAGAGGGATCTATCCTATTGCGCCGAAATAAAATGATACTAAAATTACTTAGAGAACATACCCGGAATCTCAACCCTGGGGCGGGCAAGATGTACCACACCGACTTCTGACGCTACTTGTAGCCGGACCGCCTTGACTCGATCCACCCGAGCCGCCTCACACCTTCGAACTGATCCTTCGAGCCGACACCTGCCTCCAAGCTGATCACACGCGGTAGAAGGTTTCACTTGAGCAGACCCGCGTCTTAGACGTCTGGATCCGAATCCAAACCCCCTTCGTAGTCTTGCTAGGACTAGTCGGGAGAATAGGAAGAAGAGAGAAAGAATAGTTTAAGTCGTAGATCGAGCTTGCTCTAAAATCCGGAGCTACTCGATCGAAGACTTGGTGCATTTTTCAATGAAGAGAGTGAACCCCTATTTATATAGGGAGTCGGCACCTCTCTTTTCATTGCGAGCAATGTTGTACAAATAATAAAATAGAAGAGAAATTAATTTAGCTAATTTAGCTTAATTGAAGTTAGTAAGCCTTTCGTAAAGGCCAACTTCAACGAATTAATTCTCTTCATCCATTAAACTTTAGACACCAAACAAGCTATCAATTCAAAGGGCTTCGAAAGGTGAACGCATAGAAACGAACAGCGACGAATTTCGACTTCGTTTGACCCCTCAAACAATTGCCCAAAGATAGGCAAAAAATCAATTTTCGTAGCCGTCAAAAGGGGTTTCAAAAACCCCTATTAACTTAAGTTGCGGGTGTGCCCGCTAGGCTTAGCGGGCGCGCCCGCCCAAGGCATTGGGCGGATGGGCGGCCGGCCCGCTGGTCAGCGGGCCGCGCCCGCTAAGCAGCGGACGTGCGCGCCCGTTGTTTCCAGCGGGCTGAGCCCCTTTACCCCTTGCGAATGGACCCGTCAGCCCAAGTGAGTCTAACCCACTTTGCCTCGGACTGTTTTTGCGTTTCTGGGCTCGATCGATTGAGCTCCGATTTGGACGCTGTTTGAACCTGTGTTTAGACCGGGACGATCCCGTCAACAAGGTAACCCTTTCCAATGCGTTTGTTCCTATAAATATTGTCGTAACCAATTTACGACACGTTTAATATTTGTTTGCATCAAAACATTGTCCCTATTGCATCTACGACTTAGTCTCACAACTAGCTTATGAACATTAACTATTCCATTTCATCGAATGAATTTCTCTTATTAATCTTCAATTACTAAGACACGAATGCTACTCGGTGTGAGACCCTACAGCCTGACCTTACTACAGCTTGGAGCTCGAAACCCCTAGACGACGGTCACCACGAGCAGCAGTTGTCGTCCCTGCTTCAGAATCATCATAATGTGATCGATCCATTGACAAAAGAATCGTTGGGTTCACTTTGGCTGTGTCAGTGATGAATATCGTTAGCTATAGTTCCTTCGTCAAGACTGTGTCCCTATTGGCCTATGGTATGGTTTACTGTCAACCCCATCAGACAACATTGGTCAGTATACGGCGGTCTTTGTTGTATTCACGTTGTGCATCTTACAACGTACCCCGACCGAGGATTAACACAAAGACTGTACTGAGCCTATGACACTAACTTCCCTTTAACGGAAGATACGAATCCCATCTTAGTTATCTACTCGCCTCGAGAGCTTCAGGTGTAACCCAACCTAAGATCTTTCAGCAGGCCTAGCCTCGAAGCTAGATTATAGGTCTAAGTGACATTGTTCACTTACAGGTTCGTACATATGACTTCAGGTCTAAAGGACCAGCTTACCTATTGTTTCAGAGTGTTTTCTCACTACAATGCGTTGACCGTGGAGAACCCGGTCAACGTGGTCAAGGGCCCGCTTTGGGTCCCTCGGGGGCTTCGAATCGGTGCAGAAGGGGCGAGGGGAAGCCTCGGCCCTGGTTGAGACGCTCGGCCTCGGACAGACGTGCTCGGCCTCGGCTGGGAGGGGGACGAGGGGTAGCCTCAGTCGCCCGGGTAGATGCACGGCCGTCGGGTGGCGAGGGTGAGTCTCAGACCCGATTGGGACACTCGGCCTCGGTAGGGCGTGCTCGGCCACGGAAGGCTGACGGAGAGGGGAAGCCTCACTGTCCGGTTGATCGAGTGGTCGGAGAGGGGCGAGGGGTAGCCTCGGCCCGTTGGTCTGTTGTCCACCTGCGTAGACGAGAACGCTCGTCAGGGGGCCGGACCTTGGTTCCGGCCAAATCCCCTCCGATGCCTAAGTCAGATAGAGATCTGAGAAAGGAGGCCCGGCGGAGACGGTCCGACTCGTGAGGAGATCGTGACGGCGTCTCTCGGCGCGAGCGGGGGAGGAAGGAGATGAATTGGGGGAACGAGGTCGTTGATGGAGTACCTTAGGTTTTGTTACCTTCGATGCCGTCCTTTTCTTCGTCGTCTTCCTAACCCTTTTGTAGAGCTCCCAGCGTGATTGGCTCTGGCCCACGTCCCACGCCCGCCATCGATCGTGCCCCATCCGTCCCCCCTCGCCGCCGCCCTCTCCGCCATGCCAGCACCTCCCCATTATCGCCATTTAGTGGTCGCGTGTCCGGGGGAGCGGTTTTCGCAGGAGTGGGCGAACGACCAACGGGTTATGGGGGCCGGGTCGGATCGACGTTTCGAGAAGGTCCCTTGTAGGGCCTTTGTCGAATGGGCTTTCAGGATGCAGGTGGGCTCTTGGGCTCGTGCTTTATGGGTCTCGGTCAAATAGGCGTAACAATTGCCCCCATCGGTCAGGTTGATCGGCCTCGGCCGGTTCGGCTCGGCCGATGTGACCTCTGCCGATTTTGACAGGCTCTCCAGTCGATGCCGACTCATTTATTAGTCGTCATCATGAGTTAGCCCGTTCGATGTTTTTAAGGCGCGGGCTCCAAAGCGCCGTCGGCCTTCAGATGCTGCCACGTGTAGTGGCAAGCTTATCCCCGCCGCTCGCGGAGTCGCCTTAAGTTCGAGAAGCCGAAGGGTTTGTGAGCCGCCATTGGTGGGGTCGATCAGCCTTGGCTCGCTCAGATCACCTGTTATGTCTCCTGGGATTCCGAGCGGCGCTTCAATCAAGGCGAGGCCATAAATGCAGGTCATGATGAGGCGGATCGATTGGTCTTCAACTGGCGCCAATTTCGGAACGCCGCCGACTCTTCGAGCCTCGCCACGCATTCTTGTCAGGCGCTTCGAATTCTCCACTGGCATATAAGATCCCCAGTTGTGTGGATCTCCACTTCTTCTTCGCTCCTCCCGGTATTCAGAGCCTTCAGCAACTTCGGAGTTCCCCGTCGCCTTCGCTTCTTTGTCCTCTCCAAACTAGTTGAAAATAGGTAATTCCTCTCTTGCTTTCATCCTATGGCTGCTCTTAGGATAGGCGGTTCTGGCCGAAGGACGAGGGGTCCTCCGGAGTCCGGGCGGGGCGAACCCCGGCTAGGGGAGTCTGGTTCCCCCGCCGGGAGTCGTTCTCTTCAAGATAGGGGGAAGGAGAAACTTTTTCCAGACTACACACGTGATGACGTGGCGTTGGCTGCCGTACGGCTTAATGTGCCCCCGGTTGTCCTCCGTACGCCGTCGAGGACCCCTCCTTCGGTGGCCGCGGAGATCCGGGAAAGATATCTCTGCTTCCCATACGAGGTTCGGGTTCCATTTGTCGACGAGCGGATTTGCCTCCCGAGGAGCAATGAGGTCGGCGTCTACGTCGAGATGTTCCGCCTGGGTCTTCGCTTCCCGCTACATCCCTTCTTCATCCAGGTCATGGAACATTTCACAGTGTCCCTGTGTCAGTTCACCCCGTGTTCGATCGCGGTACTGACGGGTTTCGTAACGCTCTGCTGTACCCGTGGTCTGGAGCCGACTCTCCCCCTTCTCTTCTACTTTTACCAGGCCCAGACGGTCGGTCCGGGGTCATGGCTGCTACTCCGAGCTCGTTCGAGGAGGGAATGCCTGATCGGGTTACCCCGCTGGTCAGGGGATTGGAACTTGGATTATGTCTTCGTGGTCTTCTTGGGCGAGGCCCAGATTCTGACAAGCTGGGGCAGTTCTGTCCATTCTCGCCCGTCGTTAGTTCTCTCAGACGCCGACCGGGCAGCCGATTCGCTTCTGTTGGCTCTTCCTTTGGAAACGAAGTCCATTTGGTCTTTGCTGGACGACCTACTCCTGAAGGCCGTCTTGTGGTCTCCGGGTAGGTCGCTTTTTCATCCCCGGATCGCCCTATGACTCATCCTGATTTCGGTCTCCTTTGCAGGGATGGCTGGCCGCGAATTCGTCCGTGACGTTGACGAGCTGATCCGTCGTGGAGCCGCTCGGAGCCGAGGTAGTACCTCTGGAAGGGCGCCTCGGAGGACCGTTGAGGAGGAGGTGTGTCGAGCCGAGCCTGCCGTGGGTAAGGTGGCGGTCGCGCCTCCCGCCTCTTCTTCTGGCGATCCCCTTCCGGGGGGTGAGGATGGTGCGAGGCGGAAGCGTTCTCCTCCGGCGCCTTCGGAGCTCCACGGTGGAAAGAAGAGGAAGGAGGACGTGGATCCCTCCGGCCCGACAGGTTCCGCGCTTCCCGTGGCGACCGCCGGGGATCCTTCGATAGCTTTGCCAGCCACCCCCCTCGCAGCATCTTCGCCCGTATCACCAGGGGTCGGGGCCTTGTTGGCGAGCGACTTGGCTTCGATTGTCGTCCCTGGGAGTTCGATGTTTGCTGACCGAGCAGTGGCCCAGCAGGTTGACGAGGTCTCCGTCCCTCCCGGGGACCGCAGCCTCCTCAAGAAGATCCCAGCCGACAAGATGTCGGATTCCTTGGTCTGGATCCTCCAACAGGTTCGGTTATCTTGCTATCCTCTCTTTCTCTTTATCCTCTTCTTAGCCCATGTCTCGTCTTTTCAGGGTTCAGCGCTCGCTGTGGAGTTGCAGTGTCGAGCCGTCCGCTTGAGGGAGATGGAGGAGTCTTCCATGAGGGCTCAGGAGCGGGCCGGGGCGGCCGAGGTGGCCATGATGGAGGCCCAGATGGAGTCTCGGCGCCTCGCCCTCCGTGTGGCTGCGTTGGAGGGGCAAGTGGGTGACCTCGAGGGAAAGCTAGGGGATGCTCATCAGTCGGCTGAGGAAGCGGCGGAGTCGTTCCGTCTGGAGAGGGAGGAGCTTCAGAGGGAGCTGTCGGACCGGCGTTAGGTAATGCGGCTGGCGGAGGAGGTGGAGAAGGGCGTCGTCGAGACCCTGGGAAAGGAGATCTTCGAGGTTCTCAGGGGGGCCTTCGGTAAGTATATAGACATCATCGCCCCCCGGATCGTCGAAGTCGTCCAGTCTTCCTTCCGGGAATGTGCGGAACGTGTCCGGCAAGCCCCTCCGCCAGTCGAGTCCCCTCGCTCCGAGCAGGGCGAAGTGCCCGAGGATGTGTCCTCCCGAGCTCGGGCTCCTTAAGCAGTCCCTCCCAACCTTATCCTCAAATTTTTAAGCATCCGCTTCGCTTTGGGCCAGTCTACTTGAAATGGATCCCCGGCCCCCGCCATCTCCTTCAGCCCCACGGCCAACAATTGCTGGTTGCATGGCCGCTAGCTTGGGTCACCTACTCTGGGTCTTTTGTCAACCAATTTTGCTTTGTCGGTGTCGATCTGAACTCTGTCATTTGTCGCGAGTAGACTGTTTGTAGGGTGTTCCCTTCGCCTTGATCCCCTGTAAATAAGACACATTTTTGTACTCGGGTTAACTATTATAAATGAAATCGACTTACTTGGAATTTTTGTGTACTTGGCGTTGTTGCCTTGTTCTTGGCTTGGGAATGGACGAAACTGGCGTTGGCTGGGGGGATTCTCCCCAGACTTAGGGGCGCAGGATTCGGTCAGCGAGGGCGAAGCTCCTCGACTTAGGACCGGTTGGCATCCGTGCCTCCTGGGGAAACTGCCCCCAGACTTATGAGCGCTGGAGTCGGTCGGCGAGGGCAAAGCTCCTCGGCTTAGGACCGGTCGGCGTCCGTGCCTGCTGGGGGAATTGCCCCCAGTCTTATGAGCGCTGGAGTCGGTCGGCGAGGGCAAAGCTCCTCGACTTAGGACCAGTCGGCGTCGTGCCTGCTGGGGGAGTCGCCCCCAGACTTATGAGCTCTGGACTCGGTCGACGAGGGCCAAGCCCTTCGGCTTAGGACCGGTCGGCGTCCGTGCCTGCTGGAGGAATCGCCCCCAGACTTATGGGCACTGGAGTCGGTCGGCGAGGGCAAAGCTCCTCGGCTTAGGACCGGTCGGCGCCCGTGCTTTGCTAGGGGAGTCGCCCCCAGACTTATGTGCACTGGGGTCGGTCGGCGAGGGCCAAGCTCCTCGGCTTAGGACCGGTCAGCGTCCGCGTCTGCTGGGGGAATTGCTCCCAGACTTATGAGTGCCGGAGATAGTCGGTGAGGGCAAAGCTCCTCTTCCTCCTCCAGTGAGGCGGCGGTCCCCGGCCTTTTGCGTTACTGGTGACATGTCAACTCCGTCGGCGTTTTAAATAAAGACAATAAAAAGAAGGCGTTTGTACTCTCATGGGTCCAGTTGGACCGGTACATTTGGAGGAAACGGAAAAGGGGAAATGAAGCTAAACAGAGGGATGTAAAACTAGATATCTCCCTCATACTTAGGCTGCCCCCCGGGGGGAAGGATGTTGCCTGCTCACTCTACGATGCGGAGGGGGCCTTGGATGGTGTTGATCTTCTTCCCCTTGTCCGGCTGTGTGGAGGTCCCTTCTCCATGGGCCGGCTCGTCGGCCTGATTCCTGGCGTGCCCTCGGCTCATCAGCTTCTCTTCAAATGCCAGCAATCTTCCGTGTCGTGACCATCGTCCTTATGGTACTTACAGTACTTCTCCCTGTTCTTCCCGCCTCTTTTAGCCTTCGGCGGGGGGCGATCAGCTCGCTCTTCCTTCTGTACTTGGGCGAGAATGGCGTCTGGGGTGGTGTCCCTCGCGCTTTCTCCCCGTTGCCCGTTCCTTTGTCTCTTTTCGGTCCAGTATCCTTCGGGGCTTGCTCGTCCGCCGTCGCCACGCTTGGTCCCTCGAGCGGTTTTTCCTGCATCCTCGGCCAAGGCCTCCTCGGTCAGCATAAAGCGCTCGGCCCTTGCCATGATCCCGGGGAGGTCCTTTGGGGGGTCGTTGTGCAGGGACTTCTTGAGGCCCCTGTGGCGAAGCCCTTTCTTAAGAGCCGTCTGGACCACCAGGTCGGGTGGGTTGTTCACGTTTAGACTTTCCGCATTGAAGCGGCGCATGAACTGTCGGAGTGGTTCGGCCGGGCCTTGCACTATGTTGAACAGATGTTCAGCACCAGGTTTGATCAGCCTCCCCGCCATGAACTGTTTGCAGAACAACTGGGCGAGTTGTTCGAAGCTGTCGATGGAGCGACCGGGCAGGCTGTGGTACCAGATCCTCGCCGCTCCCCTGAGAGTAGAATAGAAGCCCCGGCAAAGCAGGTCATCGTCAGCTCCCTGGAAGGCCATGTCCCCCTCGTAGTCCATCACGTGGTGCGCCGGGTCTCCTATTCCATCGTACTTTCCCAGCACCGGGATCCGGAATCGGGAGGGGACCCGTGCGTCGGTTATTCTCCGTGACAAGGGGCATCGATCTCCGTGGATGCCTCCGGGGATGCGGTACTCGCCTGCCTCTGGATCGACCGGGGGTGGAGGTACCACCGGCGCCAGCGGGGCTGGCTCCGCAGCCTTCGCCACGCTGGGGGCCGGGCTGTCCCGACGTTCCCGACTCCTCCTGCGGGAGCTCCTGCTCCGCCGCGATCGGTCTCTCGAGTGGTGTCGTTCGCTTCTCCTGCGGCGGGACGACCGCGATCGATGAGACGAGGCCGTCCTTGATTCGCCGTCCGTCCCTTCGGTCTCTCTTCGGCTCCTTTCACGATTGGGTGAGGAGGCGCGTGACCTCGCCTGACGAGAGCCGGACAGCGTGAACCGACGCTCCATGTTCGGTTTCCGGGTCCCGTGGTCGTCGACCACGGTGGACCGCAAGTGTGGGGGACCCCCCGCCCATCGATGGTTGTCGTCCAACGTGCCTCCGTTGGGTGGCGCAGGGCCGACGAGCTGCTGCACCGTTGCGACCAACGTCTGGAGGCTCGCGTTGGTCTCCTGAGCTAGGGCGCGGAGCTGTCCCTGCGTGGCCAGTTCTGAGCCGCCGGTTTCTTCGGTGGAGAGGGTGGGGTGGCCGCTGACGGGCGTGTCCTCGGGATTGCCGTTTGTTGTGCCATTCCCCTCCTCCGGGATGGGGGGCATGCGCTTCCTCCCATTGCTGGCTCGTGCCATTGTTGGTGTGGTTTGCTTCTTCGTGGGACGGTTTCTCGTTCCCACAGACGGCGCCAGATGTTTCAGAGTGTTTTCTCACTACAATGCGTTGACCGTGGAGAACCCGGTCAACGTGGTGAAGGGGCCCGCTTTGGGTCCCTCGGGGGCTTCAAATCGGTGCAGAAGGGGCGAGGGGAAGCCTCGGCCCTGGTTGAGACGCTCGGCCTCGGACAGACGTGCTCGGCCTCGGCTGGGAGGGGGACGAGGGGTAGCCTCAGTCGCTCGGGTAGATGCACGGCCGTCGGGTGGCGAGGGTGAGTCTCAGACCCGATTGGGACACTCGGCCTCGGTAGGGCGTGCTCGGCCACGGAAGGCTGACGGAGAGGGGAAGCCTCACTGTCCGGTTGATCGAGTGGTCGGAGAGGGGCGAGGGGTAGCCTCGGCCCGTTGGTCTGTTGTCCACCTGCGTAGACGAGAACGCTCGTCAGGGGGCCGGACCTTGGTTCCGGCCAAATCCCCTCCGATGCCTAAGTCAGATAGAGATCTGAGAAAGGAGGCCCGGCGGAGACGGTCTGACTCGTGAGGAGATCGTGACGGCGTCTCTCGGCGCGAGCGGGGGAGGAAGGAGATGAATTGGGGGAACGAGGTCGTTGATGGAGTACCTTAGGTTTTGTTACCTTCGATGCCGTCCTTTTCTTCGTCGTCTTCCTGACCCTTTTGTAGAGCTCCCAGCGTGATTGGCTCTGGCCCACGTCCCACGCCCGCCATCGATCGTGCCCCATCCGTCCCCCCTCGCCGCCGCCCTCTCCGCCATGCCAGCACCTCCCCATTATCGCCATTTAGTGGTCGCGTGTCCGGGGGAGCGGTTTTCGCAGGAGTGGGCGAACGACCAACGGGTTATGGGGGCCGGGTCGGATCGACGTTTCGAGAAGGTCCCTTGTAGGGCCTTTGTCGAATGAGCTTTCAGGATGCAGGTGGGCTCTTGGGCTCGTGCTTTATGGGTCTCGGTCAAATAGGCGTAACACATATCATCACCCTAGAGTTACTATAGACAGTTTAGTTAAAGTTAACCATTTAATAACTCAAAGTTGGTCGTTCAGTGAACTCATTCTCTAATGAGCACATGTGTCTCGTCTCCGACTTCACCAAGTCGAATGACTATGAGATCATCATTACCCTAAGGTAAGACAAAGACACAGTGGTCTATCCGATGTGCCGATATCCAGTTCTCAACACATCTATGACCACGAACTGTTTAAGACTTAAGTTTCTATTCGGCCACTTACTACTCATAATTGAGATCTTATCTGGATATGTAAAGATCTAACTATACATCTATGGACATTATTTAAGTATATTATTCATCCGAATTCATACTTAGGATAATGGATATCATATATTATATTTAACAAGACGTACACTTAGGATAAATTGCCTTATAGGCATATATCCTCCTACATCTCCCACTTTCACTTAGGCTATTTATCTCGGTATCTCATACCGTCATAGCATATCAGTCACATTGAACCATCATATGTCAAACCTAATAGTGGATTTACTAACGAGTATCTATAATGCATTTTAATGGATTTTTATTTATACATCTCTTGATCACACAAGGTTGATACTAGGAAAAATGATTTGGATCAATTTTCTTTTCTTTGTATAGCTAACAATTAGCTCATACAATCTAGATATATGGTCTAATATTTCTATAAGTCAGTCTCAGCTCATTCCAATTATTTTGTGTCAATATGTCAAGTTCGTAAGTGACACCTTAAGTCTCTATATATATTCGATTAAATCAAAACTATTTTGATTCAATGTCTTATATAGATGATTCAAATAAGTTGGAAACCTTTTTACTTAGTCCGAGAAACCGGAACTAAGTATATGAGCTAGCTCCCACTGACTTTAAGAATTATCTAGTTAAGTACTTCAATTATATATCTAAATCATATTTAGACTATATATATGATGAGCATAACCAATTGATAAGTGCTTAGATGGAACGTACTAGTGGCAGGTTGGGTTTGACGAATGAGTCAAATCAAGATCGGTTTAAGGAATCGTGATGTTGACTTAATCAGTCAAACGTCATACACTGTACATTTCGCTTAACTACATTTAATAATAACTCTTTAAGAATCAAATGTAGTTTATTTAAGAATTAATCTTAACATACGTATAATTGTGATCACACACAATTTATACGCTCCTGACACTTATATTTAACTATCGACTGGCTATAATATTAAGTCAGCTCCAAACAATCAAAATTTTCTGAAGCTATGCATCACAGCTCGAGAATTTATGCAACCAACTCAGATAGCCACATTCACAGAAATTTAAGCCATTCACAACAAATCACAATTTCATAAGAAGCACATTTCCCGAGACATTTATTAAAACAATGGATTCATAAAAATGAATCATAATTTGTTTATCCAAATAAACTTTGATGTTAAACACTTAATCATTGTTTTAACTTATAGAATGATACATTTTTTTCATAAAAGAAAATAAGTATCAGCTCCTTCTTCTTCATGTCTCTTGAAGTCCTCACACGGCCCCAGCAGCAACGATTGCTCAGATGCCGACCATCCTCGAAACTTCTTCCAACCTCTGCTTCATATCAGCCACCTGTATACATTACACAGATGTCTTAGTATCGCATACTATGTGATAAAGCATTTATGGAAATAATTATGCTTTATTGAATTTAATTTGTTGTACCTGAGGTAGAGGCATCAGTATGCCCCTTCTTATTTTCTACAAGGTAAACCTTGCAGTTCCTCTTCCAATGGCCCATCTTATGGCAGTGAAAGCACTCAGATTTCGACGGGGTCCCTTTCATCTTCTTCCTCCCCTTCTTCACCTTGGCTGGTTGTGGGACCTGCCTCTTCTTACCCTTGCCTTGTGGCTGGTCTGAAGAAGCAGAGCCAACAACCAACGCAGTCGGTTTCTTCTCGATTTCCTCAAACTGCCTAAGCATATTGAGGAGACCAGGAAGATCCGTTTCAATACTGTTCATAATGAAACCAGTAATGAAAGGCTTGAAGGCTGGGGTTAAAGACTTAAGGATGATGTCCACGTACATCTCATTGTCCAGGACAAAACCCAACTGGGCGGCGTCTTCCACGTACCCGATCATTTTAATGACATGATCTTGTACGGGCCCTGTCTCCATCTTAGTGCCCCAGAGGTTGCTCGTGGCTTCAAATTTGGCAGGTCTAGATCGTTTGCCATACAACTCCTCTGCATTCAGAAGCATGCTTTGAACATCCATATGTTCATGCTTCCGTTGCAGATCGTTGTTCATTGACGCCAGAGTAAGGCACCTGGCCTTCTCAGTATCCCTCTGATACTCCTTCTAGGCTTTCTTCTCCTCAGGCGTTGCATCTTCGTCCGGCTTTTCAAGAGGGTCCTCGAACAGCACGTATCCAATTCCGGCTAGAGAAAGGACTAACTTAATGTTTCTAAGCCAATCTGTATAGTTTGTTCCATCAAGCACCTTCTTCTCTATCATATACTTTAGACCTGAATCCATTCTGCAATTTAGTAGATACTTAGTCAGTATATGTTCGTTGTATAGTTTCAATGGTTTTTAATAAAACTATATTCTCTCACTAAATTTATTAAAGCCATAATGATAAACAATTTATTATACAATAACATTTGCGGGAGAGGGATCCGACTACCCTGAGTCTGACAACCTTGAGTGTGTCTCAACAAGTTGTCTGACTCTGCAGTCGGTAGACGAACTCATCGTCAATCATATTAAATATGATTCCCTATTGATTTTTACCCCTAGTCATTTGTGATCATGAGTGTGCTCATCCAAATCACAATGGCTAGCCTGGTCGAACCCTTGTTTTCGCGTCTAGCCTGACTTGCCCCGGCGCTCGGTGTATCCACGACACGTCGGTTTAGGTCAGGTCTTAGACTACATCTTTGGTTAGACTTACGCCGACGCTTGGTGTATGCACGAGACGACGGTTTGGGTCAGGTCAAGATGTTATCAAGAAATCGATTTCTATAAGATTGCCATGTCACAACTTGAGTGTAGCTCAACAACCGTAACACGGGTCTTACAGTTGCCAACTCCTAAAACAAGGAGGGCTATGATTTATCTTGAAAAAGATTATTATCGTATTTGACTTAGGTATAGTCAATGGACTTACACAGTCATGATTCGACTCCTTGCGGTCCAGCGGACGCGGCCAGGGAATTGACTAAGCCAGGACCACTTAACCCCTAGACTAGCTAGGGTGGTCCAGCAAACTTAGCCAAGCACATTGACCGACATTTTGATCCATTGAAGGAGGTTCATCAATTCTATGTTCATCCATCAACTAAATGGCTTTTAATTAATACTAGTTAATCCTTATCAACTAGTGGATCCTAAAATTCGAAATTTTATGGATTTGTTGAACAAATTTTATTAGATCCTATCAACTATAAGATTCGTTTTGTTCATCGTGCTACCCCATTCTTATTAGGATTTTAATAAAACAATTACAACATTTTACAAAATTAGTCATTTAATGATAATCATTATTTAAACAATTTATGATAATGATTGTCAATCAAAGGGACTATCCTAATCTGGTATTAGGTTTCGATGTTGTATTTGTTTATTTAAAACGTAACATGTCACTAGTCGTTAAAAATTTATCTAATAAACTTTTAATCAATTAATGGCTAACCTAAAGGGTTCATGAATAATTTATTCATCATGTCCATTAAACATAAACCAACTAATTTAATCACATAAATTAAAGGTTCAATAAAGTGACATGTAAAGAGATCATGCAAGTTAAGATTATCTACAACATAAATAAATAACTTGCAAATCTAAAATTTAACATTTAAATTTTGAGATCTAAAATTTTAAAGCTTGAAGTACTTTTATCACATAAAATTAGGTTTCTTAACATTATCAAATAATTTTAAATTCAAACCTAAGCTTTAAAATTAACAAAACATTTTTAAGATTAAATTATCACATAAAATAATCTTCAAAACTATATGTAACTAAAAGAAATAAATTTATAATTCCATCTCATGAAAATAAAAATTTTCTTTAAGTTACATATATTACAAAATAATTTTAAAACATTTTTAAAATCGTTTGAAATCAATTTTAAAACTTTCAGATAAAGTTAAAAAACTTTCAAACTTTATGTAACTAAAAGAAACAAATATTTAATATCATCTCATGAAACAAAAATTTTCTTAACGTTACATAACCTTTAAATCCTTTTAAATGCTTACTAAAATTATTTCATCTCATAAAATAAATTTTTTAAAAGCATTTTAAAACTAGAAGACTTATTAAATTTATCACATAAACTTTAAAATGTCCCCCAAAAAATTTTCAAGTTATAAAAACAATTTTTAGAACACAAAAAAATGTTTAAACAATTTTAACATAAAGTTAAAAATATGCATGTTCAAAAACAAGCAATTTTAATAATTTAAAAAACGTCGCAAGTCAAGATCTACTAGCATAACGAGGCTCTGATACCACTGTAGGGTTTTGGCAGACCCTCAGAGCTAAGATCTGTATCCGTCCTAAGTCGGACGGACCATAGAGGCATAAAGCACATCGGAAAATAAAACCATAACTAGCTAAACAATTTAGCTAGGCCCTGAGAGAGCCAGAACCTAGCCCGATCTATGCCAACTTGGGGTGGATCTGACCACCCCAAGAGGGATCTATCCTATTGCGACGAAATAAAATTATACTAAAATTACTTAGAGAACATACCCGAAATCGCAACACTGGGGCGAGCAAGATGTACCGCACCTGCTTCTGACGCTCCTCGTAGCCGAACCGCCTTGACTCGATCCACCTGAGCCGCCTCGCACCTTCGAACCGATTCACCCGAGCCGACACCCGCCTCCAAGCCGATCACACGCGGTAGAAGGTTTCTCTTGAGCAAACCCGCGTCTTAGACGTCTGGATCTGAATCCAAACCCCCTTCATAGTCTTGCTAAGACTAGTCGAGAGAATATGAAGAAGTGAGAAAGAATAGTTTAAAGACGTAGATCGAGCTTGCTCTAAAATCCGGAGATACTCGATCGAAGACTTGGTGCATTTTTCAATGAAGAGAGTGCACCCCTATATATATAGGGAGTCGGCACCTCTCTTTTCGTTGCGAGCAATGCGGGACAAATCACAAAATAGAAGAGAAATTATTTTAGCTAATTTAGCTTAATTGAAGTTAGTAAGCCTTTCGTAAAGGCCAACTTCAACGAATTAATTCTCATCATCCATTAAACTTTAGACACCAAACAAGCTATCTGTTACGACCTAAAGATCGTGATAGTCCGACCTTCCATCCCAAACCGCCTAAATACCCCGCCGGCTCGTCCCTCACTCTGGAAGGACGGTCGACCCAGCGTCAGGGCGCTCCACACCCGAACGATAGAGGGCCACAGGGCGCTTGTCGATTCTAGAGTCTGACGCGACTATGGGAACGTCGCACTCTGCCTCGGTCGCTGATAGCCAGTGACGACCTCTGGTGAGCTAAGGGGGCCGAGCTACGGTGACGGGCCGAGCTAAGGGGACGGGGCGAGCTAAGCGGGCCGAGCTACGGTGACGGGCCGAGCTAAGGGGGCGGGGCGAGCTAAGGGGGCCGAGTTACGGTGACGGGCCGAGCTAAGGGGACGGGGCGAGCTAAGCGGGCCGAGCTACGGTGACGGGCCGAGCTAAGGGGGCGGGGCGAGCTAAGGGGGCCGAGCTACGGTGACGATCTACGTGACTGATCTTTGGCACATTGGACACGACAAACAATCTAGTACAAGGATGCTACTGACACCCTGACACCCTGACACTTAATGCTTTCGGCCCTGACACCCTGACAAAACCACCCCAGACCGCTGCACCGTCTGACAAAAGCGTGGCAGGCACTCCTGTTCCTGACATCATCGTCCGAAGCTTCCGCTGACAGCAGGGCCAGCTCAGCACGTCGGGTCAGCATGCCACGTCAGCCCTACCGAACCGCCTCCCTTCAGGTATAAATACCCCCTCACTTCTTACGGTGAAGGGGAGAGAAAATTCACTCTCAATCTCCTTATTCACACACAAGAGGCAAGAGCAAAGGTCGTCCACATCTTTGTTCTTCCACTCATAGCTCGTCACGTACGGTCGACTCACCCTCAGTCCGACCTGCGTGCCTAGCCCCCGCTTTAAGTCCTATTACTAACTTAGGCATCGGAGAGGCTAAGGGTTGGACCCCTACCCGGCCTTTCTGACGAGTTTCTCCTTGCGCAGGTTACCTCGTCATCACCAGTCGTGCTCGCCCTCAACCTAGGCAGTTCGGTCCCTTCTCTGCATCCTGTCGGATTCGATTCCGTGGTCTGCTCCAACGACAAGCTTAGCTGCATCACCCCTCTAATCACCTGTCAAATAGCCTACCCTAATCCCTTCCTTAAAATAACCACCGTGCCCTTGGTTCCCCCTAATACAAATTCATTATACGCGAGTTCTACCCCGTAACAATTGGCGCCGTCTGTGGTAACGAAGGGTCACACCCATGTCAAATCCCATACCAATCACCGAGACCATGACTAAGGGTTGGACCCCAACCCAGCGATCAAGTGAAGACCTCCGGGGCAGCTCGTCAGCTCGCCACCCAAACTGGAGGGGGAAATACGGGGGAGGCTTTGGCCACTCTAATACCCGCGATCTTGAAGACCTCCGGGGCAGCTCGTCAGCTCGCCACCCAAACTGGAGGGGGAAATGCGGGGGAGGCTTTGGCCACTATGTACTCGCGATCTTAAAGACCTCCTGGGCAGCTCGTCAGCTCGCCATCCAAACTGGAGGGGCAAAATGCGGGGGAGGCTTTGGCCACTCTGTACCCGCTATCTTGCATACCTCCGGGGCAGCTCGTCAGCTCGCCATCCAAACTGGAGGGGCAAAATGCGGGGGAGGCTTTGGCCACTCTGTACCCGCTATCTTGCATACCTCCGGGGCAGCTCGTCAGCTCGCCACCCAAACTGGAGGGGCAAAATGCGGGGGAGGCTTTTGCCACTCTGTACCCGCTATCTTGTATACCTCCGGGGCAGCTCGTCAGCTCGCCACCCAAACTGGAGGGGCAAAATGCGGGGGAGGCTTTGGCCACTCTGTACCTGCTATCTTGCAGACCTTCGGGGCAGCTCGTCAGCTCGCCACCCAAACTGGAGGGGGAAATGCGGGGGAGGCTTTGGCCACTAGGTACCCGCGATCTTAAAGACCTCCGGGGCAACTCGTCAGCTCGCCACCCAAACTGGAGGGGCAAAATGCGGGCGAGGCTTTGGCCACTCTGTACCCGCTATCTTGCATACATCTGGGGCAGCTCGTCAGCTCGCCATCCAAACTGGAGGGGCAAAATGCGGGGGAGGCTTTGGCCACTCTGTACCCGCTATCTTGCATACCTCCGGGGCAGCTCGTCAGCTCGCCACCCAAAATGGAGGGGCAAAATGCGGGGGAGGCTTTGGCCACTCTGTACCCGCTATCTTGCAGACCTTCGGGGCAGCTCGTCAGCTCGCCACCCAAACTGGAGGGGGAAATGCGGGGGAGGCTTTGGCCACTAGGTACCCGCGATCTTAAAGACCTCCGGGGAAGCTCGTCAGCTCGCCACCCAAACTGGAGGGGCAAAATGCGGGCGAGGCTTTGGCCACTCTGTACCCGCTATTTAGCATACCTCCGGGGCAGCTCGTCAGCTCGCTATCCAAACTGGAGGGGCAAAATGTGGGGGAGGCTTTGGCCACTCTGTACCCGCTATCTTGCATACCTCCGGGGCAGCTCGTCAGCTCGCCACCCAAACTGGAGGGGGAAATGCGGGAGAGGCTTTGGCCACTATGTACTCGCGATCTTGAAGACCTCTTGGGCAGCTCGTCAGCTCGCCATCCAAACTGGAGGGGCAAAATTCGGGGGAGGCTTTGGCCACTCTGTACCCGCTATCTTGCATACCTCCGGGGCAGCTCGTCAGCTCGCCATCCAAACTGGAGGGGCAAAATGCGGGGGAGGCTTTGGCCACTCTGTACCCGCTATCTTGCATACCTCCGGGGCAGCTCGTCAGCTCGCCATCCAAACTGGAGGGGCAAAATGCGGGGGAGGCTTTGGCCACTCTGTACCCGCTATCTTGCATACCTCCGGGGCAGCTCGTCAGCTCGCCACCCAAACTGGAGGGGCAAAATGCGGGGGAGGCTTTGGCCACTCTGTACCCGCTATCTTGTATACCTCCGGGGCAGCTCGTCAGCTCGCCACCCAAACTGGAGGTGCAAAATGCGGGGGAGGCTTTGGCCACTCTGTACCCGCTATCTTGCAGACCTTCGGGGCAGCTCGTCAGCTCGCCACCCAAACTGGAGGGGGAAATGCGGGGGAGGCTTTGGCCACTAGGTACCCGCGATCTTAAAGACCTCCGGGGCAGCTCGTCAGCTCGCCACCCAAACTGGAGGGGCAAAATGCGGGCGAGGCTTTGGCCACTCTGTACCCGCTATCTTGCATACCTCCGGGGCAGCTCGTCAGCTCGCTATCCAAACTGGAGGGGCAAAATGCGGGGGAGGCTTTGGCCACTCTGTTCCCGCTATCTTGCATACCTCCGGGGCAGCTCGTCAGCTCGCCACCCAAACTGGAGGGGCAAAATGCGGGGGAGGCTTTGGCCACTCTGTACCCGCTATCTTGCAGACCTTCGGGGCAGCTCGTCAGCTCGCCACCCAAACTGCAGGGGGAAATGGGGGGGAGGCTTTGGCCACTAGGTACTCGCGATCTTAAAGACCTCCGGGGCAGCTCGTCAGCTCGCCACCCAAGCTGGAGGGGCAAAATGCGGGCGAGGCTTTGGCCACTCTGTACCCACTATCTTGCATACCTCCGGGGCAGCTCGTCAGCTCGCCATCCAAACTGGAGGGGCAAAATGCGGGGGAGGCTTTGGCCACTCTGTACCCGCTATCTTGCATACCTCCGGGGCAGCTCGTCAGCTCGCCACCCAAACTGGAGGGGGAAATGCGGGGGAGGCTTTGGCCACTATGTACTCGCGATCTTGAAGACCTCCAGGGCAGCTCGTCAGCTCGCCATCCAAACTGGAGGGGCAAAATGCTGGGGAGGCTTTGGCCACTCTGTACCCGCTATCTTGCATACCTCCGGGGCAGCTCGTCAACTCGCCATCCAAACTGGAGGGGCAAAATGCGGGGGAGGCTTTGGCCACTCTGTACCCGCTATCTTGCATACCTCCGGGGCAGCTCGTCAGCTCGCCACCCAAACTGGAGGGGGAAATGCGGGGGAGGCTTTGGCCACTATTTACTCGCGATCTTGAAGACCTCCTGGGCAGTTCGTCAGCTCGCCATCCAAACTGGAGGGGCAAAATGCGGGGAGGCTTTGGCCACTCTGTACCCGCTATCTTGCATACCTCCGGGGCAGCTCGTCAGCTCGCCAGCCAAACTGGAGGGGCAAAATGCGGGGGAGGCTTTGGCCACTCTGTACCCGCTATCTTGCATACCTCCGGGGCAGCTCGTCAGCTCGCCACCCAAACTGGAGGGGCAAAATGCGGGCGAGGCTTTGGCCACTCTGTACCCGCTATCTTGTAGACCTTCGGGGCAGCTCGTCAGCTCGCCACCCAAATTGGAGGGGCAAAATGCGGGCGAGGCTTTGGCCACTCTGTACCCGCTATCTTGCAGACCTTCGGGGCAGCTCGTCAGCTCGCCACCCAAACTGGAGGGGGAAATGCGGGGGAGGCTTTGGCCACAAGGTACCCGTGATCTTAAAGACCTCCGGGGCAGCTCGTCAGCTCGCCACCCAAACTGGAGGGGCAAAATGCGGGGGAGGCTTTGGCCACTCTGTATCCGCTATCTTGCACACCTTCGAGGTAGCTCGTCAGCTCGCCACCCAAACTGGAGGGGGAAATGCGGGGGAGGTTTTGGCCACTAGGTACCCGCGATCTTAAAGACCTCCGGGGCAGCTCGTCAGCTCGCCACCCAAACTGGAGGGGCAAAATGCGGGGGAGGCTTTGGCCACTATGTACCCGCGATCTTGAAGACCTCCAGGGCAGCTCGTCAGCTCGCCATCCAAACTGGAGGGGCAAAATGCGGGGGAGGCTTTGGCCACTCTGTACCCGCTATCTTGTATATCTCCGGGGCAGCTCGTCAGCTCGCCACCCAAACTGGAGGGGCAAAATGCGCGGGAGGCTTTGGCCACTCTGTACCCGCTATCTTGCAGACCTTCGGGGCAGCTCATCAGCTCGCCACCCAAACTGGAGGGGGAAATGCGGGGGAGGCTTTGGCCACTAGATACCCGCGATCTTAAAGACCTCCGGGGCAGCTCGTCAGCTCGCCACCCAAACTGGAGGGGGAAATGCGGGGGAGGCTTTGGCCACTCTGTAACCGCGATCAAGTGAAGACCTCCGGGGCAGCTCGTCAGCCCGCCACCCAAACCGGAGGGGGAAATGCGGGGGAGGCTTTGGCCACTAGGTACCCGCGATCTTGAAGACCTCCGGGGCAGCTCGTCAGCTCGCCATCCAAACCGGAGGGGCAAAATGCGGGGGAGGCTTTGGCCACTCTGTACCCGCTATCTTGCAGACCTCCGGGGAAGCTCGTCAGCTCGCCACCCAAACTAGAGGGGGAAATGCGGGGGTGGCTTTGGCCACTTTGTACCCGCGATCTCAAAGACCTCCAGGGCAGCTCGTCAGCTCGCCACCCAAACTGGAGGGGCAAAATGCGGGGGAGGCTTTGGCCACTCTGTACCCGCTATCTTGCAGACCTTCGGGGCAGCTCGTCAGCTCGCCACCCAAACTGGAGGGGGAAATGCGGGGGAGGCTTTGGCCACTAGGTACCCGCGATCTTAAAGACCTCCGGGGCAGCTCGTCAGCTCGCCACCCAAACTGGAGGGGCAAAATGCGGGCGAGGCTTTGGCCACTCTATACCCGCTATCTTGCAGACCTGCGGGGCAGCTCGTCAGCTCGCCATCCCAACTGAAGGGGCAAAATGCGGGGGAGGCTTTGGCCACTCTGTACCCACTATCTTGCAGACCTCCAGGGCAGCTCGTCAGCTCGCCACCCAAACTGGAGGGGCAAAATGCGGGGGAGGCTTCGGCCGCTCTGTACCCGCGATCTTGAAGACCTCCGAGGCAAGCCTAAAACGCTTCGCCTCCCAAACTGGCAAAAAGGGCACGGCCGAGCTACGACTCCCTCCCCCCCTACGAAGACTCTGGGGCAGGATCTGTCCCTGCCACCCAAACCAGAGAAGGGCACGGGCCGAGCTACGCGCTCGTTCCCCCTCAAGTAAAGACTCCGGGGTAGGTAGACCCAACGTGCTATTCCCAGGAGGGAAGGTGATACGTCATCCGCGTCGAGCCGGGCTTCCAACTCGAGCCCGGATGGCGAGGGCAATTGTTACGACCTAAAGATCGTGATAGTCCGACCTTCCATCCCAAACCGCCTAAATACCCCGCCGGCTCGTCCCTCACTCTGGAAGGACGGTCGACCCAGCGTCAGGGCGCTCCACACCCGAACGATAGAGGGCCACAGGGCGCCTGTCGATTCTAGAGTCTGACGCGACTATGTGAACGTCGCACTCTGCCTCGGCCGCTGATAGCCAGTGACGACCTCTGGTGAGCTAAGGGGGCCGAGCTACGGTGACGGGCCGAGCTAAGGGGACGGGGCGAGCTAAGCCCAAAAAGAACACAAGAATAGAATGTGGACCCCACTTTCTATTCCAAACTCCACTTTCCATACTCTATTCCACCCAAAATAACACAAAACTCCATTTTCTCTCTCCTTGAAATACAAACTTTCCTCTCTTCTATTTTTCCTATTCCCGCAAAAGAATATGCCCTAATTGATGGATATTGAATACGAATAGTATAAGAAAGGGGAAGCCCTGATTGATGGATATTGAATCGATGTGATCATTCATTTCAACTTTTGTTCCAGTGGGAATGAATTTCTCTCTTCGATTTTCCCCCTCCTCAGGCGCTAGTACAGGTGATAATTTTGCCGCAAACTCATCTGTTGAAACACTTGAATTTTTTTATATTTTTCTTGTATTTTAGTTTTAGTTGATTAGTTACTTTTTTCGATGAAAATGTTTGGTTGATTGCTGAGTTGATAGCGGACTGCTTGTATCGATCATGCTGGGAGTTGGCACTAATATTTCAATGTTATTGCATGAGAGCATGATTCGCATATTAACTTTAGGATGATCGATGAATATGCAAGAATCAACGAACTGAACCTGATTCGCTAGCCCTTGATACTGAGTGAGGCCAATGTGGACATCAGGATAAAGAGAGAAGTTTTGCTTTTGTGATTTTTTTTGCCCCCCCCCCTGCTAGAGCTTGTTCTTTTTCTGGTGTTTTCTATTGGTTTTATTGATAGTGGGACAATGCTGATACTTTGTTGGAGATCCATTTTCTCTTTTGGTTGATGTCATGTTCTTACTGTTGTTTCTCATGATCTAAAACTAAAAAGTTAACGACATAAATAAGCTTATGGTCTTCTTGATATGTTTTCATAGGTTTAATGTTTAACATGTTTCAATATGGGGAGTCATTTGCCTTTTATAACCCCCCTCCATAACTCGTAGTCGTATATTGTTCACTTCAAGCAGTGCTGGAGGGAGGTTGGAGCAGGGCTTCCACTACAGCCAGGATCTTTGGTATATCAGTGCAGCGCTCTTTCTTTACGGCCCCCCTATCTATTTTATTATATGCTGAAATGTTCTTGAGTTGATTATAATGTTATCATGCGGTCATTTGATTTGTGTCAAGATGCATCATATAATTTATCATCGGAAGCACTTGCCGTGTGTTGTTTATCTTATTTTTTATTTCTTATTTTCATTTCTTGTTGTATTATATGTTCTTTTTCCTTATGTGGTTCATCAAATTTTTGAGCATGTCGGTTGCACATGTAGTCCTAAAACCTATAATTTACAAGTACTCTTAAAAGCAAATACGTGTGAGGATGGGGATCATTTTCCTGCCGCCGCCGCTCCTTGCATGATGCTGTAATTTGAATAAAGGGGTTTTAATATTTTGCA
Organism: Scilla litardierei; assembly: GCA_030789695.1. Lineage (NCBI taxonomy): Eukaryota > Viridiplantae > Streptophyta > Magnoliopsida > Asparagales > Asparagaceae > Scilla > Scilla litardierei. The sequence continues at coordinate 110,384,594 of CM061131.1, forward strand.
TTTAGCTAGGTTTGATGAAATAGACACCCGTCAAATTAGCATTCCGGTCTATTGAAATAAAACCTATTACATTAAAATCTCACTTTAGTTAGGATCTTGGCCTCATGTATGATAATTTAATTCTCAAGAAGCCAGAACAGATTTACTATGAACTTTAAAATTGTTCACTTATTTTTCTTTTCGTTGATTTCTTGTAATGATGTAAAAAATGTATACGTCACTTGAGCTACGGGGTCATTTTGTTTCCTGCTGCACCCCCACGGTATCTTGGACTAAATATTGGGTATCGATTAATATAAATCTAAACGTTAGTAAGAAAATGTGGTTTATATCGATATCTTAATATAAATGGTTTTTATATGTATATTTGTTATCATCTCAATAAATTTTAGATGCTTTAGATATATCTCAATAAATATAAGTTACTATCTATCATGTTATTTATTTATTTAGGTAATATGGTATAAATATCACAATGCATACTATTTGATTTCTCATTAATCTGGGGTAATAATAATTTATGTTCCAACTTCTAAGATATGGATGGTTTTCATTCTGAAATTTATCTAATCTTAACCTGATTCTATTTAGCCGACCTACCGTAAAAGATTAATTGGGAGCATATTATTTTGTTTATCATTAGGTCATGCACATCAACAGTCCGATGTGACTCCTCATACAGTTATAGTTCCAGAGACTGATATAATTTGTGATTAATTCGTGTATGGTTTGTAAAGGCATAGAGTAATCTGTTTTGCATAAATTAAGAGCTGCATGCTTTGGTATAGTGTTTTGCATTTATCGTTGTTTGATTATTTCTCTTCGAAATTTCTTTTTTAATAATAAATTATATCTGTGTACATAGATATTAGAGAGAAATATATTGGACACCACCCTCAACGCTCTCACTAAACTATTCCATTTACCATCTTTCTCGAAAAAGTAACACATGCTAATCTCTGCATGCCATCGGCCAACTTCCTTTATATCTTTTCATGTATGCAGAAAAACTAGATTATAGATAGGCAATAATCCTTGTTGATCATCCATATAATAGTGGCATAGAATGTGGTTGGAGACTCGAGCCATGTCGCATGTGCCAAAGCAGCCTTTACCCCGGCTGTGACGTAACTTATGACTGGACACATACTTTTAGAGGCTTTCTATGAATCAAAGGAAGTTTCTGACATTTATTTGAATCCACTGAAGTTGGAGTCATGCTATGGGAAGTCGACAATGCATTTTATGTGGCTGCAGAGTGCAGATAGGAGTCATCATGTGTTATTTGCAATAAGGAACACCCTATCACCCATCAACTTGATGAATATAAGAATTTTGATTTCCACAATGGATGGGTATGTTTTTCTCCATGAATTACTGCAGTCCCTACTCCAAAAGCAACGTTGTTAAAACCTTCATTTATGTGTGGAAATTTTAAATTTTAGCATAGGGATATACAACCAAAATTTTAGCCTGTTAGGAGGAACATTAGTATCATAGTAAATGGAGCACCTAAGACTAGGGTTAGATATAAACAAAAATGGATTGAGGCAGTTAAAGTGGTTATGTTATTTGTTTTTTAATAGAGGAGATATTTCCTAGCGACAGATGGAGTTAAAAGATTTTTGTAGCCAATCCAAATGTTCATGGATTTGAATCCTGAAACAAATCCCAAATACATTTTAGTTTCATCAGAATGCATACAACTGGAAAAATATATCATATTCATTTAGAATAGAGGAAAACCATTAACATGTTGGAAGATGTGATTATTTGCTTCAGTTCACCAGAACATAAATACCTACAAGAAGCCGATAATAACATGCATTACTTCCACAGCATGTACTCAAGTGGTGCAATATTTCTCCCCATGACTTTTTAGAAAAAGCCATATGAAAATACTCATATGTAAATTACAGCCTATGAGCTAATTGGATAAATAAAAATCCTAGAGATTTTTTTCTTTCCAGGAGCAGGAATTTCATAAGAGCTGAGTACAAAGTAAGCATGAATATGATGGGAACCACGTATACACGCGGAGGCGGACCCGCGGCGGCCAACCGCGCGCGCATGAGGAGCCGCGCGTGCATGAGGAGGGCTCACCCTAGGGGCGGTTTGACCCTCTACTTTTAATTATGTTTTAATGGCAAACTTGTAATTGATTAGGGGGGGATTTATTCTTAAGCTAGGGCTAGCCGTCATTTATTCTTATGCTTGATTATTGAATTGTTCTTGAGGGAATTCTTAGGAGAGTGCAGACGCCCTTGCTTATTGGCGTCTTGGGAGGGTGGTTGTCCCTTTAATTGTAGCCACGTTATCATTTTTATTCCTCTTTTTATCTATTTAATTTCAGATTTGGTTGAGTTCTATCAATTTGGTATCAGAGCGCGTAACGATTCATGGCGGCTTCGACAAGATCACAAGACAAGTTCGAGACTTTGGAGGCAAAATTTACTGGCGAGATCGAGGGGATAAAGAAATCCTTGGCGGGGAACGATGAATCCATGGCAAGGTTGCCGGCTTCCATTGAAAAATTGACGGCGAAGTAAGAGAAACAAGATGAACAATTCGCACAATTGATTTTTCAATTGATGGCCAACGCGGAAAAAGATGGGAAATGTGATGGAAATCCTAAATCAGCGATAAAGTTGCCACCTTTGGACAATGGGAGGGAAAAAAGGAGAAATTCGATGCGGAATTCATTCCTGAGGAGGAATACGACGAGGATGAAGATGGTGAGCCGTGGAAGGAGGATTATCGAGAAGCGGTGTGATGGAAGGCGGAGGAAGTAAGGAGGGGGCGGCGGCCCTACCCGCCTCCACCATGTGGTGCGCCACAACACGGGGCCGCATGACCTTCCTCCGGGCCCCGCGGGCCCCCAGGACAGCCGCCGGGAGGGCGGCACACCCCCAGCTTTGGCCGGGGCCGACGAAAGAACTAGGGCCCTCGGCGGCCCCCGCCGACCAGTGGGGGGCTGCTGGGGCCCCGTCGGTCATTGAACAGGGCCGACATGCCCTCTCCAGGCCCGTCGTGGCCCTGCAGAGCAAAGGGGACCCCCGCGCGGGAGTTTCGGTGCACACAACGACGGATTTCAGCCCTTTCGTGACAATCCGTCTCATCTGGAGGACCCGACGCGCGATTTCGAGGATGAATTTGACCCGGGAGACTTTCAGGAGCACGGAGATGATGGCGAGGGGTATCAGAATCCTCCCGACCCTCGATTTGGCGATGATAGATGGCAACCTCCACCCAACCACCATGGGGGACGCACCAGAGACATTGAGGGAGGTTACAGAGACTTCCAGGAGGGGCATGAGGGCAGGTTTGGAGGCGACGGAGGAGGAGGAGGATATGAGGACTGAGGAGGAGGCGTACGGGTTGATCACGGTTTCTATGAGGGAGGCCCGCGTGGGGGCTATGAGCGGCACCAGGAGAGATGGCGGCACTACCACCAGCCTAGGCATGGTGGAGGATGGGGGACCAGTGGGGATTCAATATGGACAGATTGCGGAAGTTGAAGATGCTTGTATTCGATGGGATGGACCCAGTGTTGTGGATCTGCAGAGCGGAGAGCTTTTTTAGAGTCGCTCGCATGACTAAAGAGTAGAAGCTGGAGGCAGCATGTATCTGTTTGGATGGAAATGCCCTTGATTGGTTTCAGTGGAAGGATGTAAGGCGTCCTTTTCGCTCGTGGGAGGAGATCATGGATCAGATGGTGGAGAGGTTCAGGGACCCCCACTTGGGGAATGTGAGGGAGCAGCTGCTATCACTCAGGTAGGAGGGCAAAATGAGAGATTACCTAGATATGTTCGAGGCCCTATCAGGGCAGGTGCACGGGGTGACGGATGAGACGATAGTGAGCACCTTCTTGAAGGGGTTGAAGGCCACTATTCGAGCAGCGGTGCGCATGCAGAAGCCCCAGAGTCTGATGGAGGCCATGGAGTACGCTCAGATGGCGGAGTATTGGCAGTTGGAGGAGAGGAAGGTGAGTGGTGGTTGGAGTGGCCCAGTTTGCCGCAGTCAGACAACGGCAGGAGGTCAATAGAGAGTCACGACGGGATCTGATCCGGCCACCAAGGAGAAGAGTGGGGAGAAGGGTAGTGCAACACAGGCTGGGGGCAGTTTAGGCCGATGACTGATGCGAAGATGAGGGAGAAGCGACAGAAGGGCCTATGCTTTAGATGCGACGAGCGGTTCACACCAGTCCACAGATGTACGGGACGCAAGCTCCAGGTACTGCTGCTTGAGGATGAGGATGACGAGGCTGAGGTTGAGGACGAGACCGCTGAGGTAGATGAGTCTGAGGGCCACCAGCTAGACATGGCAGAGGTTTCCTTTAACTCCGTGGTAGGGTTCACACCGAACCATACCATGAAGTTAAGGGGGCATATCGGTGACCAGGAGGTGATCGTACTTATTGACAGTGGTGTGACCCACAATTTCATTTTCAGGAGAGTGGTGGTCCAGCAGGAGCTCCAACCGACAGACTGTGGCAGCTTCAGTGTCATGATGGGGAAGAGAAAGAAGGAGAGCAGCTGAGGGGTTTGCAGAGGACTAGTGCTGACATTACAGGGGTGCATGTGAAGCAGACTTCTTGCCTCCAGACTTGGGGGAGCACCGACGTCATCCTCTGCATGACGTGGCTACAGACGTTGGGGGGATGGGTGAATTGGAAACTGCTCAGAATGGAGTTTCAGGAGGAGGGGAGAGCAGTCACATTACATGGGGGCCCCAGCATATGCAGAGTATGTTAGGGTTTCTATCATAGTACAACTAATTTATACGCAGCGGAAAATAGAAACCTACCAAGATCCATGCGTTTCTAATTGATTCGAATAGATTACTAACCTTTCTGACGATCTGAATCTGTCAGACTACAGGTGCTGCTCTACGAACGACCACCCTCAATCGGTATCCACACGCAAACGTCACGAACAAGAATTGCGAGGGTACTAGCTCCTTCTCCACAACTAGGGTTTCTATCGCTCTTTGTTTTTCTCAAAAACGGAGGGGATAGATTGAAAAACGTAAAAACTGAAAATCGTGATTCTATATCTTATATAGAATCCTACGTTAACCCCTTAACAACATTCAGTTACGCGACGCTATCTTAGGGATAAGAATCCCACGTTAACTCATTAACATATTTCAGTTAAGCGGCGATATCTTAGGGATACTATCTTAACGAGATACGATATCTGACGGTTAAGATATTTCACCTTATTACGAATTTCAAATCATATTCGAAATCATGTTTAAACCCTATCTTATCCATTTCGTTCTTTGTGTGCGACCCAATAGGCTCATATTAAATTGGCAGTGGGCCTAATCTTCATTAGAAGCCCACAAGTCATAATTGGTCTCTAACAAGACATTATGACTACCCAATTAATATGAATATCGTTAGTCCGATATTAACCTAACCAATAGAACATGTCATAATCCTTTTGTCACACGATATCTTATTTGAACATAAGTCATGGGCAATGTCATACTTATATTGTTCAAACATTTAATTTCTCGCTTTCTAAGTAGACTGATAAAATCAAATGACATTCATTTGAGCACGGCCATGCATTTCACAGTCCTACTTATCGAGGGGCCCATTAGATATCTCTCTCATAGGAGAGGGACAAATTTTATCTTGTTCATTCACTTTACTCTGCATAATTCACATCATGTTCAATCATAAACTTTATGATTATCTGATTAAAGATAACGTTTGGTTATGTCAAAACATGATGTTTCTCATGTAAGAATCTGTGAAGATCTCAGGTCTAAGGATTCTATGACATAACTATTAGGAGATCATTTATGACACTAATCCATGTAATGATCTCATAGCGAGTCTATCCAGTACATGTTCTCCAACAAGTACCTATAAGTTTGATTTGTATCACCATACATATAATTATCTCATAATTATCAACCAAACCCATACTTGTCTTAATTCATTATTAAACCTTTAACGATGAATGACTAGGGATGCTTAGAATAGCAAAAAAAGCTATTCAAACATAATTATAAAGAAACATGCAAGCAATATAATAATAACAAGAAGAGAAACATTTTATTAATGAAAATGACATAACATAAAGGGCCAAATATTTGGCCTAGGGCAAAACCACTAACAATCTCCCACTAGCACTAGGCCTAATTATACAAGTATCTAATACCCATAGATCTCATATGTTTATCATGTTTGGCTTGTGAGAGAGCTTTGGTAAGTGGATCAGCAATGTTGTCATCTGTTGGTACTATGCAAATCTCGACGTCATTATTCTTAATAATTTCTCGAATGAGATGATAACGCCTGAGTATATGTTTGGATATCTGATGAGATCTGGGCTCCTTTGCCTGTCCAATAGCACCATTATTGTCACAATAGAGAACAACTGGATTTGCGATACTAGGAACTACTCCTAGTTCAGTAACGAACTTCCTTATCCATACTGCTTCCTTAGCTGCATCTGATGCTGCAATATACTCGGCTTCTGTTGTAGAATCTGCAATAGTGCTTTGCTTGGAACTTTTCCAACTTACAGCACCTCCGTTTAACATAAACATATATCCAGACTGCGATTTAAAGTCAGCTTTATCAGATTGGAAGCTTGCATCTGTGTAACCATTTACAACTAGCTCATCTTCCAATCCTCCATACACCACGAATGCATCCTTAGTTCTTCTAAAGTACTTAAGGATATTCTTGACTGCTGTCCAGTGAATTTCACCGGGGTCTGACTGGTATCTGCTTGTCATGCTCAAAGCATACGACACGTCTGGTCGAGTACATATCATGGCATACATGATAGATCCTATAGCCGAAGCATAAGGAATCTTACTCATGCGATCTCGCTCATCAGATGTCATAGGACATTGAGTCTTGCTAAGAGAAATGCCATGAGACATTGGCAAGAATTCTCTTTTAGATTCTTGCATGCTGAACCTATTCAACACTTTGTCTATGTATGTACTTTGACTCAGACCAATTATCCTTTTAGATCTATCCCTATAGATCTTAATGCCAAGGATATAAGCAGCCTCGCCTAAATCTTTCATTGAGAAAGAACTCCCTAACCAAGTCTTGGTTGTTTGCAACATAGGGATGTCATTTCCAATGAGTAATATGTCATCAACATATAACACAAGAAATACTACTGCGCTCCCACTAACCTTCTTGTATACACAAGGTTCATCTTCATTTTGTATGAATCCAAACTCTTTGACTGTTTCATCAAAACGAAGATTCCAGCTCCGAGAAGCTTGCTTTAATCCATAAATGGATCTTTGAAGCTTGCAAACCTTTGTAGAATTCTTTGAATGAACAAAACCCTCAGGTTGTGTCATGTACACATCCTCGAGTAAGTTTCCGTTAAGAAACGCTGTTTTGACATCCATTTGCCATATCTCGCAATCATAGTACACATCAATGGCAATTAGAATCCTTATTGATTTAAGCATTGCGACTGGCGAAAAGGTTTCATCATAGTCTATACCATGAGTTGTTTGAAACCTTTTGCAACAAGTCTTGCTTTAAAGGTATGCACTTTGCCATCCATGTCAGTTTTCTTCTTGAAACCCCACTTGCACCCAATGGTTTTAACTCCTTCAGGTGGATCAATCAAGGTCCAAACTTGATTATCATACATGGATTGCATTTCGGATTTCATGGCTCCTAGCCATTTCTGAGATTCTGGACTTGACACAGCTTCTTGATAGGTAGTAGGCTCATCTTGATCTATGAGCAGTACTTCACGAGTCTCCGTAATGAGAAATCCATATTTCTCGGGCTTGTGTCGTGGCCTACCAGATCTGCGTGGTGCTTGTGTAGCTCGTACAGGTTCTACAACTGTTTGTGGAACTTGTTGAGCTTCCATCGTTGGTTCTATACCATCTTGTGGTTCTCGAAACTCTTCAAGGTATACTTTGCTCCCATTGGTTCTTTTAGAAATAAATTCCTTTTCTAGAAAGACACCATTTCGAGCAACAAACACTTTGTTCTCTGAGGGATTATAAAAGTAATATCCTTTAGTTTCTTTAGGATATCCCACAAGAGGCATTTATCAGATTTTGGGGCTAACTTATCTGAAACTTGTCTTTTTCACATAAGCCTCACATCCCCAAATTTGCATAAAAGACAACCTAGGTGTTCTCCCAGTCCATATCTCATATGGTGTCTTTTCAACCGCTATAGATGGAACTCGGTTCAAAGTGAACGCAGCTGTTTCTAAGGCATGGTCCCAGAAGGATAATGGAAGATCTGATTGACTCATCATGGATCGAACCATATCTAATAATGTTCGATTTCTCCTTTCAGATATACCATTCCACTGTGGTGTTCCTGGTGGAGTTAATTGTGAAACAATTCCACAACCCTTGAGATGATCATCAAATTCTTGGCTCAAGTATTCACCACCCCGATCAGATCGAAGTGCCTTAATAGTTTTGCCAAGTTGATTTTTTTACTTCATTTTGAAAAGTTCTGAACATTTCAAATGATTCATGTTTATGTTTCACTAGATAGATATAGCCATATCTACTAAAATCATCAGTGAATGTAATGAAGTACTGAAATCCTCCCCTAGCATGGATGCTTAATGGACCACATACATCAGTATGTATTAGGCCCAATAAATCATTGGCCCTTTCACTATGTCCAGTGAAAGGATTCTTTGTCATTTTGCCTAATAAGCAAGATTCACAATTTTCAAATGATTCAAAATCAAATGACTCTAAAAGTCCATCTTGATGGAGCTCAGATATGCGTTTCTCGTTTATATGGCCAAGACGACAATGCCATAAATATGTGTGATTCATATTATTGGGTTTGGATTTCTTAGCAGTTATGTTATAAATTTCTCCACTGTTGGAGTTGTCTAGATTTAGGACATAAAGGCCATCATATTAATCAGCAATACAATAAAGCACATCATCATAATAAATGGAGCATCTCTTATTCTTAACAAGAAAATAAAATTGTTCATCATCCAGACAAGAAACTGAAATAATATTCCTACTCAAAGTAGGAACATAGTAGCAATTATTCAATACTAATAAAAGCCCATTTGGCAAAGACAATTCATAGGATCCTACAGCTAAAGCAGCAACTCTTGCTCCATTTCCAACTCGTAGGTCCACTTCACCCCTTTTCAGTTGTCTACTCCTTTTCAACCCCTGCACATTTGTACAAATGTGAGATCCACATCCAATATCTAATACCCAGGAAGTAGAAGTAGATACGTTAATTTCAATAACATAAATACCTGAAGATGTAGTCTCACTACTCTTCTTTTTCTTCAGATCTTCCAAATAGAGTTTGCAATTCCGCTTCCAATGACCAGGTTCATTGCAATGGAAACAAACTCCCTCCTTTGGAACTTTTGCAGGCTTATCAGCAACTTTTGCTTTAGCCTTTCCTTTAGGCTTAACAGCAACTCTTGCTTTAGCCTTTCCCTTGTTTTTCATTCCTTTCCCTTTATTCACCATAAGTACATGACTAGGCTTTTTCTTTATACTTTGCTCAGCAGTTTTAAGCATCGAATGCAGCTCAGCAAGAGATTTCTCTATGTCATTCATATTGTACTGCATGACAAACTGATCAAAACCATCAGTCAATGAATTAAGGATCAAATCCGTAGCCAGTTCTAAACTGAGGGGAAATCCAAGCCTTTCAAGATGATCAATGTAGCCTTTCATCTTCAAAACATGAGCGCTAACTGATGCAGCTTCAGCCATTTTGCAAGCATGCAGAGCTCTGGTAGTCTCATACCTTTCCTGCCTTGCATGTTGTTGGAAAGTCTCCTTGAGATGAACACTCATCTCATAAGCCTCCATGTGTTCCAGATCCTTCTGAAGTTCTGGGCACATGGTGGCTAACATAAGACAACCAACATCAACAGAATCATCAAGATGTTTCTTATACTTATCCTTTACAGCCTTTGAACCATCAGAAGGTGGTTCTTCATGGAGAGGATCATCCAGGACATACAACTTCCTTTCATGCTTGAGAACAATTCTCATGTTTCTGAACCAGTCAAGGAAGTTGGTGCCATTTTCTTTCAGCTTGTCCTTCTCAAGGACAGATCGCAGTGATAGTGCAGAAGTGTTATGAGACGCCATTGATTTACAAATATGCAAAATAAACATTAGTACCAATTTCATTTTAAAATGTTTCATAAAACTCCCACAAAATTAATAACCCTCAATATTAATTACAACAATTGCAACACTTTAGTGGGCTAAGATCCATATTTCACCTGACTTTAAGTCAGCTTTGGCATGACACTTAAAATCAAGTTATTTAGGTAGGTAACACTTTTCCAATTACATCTCATATAATTCTTAGATTCTTTATGGGATTTTGACATCATATGTCTCAGCATGTTATAATCCCATCTAATGCCCTTAGGCCCAAAACCATTTTGATAGCCTAATGAAGTCTAACCATTTTAAATATATGGGTAGCACGATTACCCATCCAGCCTTACTATGATAACCCAATGCACTTCGCTTTGGCAGAACCCACATTTTGGTGATCATAGTCTTGACAGGTATTCAAATCATGGGTGGCATACGACTTAAAATTATGGTGAGGGAATTTTAACAATTAAGTTATGATGTCTATTTATATTAATATATTATGCATCATTTCATACATGGCATCTCATATACATATATCATCACACATCGCATCTCATACAAAACTGATAAACATAATATATATGAACATGTGATATCATGCAAAACATCATTTATACATCAAAACGAATCATGTTATCACATAGCATGACATCAAATTTTTATTCAAAATGATGTGTCATAAATTTTGTTTAATAACTTCCACGACATATAATGCGCAACGAACACGGCGGTCCCGCTAGCCGGTTAGCGGGCGGGGTTAAGGGGCAGCGCCCCTGGGCGGGGTCGAGGGGCAGCGCCCCTCGGCGTCTTGAATTATCAGTAATCTCATTAATGATTTTCTGCCTTAAAAACCCCTATTTAAATTTCTGAGTGATGAATCTGCTGATCATATCAGCATCATTTAATCGTATTAAACAGTCATTGCTCAGACTCTGCTGATCAAATCAGCGTTACTTTAATCATATTAAACAGTCACATTAATCAGTGTTAGTTGATCATATTAATCATATTAAACAATGATCTGCGTAGGTTTAATCATATTAAATAATGATTACAGTAAGTTTAATCACATTAAACATATTAAATAATGATCTGCGTAAGTTTAATCATATTAAACAGTGATTACCGTAGGTTTAATCATATTAAACATAATCATAAATTAACATGTTAATCATATTAACAATGATCACGCTAATCATATTAATAACAGCGTAATCATAAAGCATGTTGATCAAATTAACAGTGATTAATTCGTGGCCATTTGCATGTCATGTATATTATTAAACATCAATTATATTTGTATCTCATACAGAAAGATTAAACAGATTGCCTTTTTCAATTAACAACATGTAATCGTGTTTATGCATCAACATACATACAAGTTAAAATCATGCCAGCGAATTTATAGACATCGCATACATATAAACATGGCATATTCAAATCAATTGAATTCGCAAGAAGCTTTGATACCACTGTTAGGGTTTCTATCATAGTACAACTAATTTATACGCAGCGGAAAATAGAAACCTACCAAGATCCATGCGTTTCTAATTGATTCGAATAGATTACTAACCTTTCTGACGATCTGAATCTGTCGGACTACATGTGCTGCTCTACGAACGACCACCCTCAATCGGTATCCACACGCGAACGTCACGAACAAGAATTGCGAGGGTGCTAGCTCCTTCTCCGCAACTAGGGTTTCTATCGCTCTTTGTTTTTCTCAAAAACGGAGGAGATAGATTGAAAAACGTAAAAACTGAAAATCGTGATTCTATATCTTATATAGAATCCTACGTTAACCCCTTAACAACATTTAGTTACGCGACGCTATCTTAGGGATAAGAATCCCACGTTAACTCATTAACGTATTTCAGTTAAGCGGCGATATCTTAGGGATAATATCTTAACGAGATACGATATCTGACGGTTAAGATATTTCACCTTATTACGAATTTCAAATCATATTCGAAATCATGTTTAAACCCTATCCTATCCATTTCGTTCTTTGTGTGCGACCCAATAGGCTCATATTAAATTGGCAGTGGGCCTAATCTTCATTAGAAGCCCACACGTCATAATTGGTCTCTAACAAGACATTATGACTACCCAATTAATATGAATATCGTTAGTCCGATATTAACCTAACCAATAGAACATGTCATAATCCTTTTGTCACACGATATCTTATTTGAACATAAGTCATGGGCAGTGTCATACTTATATTGTTCAAACATTTAATTTCTCGCTTTCTAAGTAGACTGATAAAATCAAATGACATTCATTTGAGCATGTCCATGCATTTCTCAGTCCTACTTATCGAGGGGCCCATTAGATATCTCTCTCATAGGAGAGGGACAAATTCTATCTTGTTCATTCACTTTACTCTGCATAATTCACATCATGTTCAATCATAAACTTTATGATTATCTGATTAAAGATAACGTTTGGTTATGTCAAAACATGATGTTTCTCATGTAGGAATCTGTGAAGATCTCAGGTCTAAGGATTCTATGACATAACTATTAGGAGATCATTTATGACACTATTCCATGTAATGATCTCATAGCGAGTCTATCCAGTACATGTTCTCCAACAAGTACCTATAAGTTTGATTTGTATCACCATACATTTAATTATCTCATAATTATCAACCAAACCCATACTAGTCTTAATTCATTATTAAACCTTTAACGATGAATGACTAGAGATGCTTAGAATAGCAAAAAAAGCTATTCAAACATAACTATAAAGAAACATGCAAGCAATATAATAATAACAAGAGGAACATTTTATTAATGAAAATGACATAACATAAAGGAAAATGACATAACATAAAGGGCCAAATATTTGGCATTGGGCAAAACCACTAACAGAGTATTGGTCTCGCTGAAGACCATAGTGAGGACCATTCAGACAGAGGGCGGTGGATACTTGGTGGAATTATATTCATTGATGGGAGAGGGATGCGCTGAGGCCAGGGGAGAGCAGCCCATTCCAGGAGAGGTACAACAGCTGTTGGGGCAGTTCGAGGAGGTCTTTCAGGAGCCTCGGGGGTTTTCACCACTGAGGGATCACGAGCACGCCATAGTACTGCGGGAGGGTGTGTCCCCAATTAGCGTGAGGCCCTACCGTTATCCCTAGCATCAGAAGGACGAGATCGAGAGGATGGTGGCAGAGATGGTGCAGTCGGGGTAATACAACCCATTGTGAGTCTCTTTTCCAGTCCGGTGCTGTTGGTGAAGAAGAAAAATGGGAGCTGGCGCTTCTGCGTGGACAACATGGCCTTAAATAAGGAGACAATACTAGATAAGTTTCCCATACTAGTTATTGATGAGCTTCTGGATGAGTTGCATGGGGCAGCCATATTCACCAAGATAGATATCAAATCGGGCTACCACCAGATCATGATGCGGGGGGAGGATGTGCCCAAGATGGCGTTCAAGACGCATGATGGCCACTATGAGTTTTTAGCCATGCCTTTCGGCTTGACTAACGCACCAGCTACCTTCCAAGCCTTAATGAACAAGGTATTTCACCCTTATTTGCGACGATTTGTACTAGTTTTCTTCGATGATATATTGGTGTATAGTCGTACCTTGGAGGAGCACTTGGATCACCTGCAGGTCGTGTTCCAGGAGCTGCAGTACCATCAGCTGTTCGTGAACAAGAACAAGTGCTTATTTGGACAGCCACATGTGGAGATTTGGGGCATGTGGTATCTGCAGATGGGGTGGCAGTGGATAGGTCGAAGATTGCAACGATGCTAGATTGGCCGTGCCCCACCACTCTCAGGAGACTGATGGGATTTCTGGGGTTGACAGTATACTACCGCATATTTGTACAGGGGTATGGGGCGATCGCCTGGCCACTCACCGAGCTACTCAAGAAGGACCAGTTTATTTGGGGTGAGGAGACGACGACCGCGTTTGAGGCCTTGAAGAAGGCCATGACTACAGTGCCAGTACTGGCATTGCCAGATTTTTCAGACCCTTCGTGGTGGAGGCGGACGCTTCGGGGCGTGGATTGGGGGCGGTATTGATGCATGATCAGCGGTCCATAGCATATTTCAGTCAGTTGACCGCTAGAGGCAGACTGCGGTCTGTCTTAGAGAGGGAGTTGATGGCCATTATCCTGTCTATCCAGAAGTGGAGACCGTATTTGTTGGGGAGGAGTTTCCTGGTGCGCACGGATTAGAGGAGTCTCAAATACCTATTAGATCAGCGCATGGTAGCAGAGGAGTATCAGAAGTGGCTGCGGAAGCTACTGGGATACAAGTTTGAGATTGTGTATCGCCCAGGACTGGAGAACAAGGCGGCTGACACCCTTTCACGGCGAGAGGATGAGGTAGAGTTGGCGGCACTGGCGATTTCAGTACTACAGGACTGGGCGCCACTGCAACATAAGGTTGAGCAGGACCATGACCTGGCAGGCATACGAGAGGCACTATTGCAGGGGTCCACAGAGTACCCAGGGTATTCTATCCAGGACGGACTGCTGCTACATTGGGGGCAATTAGTTCTGTCGCGGACTTATACATATATTCCAACCATACTCCAGGAGTTTCATATCAGCGCAATAGGGGGACATTCTGGGGTCCTAAAGACTTACCAGAGGCTGGTAAGGGAGGTCTACTGGAAGGGGATGAAGAAGGATGTAGCGAGGATGGTTGCAAAGTATGACATTTGTCAGCGTCACAAGTATCAGGCGATGGCTCCAGGGGGATTACTACAGCAGCTGTCCTTGCCCGTCCTTGCCCGATCGTGTGTCGGAGGACCTTTCATGGATTTCATTGATGGGCTGCCAAAGTCGGGAAGATATACAGTCATATTTGTTGTGGTAGACCGCCTCAGCAAGTATGCACACTTTGTACCACGTCGGCATCCGTACATCGCAGTGTCGGTGGCGGAAGTATTTTTAAGAGAGGTTATTTGTTTGCATGGGCCCCCAAAGTCCATTGTCTCTGATAGGGACATGGTGTTTCTTCGTAGATTCTGGCAGGAGCTTTTCAGACTTCAGGGTACAGTGTTGAGACGAAGCACAGCCTACCCACCCTCAGATAGATGGCCAGACTGATGTCGTCAACAGGAGTGTGGAGACTTATTTGCGGTGCTTTATTTTAGAAAATCCCAAGGAGCAGGCTCGTTGACTGGCATGGGCGGAGTACTGGTATAATACATCTTATCACACTGCAGCTCAGACGACACCTTTCAGGATCCTGTATGGCCGTGATCCTCCACATTTACTGCACTATAGGCAAGAGACGACACCCGTATCAGATGTGGAGCAGTACCTGGCAGAGAAGGATCAGATTTTGGAGGAGCTGAAGCTCCATCTGGCCAGAGCTCAACAAATTATGAAGACAAGGACAGACTTTCACCGCAGAGATGTGCAGTTCGCAGTTGGGGGATATGGTGTACCTGAAGCTGAGACCATACATGCAGAGATCCTTGGCCCATATGAGGAATGAGAAGTTAGCGCCGCGATATTTTGGACCTTTCGAGGTCGAGGCTAGGGTGGGACCAGTTGCTTACAGGTTGAGACTACCCCAGGATCTGCTATTCATCCGGTCTTCCATGTGTCACAGCTTCGCCAGGTTATCGGAGACCACACACCTTCGTCCACCCTTCTGGAGACATTGACAGATGATATGGAGGTGAGGTTGGAGCCTGAGGCGCCGAAGGGGGTCCGTAGAGGGAGCACTAGAGAGCGCAAGGTTCTGCTGCAGTGGAAGGATTTGCCAGAGCACAAGAACACGTGGGAGTCCATGGACGTGATGGCACATCAATTTCCAGATTTCCACCTTGAGGACAAGGTGGCTCTTTGGGGAGGGAGTAGTGATGAGACTCGCGTATACACGCGGAGGTGGACCCGTGGCGGCCAACCGCGCGCGCATGAGGAGCCGCGCGCGCATGAGGAGGGCTCACGTTAGGGGCGTTTTCGACCCTCCACTTCTAATTAAGTTTTAATGGCAAACTTGTAATTGATTGGAGCGGAGATTTATTCTTAAGCTAGGGCTAGCCGTCATTTATTCTTATGCTTGATTGCTGAATTGTTCTTGAGGGAATTCTTAGGAGAGTGCGGACGTCCTCGCTTATTGGCGTCTTGGGAGGGTTGTTGCCCCTTTAATTGTAGCCAAGTTAATATTTTTATTCCTCTTTTTATCTATTTAATTTCAGATTTGGTTGAGTTCTATCAAAATACCTAGGATTTCAAATTTCCAAGAAAAAAAGATATATGGCTGCACTTTTTCTACCCAATTACATGGGAAGAATACCAAGGAATGTGATTTTTAACCATGATTAGCTACTTTTTGTGATGAATGGAGGGGAAGGAAGTGGATGATGTCAAGGTGGCATTTCAAAAACACAACAACCAACATTTGATCTGGGAGGGGGATATAAAGCATAACTATTATGTAGTATGACTCAGGAGTGTGGTTTTGGCCAAATACTTTGTTTCAAAGTCATGTTATGCTAATGCTCAAAACTCAGCCCAAATACCCCACCGTATGTCTTGAACAATCTTGACCATGAATTGATGAAGATCAATAAGCCATTAGAGTTGAAAATATTTTTTTTAGAGTTTAGTGTGTATTAATTATTTATTTTGGATCATTAGTAATTAATGCTGGTTCAACTCTTCCGACTACTCTGGCGAGTGTAGTATGCTGCCTAATTCTCCTTGTGGCATAGACTGTTGATGCTATTTTGTGCTGTTCATTTATTGTATACGGACAAGAAATGAGGTGCGTGATACTGGTGGGTGCAACAATTTAAAAAGTTGAGATACATATGCATCTTTGATATGACAATAATGGGTGCGTGCATCATTCGTAAGCACATACATAGTACATACACATGTCAAAACATACATACATAACAAGAAAGTAGTAGGTAGGAAGGTAGTGAAACAAATCATTTTCATTGGAGTTCAATGGCGAGACGGTCATTTTGCTTTAATGTATGTATGCATTTTCTGGCTTCTGTTAGCATGATTCCAACTGCTAGAAAATGTTCTCTTAAGATTAACAAGTCCTAGAGATGCACAAGATGCACTTTTGGTTGCTCTTTGAGTATTTATTTAGGACTATTCTAAATTCAAGTCCTTCTAACTGTCCTTCAAACTGTGAGCATGTTGTATGTGAAACCTAAACCTTAAGCATTACTTTACTAATGTCCATATGCCATACTTCCGAGGAAAAATTACTTTGTTCATGACCCATCCCCCCCCCAAAAA
Source organism: Scilla litardierei (assembly GCA_030789695.1). Lineage (NCBI taxonomy): Eukaryota > Viridiplantae > Streptophyta > Magnoliopsida > Asparagales > Asparagaceae > Scilla > Scilla litardierei. Next base: position 110,401,973 of record CM061131.1, read on the forward strand.
AAAACTTACCTTTGCAAGTTGGTTTTTTTTGTTTTTGTTTTTGTTTTTGTTTTTTTGGGGGGATAATGCATATTAAACAAACTCAATACTTAACCTTACATTACCGGAACCTAGGCTGTGGTTCTTGGCTTGATATACACATGGGCTGTCCATGGTTGTTGCACCAACCAAGGGGGTTGGTGCACCAACCCCCTCCCCTTTGAGTCCTATAAAAGGATACCGAATGCATGGTTATTAGCATAGGAAAATTTGGGAATCCAATTGAGCTTCTATTGAAGCATTGGAGAGTTTGTATGAGATCCTATTGGAAGTTCTATATGATCGTTGTGAGCCATCTTTGAGTGATCCATTTGTGAGGATTTCTTTGTAGTGGTTGAGTGTTTTATTTGAAATTAAGAGAAGTGTTCCCTTGGTCGTTTAGGCGACCTAAATCCTTTTGTTTGCTTTCTCTTTATTTGTTCTTCGTGCTAGATACTTTGGCGATCTGATTGCTTCCGCTCGGCGCACAACAATTGGTATCAAAGCTTTGGCAACGAAGATCTAGACGAAGAAGATGAGCAAAAGTGGCGACGACAATCCTTCTACTTCAATGGCGCAATCTTCAACAACGCGAACTATCGTATCTAGTACGAAGTTCGAAATTGAGAAGTTCGATGGGCGTATCAACTGCGGCATGTGGAGATGCGAAGTACTTGACATCTTGAACCAACTTGGTCAAGATCAAGTACTAGATGAGAGGCCGACTACGACGTCGGATGCTGAGTGGAAGATGATGAACCGGACCGCTTGTGGCACAATCCGGCTCTACTTGACAAAGGAGAAGAAGTACCCTTTCATGGAGGAGACGAACACGAAAGCATTATGGGATGCGCTTGGTGAGAAGTACATGAAGAAGAACATTCAGAATCGTCTACACCTAAAGAAGAAGCTTTTTGGCCTCAAGATGGAGGAAGGAGTTTCAGTTGAAGAACACCTCGACTACTACAACAAACTCCTCACAGATTTGAAGAACATCGATGTCAAGGTGGAAGATGAGGACAAGGCGATGATTCTCCTCAACTCACTGCATAAAGACTATGAGCACATCGTTTCGATCTTAATCTATGGTAAAGAATCTATCACCGTCAATGAAGTTCCTAACGCTCTTACTAGCAATGAATTTAGAAAGAAGGATGATGAGAAGATGATGGGCCAAGGGTCCAAAGCGCTTACCGTGGTTAGAGGTCGGATCAATGAAAGAGGTGGAGGCCACAAAGGGAACCATAGATTCGAGACGAGGGACAATAGTAGAGCTCCACGCATAGACATCAAGAGGGATCAATGTGCCTTTTGCAAGGAAAGAGGACATTGGGCGAGGGAGTGCCCAAAGGCCAATAAGAAGAAGGATGCTACCGCCAACATTGTCAAAAGCGAGGAGGTGGATGAGTGGGTCCTAGTTGGTGCGACGGAAGGGGTAATGAAGGGGGGATGTGTGCTCGACTCGGGTTGCTCGTTTCATATGACACCCCACAGAGAGTACTTTACTACTTTCCATGAAGGTTGTAAGCGTAAAGTCCTTGGAGACGATGGAGCATGCATGACGGCGGGCGTTGGCACGGTCCGCATAAAGATGAGTGATGGTGTCACACGGGACATAGGCGATGTTCATTATGTGCCAGATGTGAAGTACAATTTGATATTGATTGGTTCACTTGAAGCCAAGGGTTGCAAAGTGACTATGTATGACGACGCTTTGAAGGTGACACGATGAGCAATGATCCTGATGAAGGGGAAGCGTGAAGGCAACCTCTATTACTTGGATGGTACGGTGATGATGAAGACGACGAGAGATCCAGATGAGCGAGCTACCGACTCAAGCTCGCACGCACCAAAAACGACGTCATTGGATGATCTTCGGAGAGGTGGTGCTAATAGAGGTGATGGTTCAAGTCCGTATGGTGGAGATACCTTATCCCCACAACTTGCACAGCAGAAAGATTCTATCAAAGTTTGGAGACCAAGGTATGAGAGATGCCAACCTGCAAGGAGGGTCTCGTTTGCTTTCTTTGTCAGGTGTGATGAGTCTCCGACCTTGTACGGTGAGGTGGAGCACAATGGCGACCTATGTGGACGAAGAAAAGATTGGTGTGATGAGATGGAATCAACGACGACTGATGAAGCTAAGGATCGGGTGGAGCTACTTGGCACTAATGATTGTACGATGGACGAGCTTATGAAGGTCGATATTGGAGTCAAGTTCGAGTATGGATCGGACTTGTATGTTGATGATATGAGATGACTTTTGGTGGCCCCTTCTGGGGCAATGCGGCTCTGCGGAGCCATATGAGCCTTTCGAGGCAAGATGACGGGAACACGAGATGATTCTCACCGAGGATGAGCGTTGACGGTCGATTACGTGACATAGACCTAATATCTCGCCAAGGTGGAGATTTGTGGTTGTTGACTTGATATACACATGGACTGCCCATGGTTGTTGCACCAACCAAGGGGGTTGGTGCACCAACCCCCCACGGGGTTGGTGCACCAACCCCCCTCCCCTTTGAGTCCTATAAAAGGATACCGAATGCATGGTTATTAGCATAGGAAAATTTGGAAATCCAATTGAGCTTCTATTGAAGCATTGGAGAGTTTGTATGAGATCCTATTGGAAGTTCCATAGGATCGTTGTGAGCGATCTTTGAGTGAGCCATTTGTGAGGATTTCTTTGTAGTGGTTGAGTGTTTTATTTGAAATTAAGAGAAGTGTTCCCTTGGTCGTTTAGGCGACCTAAATCCTTTTGTTTGCTTTCTCTCTATTTGTTCTTCGTGCTAGATACTTCGGCGATCTAATTGCTTCCGCTCGGCGCACAACATAGGCAACATTGACATGGTTATAGGTGTGGGTATGAATATGGAAATGTGATACGATGAATTTATAAAAGGCAGGGCACGTGAACAATGCACGGACACAAACATGGGGTAAATACAGGAAGCATGTATACAACATTGGATACATTGGATACAGACACAACGTAGAGACATACTTGACTACGATTCCTTAAAATATAAGACACGAAGATATAACACTACAATATATATAAACATGAGCGAGCATGTGCATCTCTACACCCACACGTCCATTTATTCAAATGTACAAACACATTTCTATTCATATAAAGCATGTAATGATTGCATCATACCACCAATTTTCATGACTTTGGGAAAAGATTGATCCGTGGCTCTTTAACTTCCTGTATAGTAACTTAATGTATCTTGATTTCTATTTTAAAACATACTTAAACTTGGCATAGCTTTAAACACTTTTTGGCCTTTTTGATTAAAATATAACCAGTCATATATAAATACAATTAAATAAACATTTCAAACATAAAAGAATATGTCATGTGAAGAAGTGTACGAGTCATGTAAACATTTACAAAGTATTCTAAAGTCAAAAATATAGTATATAATTGACAATACATTTGGAAAGTGTCAGACTTGAGTTCTAGTGTTTAAGCAAGTACCAGTGTCTGGTACGGGTGTCGGCATCTCTGGTACGAGTACAATATCATGATAGAAGTACTCATGCTCCATTGGCTGGAGCAACATGAAAAACCTCCAACTTAAACGTGACCCTCTTGGAAAGAGGAATAGGATGGATTTGAATAATTATTTCTTATTATCAATAAACTTAAGTTTCTAATGAACATATGACTCATAAAAAAGAATTACAAAAAAGAAAACCCAAGTTCAACCTAGACCCAAATTCCATTTTGAGTCAAATCAGCTGTTAGGAAAACACCTTCCATCTGCTTAAGTTATTTGGTTAACTATACATATCAAACAAACTTAACACTTTGTAATTGTTTTAAGCATTGTTGTACCCATGTTAACCCTTTAATTTGCATATCCTAAATACCATGAATTGCAGTTTGTAGTTTCCAAAGGAGGAGGCAGCAGGTTTGAGGCAACAACTGCATTATTTGCAATAAATAGGAGGTATGCCGCTTTAACACTTTATAGTCAATTGTTATATTGGAAATGATGCCTGACACTCTGCAATATTTTTATTGTATGTGTACTCCAAAAACTCAACAGTTTAAAACAATCACCTTCTGGCATTTACTAGTAGTTGATCTTTTAATGGCATGATGTGATTGTTCCTGAGATTGTAAATCCTATCTGATGTTTAATTACAAAACCACATATTATTATTTTCTGGGGTGCATCTTTTATAGACAGATTTTGCAACAAGAACAAATTGAGGTTTAACATTGGTGCATATATGTTGATACTTAATAATTACGATCAGTTTGGAATTAGCAGACTGGAATTCCTCCAAGCTTTTGTCTTATATTTTGTCAGTGTCTTACGCAACACCAATCCATAAGATTCCAATGCAAAAGTGGATCTGTGATGGTAATTAAGTAGACAACAATTTAACTCAGAATTCTGTCTTCAATAGTTCAAAATTGCTTTCTACTTGGCATGAATGTGATCCCCCGAATTTGGAAGTTGCTTAGGAAGGAAAAGAGTAATAATTCTGTTCATTGTGTTCATCAGTGACCAGTCCAAGGGCAGAATACTTTTCTTTTTACAGTTATCCTGTTAGTTATTGGGCAGTTGGCTTATTATTAGCTCCAATTTGATGTAGGCCTAAAACTGTCAGGGTTGGATGACAGAAAATGCTAGATTTACAATTTTTCTAGTTGAGGCTTTCATGGTTTTTGTTTCTTTGCTGGAAATAGCTGTGAATTTTGGAAGAAAATAAATGCATAGATTACACTAACAACAAAGATAGGCTAATTATGAAGTACTGTCAACAGAAGTAGCAACAAAGCAATGGTGGATACATAGTTACTATTGGCAGACATTGCATGGTCTGTTTGGACTCTTCTACTTGAACACCGGAGGCATCATGGATGGATATGCTGAACGCATTGGCTATCTTGCTCCTTTATTGGATCTTTATTTTGTGGCTGTATATACTAGATGAAGATGGTTCTACTCCATACTCTCGTGGCCTTCCAGGTTTGCCAGCTCCCATTGCTCAATACCCATCAGCCATGCCAAATTCCACAACATGCTAACTTGTGTTGCAATGATATGGATATGTGATACAAATGTGACCCTTACGAATGCACATAACTTGTTCTAAAATTTTGAGGATATACATACATATTTCATATGATTATATTATACGCACATATGCGCACAGAAACTAAGTAGGGGGATTCAAATTGAAAATTCACTTTGTTTAAAGTGATCCGAGGCATGTAAATTGCTTGGAAAGTAGAGGTTAATAATACTAAATGATTTTGAAGCTTTTCACAATGTTTCAAATAGCTAGAATATGAATTACTGAGAGTTGCAAATTTTTTAGATCCACAAGGTACAAATAAAATTGATATGTAGGGGCTAGAGCTTGGATCAAGGTCTATGTTGGAATTCTTCATTGTATGCCCCAAATCATCAATTTTTAGAATTCTGATATCTTCATCCAAATTGTGCTACAAATATTATTTTATGTATGCAAAGTACGTGCATTTTGGTTCCACATAATGCCTATGCACGTTATAGGATTTACGTGGAATTGGATTATATGTCATTACAAAAGAAAAGTAATGTTTTCATTTTTGCAAATGCTGAAATGTTTTGTAAAACAAAGGAGTTAGAAACAATGGCAAAGTTGTTGGGATATTGAGACCTACTCCAGTGGATTTTGATGATGTGCACAAGTGATATGTGTACTAATGTATTTATTTCATGTGCATATAGATTATTTTATAGACAAGGCGAATAAAGCGCATTGTGAAGAAAATCGAAGGACTTAGAAGCCGCGATCGAAGGTCTACTCTCGAGCCTGGATTGAAGCATATGAATGCTCAGAATTATGAAGCATATGACGACTTAAGATCAAGAGGAAACATCGCAAGTCAAAAAATGAAGAACAAGAGCTAGATGTGTGTCTAAGTGAGTTATTTACTTAGAATGTAAAAGCCAAAGTATATTTCATACACACACATAACTTCTGGAAAAATAAGTTTTAAATATACTGTTTCATATAATACTTTAATATAAGTTTATAAATTATTTTTCAAGTATTTTTAAGTATAAAAACTCATGTATCCAGAAATAGCGGACTATCATGGTCAAATAGCCGACTATTGATAGTCAGATTTTTGCTTACAACTCTCTGTTACAATAATATCCGACAATCCTAGAAAATAGCCGAATATCTGGGTGAAGTAGCCGACTATTCTCAAGAATAGCCGACTATCTGGGTCAACTATTGGCAGATTTAACAATTTGTCTTGATTTATGTTAGCCGTTAACTAGCCATTGGAATTGATTTTTTGAGTTGTTTTAAAGCTGATTTTGTGCATATTTTGTGCTAATATTCTCTATAAATAGCTGGGATTTCATAGTTTTTTTAAAAATAACAATTTTATCAAAAGAAATCTCTCTATTGCTCAAAGTGCTCAAGACTATAATTTCTGTTCATTATATTCAAAAGGCTACTGATTTAATTTTCATTCGCATATCTCTTGATTTATGTTCAGTTTTATTTAGCCTTTGAATAACTTGTTTTTTGATCTCCAAGCTCAAAAGCTTTTTTATTGAGATTCAAAATACAAGTCTCTTGTTTTAATCTTTGTGTTTTAAAATCATATTTTTCTTTTAAAAATTAAACGAAAACTTAATCTTTGATCTCTAAAAGCCCAAGTGCTTATTTTTAGAAGATCAATTTTTAAGACAAACTCAATTGATCAAATTGTGCTTTAACCTATAAACTGTTGTGAAGGAGAAACATGTTTGGAGAAGGTTGAGATCTAGGAAACCCCTAGCCTCCTTTATATAGTATTCATATTGGTTACTCATGTGGGTGGATACCCAATAGGCCCAATGGGTCCTATTCATAACACTTCCCCTTATCCAACCAACGTGGTATACTCGACTTATGAATACTGAATGATTCATTAGTACTAATGAGTATCTTAAAGGGTGGATACTTTTAGATCCAAGTTAGGGATGACTGTGATGCGGACGCATCATCCGCCCCCAATGGTGGGGCGGGCCCACCCTTGATGACATACGTGCGGCGTAGGAGGCGTGGAGGAACCACGTAGTGGGATTAGTGGGTCTAGGGGTATTCTAGTCTTTTCAAACTAGATTAGTAAATCCACTCTTTTCTATTTATTAGGACTGGCCGCCTTTCTTATGTTTTATGCTTGAATTGTGAAGAACATCTTAGGCATCTCGTGAAGGAGATTTAGGCTTTTATTCCGTTCAGTTAAAAGCTATGATATATGGTCGTCTCGAAAAGAGCCCAAGTTATCATTGTTCTTCGCTATTCTCTATATAAAAATCCCACCTTTTCATATTTTTTTCCACTTTAAGTCTGAAATTATTGATTGATCCACCGGATCGTATCAAATTGGTATCAGAGCGGTGAGATCTCATGGCGACGGGCACAAGATCGAAGGCGGACATCGTGGACGAGAAGATTCAAGCGCTTCGGGAGGATCTCAATCGTGAGATTGAAGAAAGGTTCGAAGGGTTAAAGAAGACGGTGGGGGATTCGATCAAGGATCACGCCCACTCACAGGAAGACATCCAAATTGAACTTCAGGCCATGAGGAGGGATGCTGCACAAACAAGCCGCGATCTTCAAGGGTTGAAGGAAGCCGCGTCGTCGATCTCGACGATGATGGCGATGCAACAAGCCCTAACGACGGAGAAAGGAGGAGATCGGGGCAAGGGGATTCAAGAGGATGAGATCCAAGGTGAATCCACCATCGAATCAGCCCCCTAGATCAAGCGGCGACGGCGGTGGGTTTCGTAGGGCAAAGCGGCGGCTCGGGAGCCCCTTCCGGGCTGGTGCGGCAGGCGACAGGCCCCCAAGGGCCTGTTTTTCAATCAACAGGCCCATTAGGGCTTGGCAGGGGGACGCCGGGCTCGCACGGGCCTCCCGAGGCCTAGGCGGGGCCCAGCGCCTCCTCCGGAGGCGACAACACCCCCTTCGGGGGCACGATTGAAGCGGCACCCCCAGCCGGGGGTGCAGGAGGGTCGACACCCCCGACCGGAGGTGCTGGGAGGCCAGCGCCCCTGTCGGCAAGCTGTGCCGCCCCTCCCGGGGGTCCGGCGGTACCGCCAGCCCCCTTTGGGGGAGTGGCAGGGTTCGCGCCCCATCTTGGTGGGGTTTCGAGGGACGGTGGAGGCGGATGGGCATCGAGAGTCGCCATTGGGGCCCCGGCGGGCCAATTTTGGAGACCAGAGACTACTCCACGGGGGCCGAGACCCGTGATCGACCCTAGGCAGACGTTTGAGGGCTTTCCGGGGCGGGGGCAAGGTCCGGGGGCTATGTGGGAGGCCGGTCAGCGCCTACACAGCAGCACAGAGGAGCTGGGGACCCATTTTTGCCCGACCACCGGAGTTTCCAGGGTACCACTACCAGCCTGAGGCGTGAGAGAGGCCCGGTTGGCCTGAGGAGTTGTACGTAGTTGACGGGGGAGGACCCATAGAGGCATTCGGTGGAGGATATGGCCGGGGAGGTGACCGTGGCAGAGATGGGGGACAACGGTGTGACATCAACGCGGATCGCCGACTGATGAAGCTGAAGATGCCGATCTTTGATGACACGGATCCTGACGGATGGATTTATCGGGCGGGGAGTTACTTCCAGGTGATGAGGTTGACTGAGGAGGAGATCTTGAAGGCCATCTGGATCTATTTCGAGGGCAAGGTGTTGGCGTGGTACCGATGAAAGGTGGCACAGACACCTTTTCGCACTTGGGAGGAGCTGTCAGCACTGATCATTGATCGATTCCAGGAGACCCGGGGGGAGATTTCTACGAGCAGCTGTCTGCTCTGAGGCAGGAAGGGACGGTGAGAGATTATGTGGAGAGGCTTGAGATGCTAAACATCAGGGTGAAGGGGGTGACGGATGAGGTTATGATTGGGAACTTCATGGGGGCTTGAAGCCCTCTATACGGGCGGAGTTGCGGATGCAGAGCTCGGGGATTCTGGAGGATGTACTGCGCCTGACCCAGAAGGCGGAGGAGGTTATGATTGTGAACTTCATGGGGGCTTGAAGCCCTCTATACGGGCGGAGTTGCGGATGCAGAGCTCGGGGACTCTGGAGGATGTACTGCGCCTGACCCAGAAGGCAGAGGAGAAGCATATGGAGGAGAGGAGGATACGAGGAGCTTGGGGAACCCAAAATTCCCGCCCACTCCTGCGGCAGCTGCACCGAGGACATCCGCAGCGGCGCCTGATACTAGAGGAGAGGCCCGCCCCGCTACTATTGGGCGACGGATGACGGAGGCGGAGGTGAGGGAGAAGCTTGCCATGGGGTTGTGTTTCCGTTGCGACGAGAAGTTCACCCCTGGACACAGATGTGCGAGTCCCCTGCTACATATCACCATGGTACCAGACGAGGAGGGATACGTGGGTGATGAGGAGGAGCACGAGGAGGAGTCACCAGTGGAGGAGGAGAAGTCTCATCTAGACTTCGCGGAGGTTTCCCTAAACTCTGTGGTGGGGTTCACTCCGAACCACACCATGAAGTTATCAGGGCAGTTAGGAGATACGACGGTGACAGTGCTGATCGACAGTAGGGCCACCCACAATTTCATCTCCAGCCGGGTAGTGGAGCGACATGGGCTGCAGTTGAGCACGCTGGAGAAGTTTACTGTGTTACTGGGGACATGAAAGATCGAGGAGAGCAAAGAGCTCTGCAAGGGCCTGTGCCTGACCTTGCAGGGAGTGCAGATCATGGAGGATTTCTTGCCCTTGGAGCTGGGCAACGTTGACATCATTCTGGGCGTACATTGGCTGAAAAAGTTGGGAGACATGCGGGTGAACTGGAAACGTCTCAGGATGGAGTTTCAGGAGGGGGACCGTACGATGGTGCTCACCGGGGATCCGACCTTATGTTTGTCGCTGGTGGCATTCAAGGCCATTACTCGGGCCTTACGGAGAGAGGGAGAGGGATACTTGGTGGAGTGCCGTGTAGCTGGAGTGGAGCAGGAGCCACAGGCAGGGGTTCCCGAGGAGGTCGAGCAGGTGTTGATGCAGTTCCAGGAGGTCTTTCAGGAACCACAGTGGATACCGCCGGTGAGAGGGCATGAGCATGCGATAGTTCTACGTGAGGGAGCAACACCGGTGAGTGTGCGGCCGTACCGTTATCCCCACGTACAGAAGGATGAGATAGAGAGGATGGTCGATGAGATGTTGCAGGCTGGGGTAATCCAGCCCAGTGTTAGCCCTTTCTCTAGCCCAGTGCTGTTGGTAAAGAAGGACGGGAGTTGGCGCTTCTGCGTAGACTACCGAGCACTGAATAAGGAAACAGTGGCTGACAAGTTTCCTATCCCCGTGATTGACGAGCTATTGGATGAGCTGCATGGTGCAGTTGTTTTCTCGAAGATTGACCTGAATGCGGGGTATCACCAGATCCTGATGAGACCAGAGGATGTGTTGAAGACATCATTTCGCACCCACGAGGGGCACTATGAGTTTGTCGTCATGACTTTTGGCTTGACGAATGCTCCTTCCACATTTCAGGCATTGATGAACAATGTCTTCCGGCCGTTCCTGAGGAGGTTCATACTCGTCTTCTTTGACGACATTTTGGTCTACAGCAAGACCATGGTGGAGCATGTGGGCCATTTGGAGGTGGTCTTCCAGGAGTTATTGTGCACCAGCTATATGCAAACTGGAAGAAGTGCAGCTTTGGCCAATGACAGATAGAGTATTTGGGGCATGTGGTGTCGGCCGCAGGGGTAGCGGCAGACATGGTGAAGATAGAGGTGATGTTGGACTGGCCGGTACCTACCTCTTTGAGGGCGCTGCGGGGATTTCTCGGACTGACAGGCTACTACCAGAAATTCGTGAGGGGATACAGCACCATTGCACAACCACTGACTGATCAGTTGAAGAAGGATGTGTTCCAGTGGGGAGAGGAGGCGACCAAGGCATTTGAGGCCTTGAAGGTGGCGATGACGACAGCTCCTGTGTTGGCGTTACCTAACTTCATCATGTAGTGGAGACTGATGCCTCAGGTATTGGTTTGAGGGCGGTTTTGATGCAGTTGGAACGGCCGATAGCCTACTTCAGCCAGGTGCTTTCAGCTAGAGCACGGCTGAAGTCTATGTACGAGAGGGAGCTGATGGCTATCGTGTTAGCGGTGCAGAAGTGGCGGCCCTATCTGATGGGGAGGGAGTTTGTGGTCAGGACAGATCAGCGCAGCCTGAAATATTTACTGGAGCAGAGGTTGGTGACTGAGGAGCATCAGCGTTGGCTATCCAAGCTGGTGGGGTACCGGTTCGACATTGAGTACAGACCAGGGTTGGAGAATAAGGCGGCTGACACCTTATCCCGCAGAGAGGAGGGGGTGCACTTGCGGGCGCTTTCGTTACCGATGTGGTTAGATGGAGAACCCATGCTGTAGGAGGCAGAGACCGATCCAGAGTTGAGGCAGATCCGTGAGCGGCTACAGGGAGACGGGGAGGAGCCGAAGGGGTACTCTCTAGAGGGGCGGAGGCTGCTGTACCACGGGCGGTTAGTATTACCACAGACGTCGGCCTTCATACCAGTATTATTTCAGGAGTTTCACAGTTCGGTGGTTGGGGGACATTCCGGGGTACAACAGACATATGCGGATGTCCTGAAAGGTTTATTGGACCGGTATGAGGAAGACGATAGCCCGCTTGGTTGTCGCTTGTGACGTCTGCCATCGTTACAAGTACATGGCCATGGCGCCGGTCGGGTATGGCCATGGCGCCGGCCGGGTTGCTGCAGCCTTTAGCGTTGCCTGAGCAGGTCTGGGAGGAGGTGACGATGGACTTCATCGATGGGCTACCCAGATCGGAGGGGTACACGGTGATATTCGTGGTGGTGGATAGATTGAGTAAGTACGCTCACTTCATACCGCTGAAACACCCGTACACGGCAGTTTCAGTGGCTACAGCTTTTACTCGAGAGGTGATACGACTGCATGGGATCCCAGCGTCCATAGTATCGGATCGGGACTAGGTGTTCATGAGTGGGTTTTGGCGGGAGATATTCAGTGTCCAGGGGACGGTGTTGAAGAGGAGTACCGCCTATCACCCTCAGACAGACGGGCAGACGGAGGTAGTGAACCGCAGCATTGAGATGTATCTGCGGTGTTTTGCGTCGGAGACACATCGACAGTGGTATCGGTGGTTGGCGTGGGCAGAGTATTGGTACATACTTCGTACCACTCAGCAGCAGGGACAACACCATTTCAGGTGTTGTACGGGAGGGACCCACCAGAGTTCCTTCGGTTTGGGGACACAGACAGACACCGGTGTCGCAGGTGGATAATTACATGGAGGAGAGGGAGGGTATGCTGGAAGAGCTGAAGAAGAACTTGTTACGGGTTCAGCAGGTGATGAAAACTAGAGCAGATGGATATCGTCGTGATGTGGACTTTCAGGAAGGAGGTATGGTATATCTGAAGCTGAGACCCCACAGACAGAGATCACTAGCGAAGAGACGGAACGAGAAGCTGTCGGCTAGATTCTATGGGTCCTTTGAGATTTCGGCCAAGATTGGCCAAGTGGCTTACAGGTTGAGGTTGCCCCCGACGGCTACGATACATCCAGTATTTCATGTGTCGCAGCTTCGCCGTGCCATTGGAGAGCAGACGGTGTCGTCTAACGCTACCGCCAACCCTTACGGAGGATATGGAGGTGTTGGAGCCATTGGAGGTTTGGGCCGTCCGCCAGGGACCGAGCGGGCGCAGGGAGGTGCTGATACATTGGGCGGGGTTGCCAGATTGCGATGCTACATGGGAGGCGTACAGCGTGATCCAGGAGCAGTTCCCGGACTTCTACCTTGAGGACACGATGGCTCTTTTAGGGGGTATTGATGCGGACGCATCATCCGCCCCCAATGGTGGGGCGGGTCCACCCTTGATGACGTACGTGCGACGTAGGAGGCGTGGAGAAACCGCATAGTGGGATTAGTGGGTCTAGGGGTATTCTAGTCTTTTCAGACTAGATCAGTAAATCCCCTCCTTTCTATTTATTAGGGCTAGCCGCCTTTCTTATGTTTTTATGCTTGAATTGTGAAGAACTTCTTAGGCATCTCGTGAAGGAGATTTATGCTTTTATTCCGTTCAGTTAAAAGCTTGGAGATATGGTTCGTCTCAAAAAGAGCTCAAGTTATCATTGTTCTTTGCTATTCTCTATATAAAAATCCCACCTTTTCATATTTTTTTCCACTTTAAATCTGAAATTATTAATCGATCCACCGGATCGTATCAGACTGCCTCGTTAAAAACCTTTAGCTATGGAAAACACTGTGGGAAAAAACCAATAGCGAAGGGAAAAGAGTACAACACTCCATAACGTTCCCTGATTTGGGGATGTGTCGAGGGGTGGATACTTCTGGATCCAGAGTCAATGTGGTTGCCTCGTTAAAACCTTGACTATGGAAAACCCTGTGGGAAAAACCACTAGCCAAGGAAAAAGAGTACAACTCTACAGTTGACTCCCCCTTATCTGATCAAGCTTCAGGCTTGCAGATATCATATATATATATATTAATCTCCTATGCGTTTATACATCCATCTCATCTACAACATTCCGAAAGCAAATATTAAGTACCAACATCACTCATCTATACAAGTTTCGCTCATATAAGGCAGTAGCTGAAACTAAAGGAGCGCTGCGAACTTGGTAAACAGCTCCACCTCTCTATCGTCATTGTCTGCGAGGTACTTCAGGACCTGGCTTTGTATGTTCTTGAACTGCTTCTTGGATGATGAGCTTCTCGGGATGGTAGGAGGATGTAGACTTGGGAGGATTCTGTGTAGATCTTCAGGAGGTGGACGTCCCTTTTATGCTATTCATCGCGATGATATGTAATCTGCATATGCAAACACATTTAACATGGAGGATTTTTCCTCCACCCTTGGAGATAGCGCAGAAGCTACATATATCTGGTCCAGTGGTGCGCTGCAGGCGCTGCACTGTACCTGGCTAATAGCTATACTGCTAACGCTCAAAAGAGACGCATGCAGTTGGCCAGGTAAAAGATTGTTTCAAAGACACTTAAGGTACTTCTGGACCTTATATATTCTTCCCCTCTTCCAGCTAACGAAAATGGGTCTTTTAATGTGTATCCATACAACCAAATAGGTGTATTTAGTGGAGAATGATTTTCATGTTTCTTCATCAATCGTCATTGTATGAAGTTTTCATCTTCGGGATGATTAATAATAATTCATCTTTAGGGTGATTAATGTCATCTTCAGGATGATAGTTCTTCTCCAGGATGATAGTTCATATTCAGGATGATTAATGTTATCTTCAGGATGATAGTTCATCTTTATGATGATAGTACATCTTCAGGATGTTGTGTTCTGTAAGCCAAGAATTTATGCCTAGCTAGGACTTTCATATCATATCATATTTGATAGACATGCTTTAACAGATATTTCGGTATTTTCTCTTCAGGAGATCCAATAATATTTTGAGTTATTAAAATAATCTCAATTCTTTTAATTTTCTCTCTTAAAATAATATTGTTTTTAAGATGTACAAACAACAACCTTTTAGTATGAGTCCTTTAAGGATCTCTGTCTAGGTTGTCTTTCCTTTAATCATATTTTTAATATATGTCCCAGAAAAAAAGGAAAAAAAAGAAAAATTTCATACATGCAGGTGAAGAAATTTTATATAGGCAATGTTGTCACATCCAATAGCAACATCAACCAAAAATTTCCTCCTTTTGCCATTCGTTGGGTTACGCCTTTACATAAACCAGTCAATGCATCAGATTCATCTTGTAAGTGAGTTCAGCTCATCTTACTTGATTACTTCCTGATTTGAGCGATTTATACCTCTAAAGCTATAGCAAATTAAAATGCTTATAGCTAACGATTTTATTATAATTCTCCTACAATACTCAGTTATCCCACATGATTTGATATCATTTTTGATATCAGGACTTCAGGTCCATACACCCCATATTTCATAAGTGAGATCCAGCGCACCTTATTATTGCCTCATTCCACATTATTATAATTTGACCAAATCTCTATGTTTGCTTCAGGCAAAGCAGAGTTGTGGAAACGATATTTTATATTTAACTGGCAAAAATGAAATATGAGAGAATTTGTCGACAAAATGTGTTCTTTCTTGCCCAAAACTCACCCCGTACGTACTATAATCATTTGATTTCTCCCAGAAATGTCTCCTTCACGACGCGTTGAAGAAGTGAAGGTTCTGGAACGGGTAAAGGATATGGACAGATCCAGAATGGGTCCTTAGCAACCAAGTTGCAATAAGGTTCTGGATTTGAGCTCACTTTCCTGTGGTGGTATTGCTTTTTTGATCTCCAAGAGTAGATTTCTCTCTTTGGAGCCTAGTGGTATGTCCTCTCATCTCTTAAGGACATCTATTTCTGCTGCTAGTGGATTGCATCTATGTCAATCCTAGCTAGATTATTTGCAGCAAGAATGTGAAAGTTTGACAATATTTAAATTGTCAGTCTGATTATAATCAGATCATATGTATTTACTTTTTAAATGGTCAATTTGAGCTTCAGTCTCATAGATGATTTGAACCCAATAGGGAATTGAAGGATCTTCAGGATCCTCATTACCATCAACACACAATCTATAAGATGTGTACCAATGCCTTACTCATACGAGATCTCGGAATCTATTCATCAAAGGTGGTTAGTCCTGATGAATGTGTTCACTTTATGGCATCATGACGGTTTATGTAGTGTTGCTTCAGGGACACGGACGCAACGTTGCGGACGTACCATCTTTAAGATGTGCTTTAAACCCATTCTTAGAAAATGTTTATATGGAGTTGATCAGGCTCATATAAAAAGATTCTAATGGTGTGTTTAGCTGAGTGTACACAATCACTGTTGCGAATTATTTATGATTTCCCATTTTTATCCAATGTTACCACCATTTTTTAAAAAAATTGTGGTGGGATAATGAACATTTTTAGAGAATATATTGATGAGTACACTAAAGGTACATCATCAGTCCTATTAAAGGAGTGGACAAAGCCGATTTATATCCCTTAAATACTCTCAAGAGACCTAAAGGTCTTCATTATCTTTAATGATGATAGTAAATATATCATCTAATTTATTTTTGAGGATGTTATGAAGGTCAATGTCCATATGAAGTGGAAATGATTTCATAATCTTTTTACCCATTTATATGGGATATAAAAAAATGCACCCATTTGAATAAACATTGTTTTCTTCAGATATATAGGATTTGTTTAAACAAACATCAATCCTGGGCAGCATGTTTAGCGTTCCTAAGTTAAGACTTGGACGATTTTGGACACTTCAGGTGTTCCAATTTTTCATCCTTTTGAATTTATTTTGGGACAAAGCTTCAGGCTTTATTTATTTGAGAGTAATAGATATCCTCTTTTTAGAGTATTCATGCTTAAAAAGTCCTGAATTTTAAACCAGAAGTCACAGAAAAGGTTTTCTAAATGACTTGTGCTGTAAAATACTTTTTAAAAGTATATATAAATACGTAAACTCACTAAGAAATATGTTATGGCAACAGATTAAAAATTGTGTTTATAAAATTTATTTGTCCTCTAGGAGTGACTAATTATACAATAAGTAGGTCGACTTTCGTCGGTTTAGACTAGCAATGTATATATATTTCAATGGCATAAACTAATTACTTTTCATATTGCAAAAGCATTATGAATACTTATCAGAGATTTTGGTTCTGATCTTAGTTTGCCATTTCCTACTTCATATCGAGGTATGTAATATTTTCCCTTATTTTTTATTTCAGGTCATATTTGACCGTGAACTTCCCCTGATTTCAATTTTCCTTATTTATAAAGGACAATGAAAATTAGTCTTACTAAGAAGACATAAGCAGTGGTTTGAGCAAATTATTATATACTTCCACTTTTCTAATTAATTAGGGACTTTAAAAAATCTATTTGAATGCTCGAGTATGGCTTCAGGCCATATTCTTGAGTCGTTCAAATTTTATCTGGATAGTTTTTCATGCTCAAATGGAATAAATACGTTGGTGCGTAATATATTTCTCACTTATTTATTAAGCCACGACTTCAGGCGTATGCTTATATTCAAGGCTAGATGAAAAATCTTTCCTTGTAAAAATAAAGGAGAGTACTCTTTTAAAGAGTTTAGCGGTATTATGGAAAACTTCTGGTGTCCATATTAGTTTATATAAACCATAGATCTTATAGATCTATTTACCGCGAAGTATGCATCTTTTATAAAGATAGTAGTTATAATTTTCGCATAATCCGTCGTATTTGTTTTGATTAATCGCCCTCCGTAGCTGCGACACATGGAACACCGGATGTATCATCGAGGAGGTGGCATGTGTAGCCGATACGCCACCTTCCCAATCTTGGCCGCAATCTGGTAGGGACCATAGTAGCGAGCTGCTAGCTTCTCATTCTATCTCCGAGCTAATGTCTTCTGCCTATAGGGCCGCAGCTTAAGATACACCATATCGCCCTCCTGAAAGTGGATGTCCCTCCGGTGGCCGTCTGCCCGGGCCTTCGTCACCTGCTGAGCCCTCATAAGATGTTGCCATAGCTCCTCCAACATAGCATCTCTGTCTCCCATGTAAGCTTCCACCTGTGACACCGGTGTCTGCCTGTCACCGAAATGCAGCAAGGATGGTGGGTCTCGCCCATAGAGGATCCTGAAGGGGGTCGTCCCTGCTGCTGAGTGGTATGATGTGTTGTATCAGTACTCCGCCCACGCCAACCACCTGTGCCACTGTCGAGGTGTCTTCGACACGAAGCACCATAGATAAGTCTCTATAGAGCGGTTCACCACCTCGGTCTGCCCGTCCGTCTGCGGGTGGTACGCCGTACTCCTCTTAAGGATCGTATCCTGTACCCTGAAGAGCTCCCGCCAGAACCTGCTCAAGAAGACCTTGTCCCTGTTGGACACTATGGATCCCGGTTTCCCATGTAAGCGTATTACCTCCCGTATGAATGCTGTGGCCACCGAGACCGCTGTGTAAGGATGCCTCAAAGGTATGAAATGATCATACTTACTCAAGCGGTCTACTACGACGAGGATCACCGTATACCCCTCGGAATGGGGCAGCCTGTCAATGAAATCCATCGAGACCTCCTCCCATACCCTCTCTGGCAACTCCAACGGCTATAGGAGTCCGGCTGGGGCCATGGCCATATACTTGTGACGCTGGCAGACGTCACAAGCCGCTACTAGCTGGGCAACCCTCCTCCGCATCCCGGGCCAGTACACCTCCCTAGCCATCCTCTGGTACGTCTGCTGTACCCCCGAATGGCCTCCAGTCGCCGGCCCGTGGAACTCCTGAAATAGGACTGGTATAAATCCTGAGGCCTGCGGTAGCACCATCCTTCCCTGGTAAAGCAGTCTGCGCCCCTGTAGGGAATACCCGGTCCCCAACAATACGGTAAACTTCTCCAGGGTGCTCAGCTGCAGCCCATGCCGCTCTACCACTCTGCTGGAGATGAAATTGTGGGTGGCCCCACTGTCTATCAGTACCGTCACTGCTGTGTCCCACAGCTGTCCTGATAACTTCATGGTGTGGTTCGGTGTGAACCCCACCACAGAGTTCAGGGAAACCTCCGCGAAGTCTAGGTGAGACTTCTCCTCCTCTATCAGTGGCTCCTCTTCACACACGTACCCCTCCTCGTCGGGTATCATGGTGATCTGCAGTAGGCGGCTCGCACATCTGTGCCCAGGGGTGAACTTCTCGTCGCAACGGAAGCACAAACCCTTGGCCCGCTTCTCCCTCACCTCAGCCTCAGTCATCCGCCGCCCTAGGGTAGCTGGACGGCCCTCTCCTCGAGTCTCAGGAGCAGCTACAGGTGCCCTCTGTGCCGCTGCTGGTGGGATAGGACGGGAACTCTGGCCCCCAGGCTCCTCGTATCCTCCTCTCTTCCGTATGCTTCTCCTCTGCTTTATGGGCCAAGCGGAGGACATCCTCCAAGGACGCTGGGCTCTGCATCCGCAACTCAGCTCGTATCGAGGGCTTCAGCCCCCTCATAAAGTTCCCGATCATCACCTCGTCGGTCACACCATTCACCCGGCTATTCAGCATCTCAAATCTCTCTACGTAGTCCCTCACTGTCCCCTCCTGTCTCAGGGCCGACAGCTGCTCGTAGAAATCCCCCCTGCTGTCTCCTGGAATCGATTCACGATCAGTGCTGACAGCTCCTCCCAGGTGCGGAAAGGGGACCGTGCTATCGTCCACCGGTACCATGCTAGAGCCTTCCCCTCAAAATAGATCTCGATGGCCTTCAGGAAGATGGATACGATCCGATGGATCCGATCCAATGGATCCGATTTGATACCAATTTGATACGATCCGATGGATCGAATCAATAGAAATCAGATTTTAAAAGAGGAAAAATTAAAAAGAGGAATTTTTATTTGAGAATTTTGAAGAAGAACAAAGATAATTGAGTTCCTTCGAGACGAACTCGATCTCCTAGCTTTTACTTGAACGGATAAAAAGCCTAAAGATCCTTCGCAAGATGCCTAAGGATGTTCTTCAACAAAATAAGTATAGCCCTAACAATGGCGGCTAGCCCTAATTAAATAGAAAACGGGGATTTACTAATTTAGCCTGAAGAGACTAAAATACCCCTCAACCCTCTAAACCCACTATGTGACGATCCCGCGCCTCCTACGCTTCACGTATGTCACGATGGGTGGACCCGCTTCCTCAAGGGCCGGTGGAGTAGGCGATGCGTCCGCATCACAATCATGCATCTTTGCAGTGGGAGCGTAAGTAATTTTTTAATTTTTTAATTACATATTATTTCTACATTTTATATCATTTGTTGTCATCATCAAAAATAAGAAGAGTGTTGGGGTATTGAGACCCACCTCAGTGGATATTGATGATGTGCACAAGTGAAATGTGTACTAATGTGTTTATTTCAAGTGCATATAGATTATTTTATAGATAAGGAGAATAAAACGCATTGTGAAGCAAATCGAATGACTTAAAAGCCGCGATCGAAAGTCTACTCTTGAGCCATGGATTGAAGCATATGAAGGCTCAGAATTATGATGCATATGAAGACTTAAGATCAAGAGGAAACGACTCAAGTCAAAGAATGAAGAACAAGAGCTAGATGTGTGTCTAAGTGAGTTATTTACTTAGAATGTAAAAGCCAAAGTATATTTCATACACATACACATAACTTCTGGAAAAATAAGTTTTAAATATACTATATCATATAATACTTTAATATAAAGTTTATATATTATTTTTCAAGTATTTTTAAGTATAAAAACTAATGTATCCAGAAATAGCTGACTATCCTAGTCAAATAGCCGACTATTGACAGTCAAATTTTTGTCTACAACTCTTTGTCAAACTAATAGCTGACTATCCTAGAAAAGTTTCCATGTAAATTTTAAATTTGAATAATTTTCTAATGCTAGTGAATGAATTTAGATAACATGTAATGAATAACAAGCTTCAAAATAATCCTGAAGTATAAATTGACAGATTAAGCAATTGAAATGTCAACCATAAACACCTTTAAATTCTAGTGATGAGTATTGATATATGTAAAACAGGTGAATATTTACAACTAATTATAATACTGCAACTTACAAGAATTATGCGCAACTTACAAGAATTATGCGTAACTCTGCTAACTCTATCTGCTTTTTTGCTGTTGGTCCTAAGCTCAGATAAAGGAGAAAGGTTGTGTAATAGGTCTAATGGCAGTCAGTATAATATTGTGTCATACTCCTATGATCATTGACTTATATAGAAATTTTATTCGTCCTTTTCAAAGCAACACACAATATCGGAGCTTGGTACAATGATAAGTATACAAGGGTTACTAGGACGTTGCATGGAAGCGACATGCCACATCATCGTTTGGATGTGGTGCTAAATATGCAAGGGTTCCAGATTCCTAGTGGACATGATTGGATAAAGAAGTTAGTCCACAACCGAAGTATTAGATTATCCTCTTGGAACCTGAACTCTTTAACTTCAAAGTTAGGAGAACTTCTTGATGTCATGTTTAGGTCGATGACTAATATTTTATGCATCCAAGAGACTAAGTGGGTAGGTAAAAGGCTAGAGTAGTCGGCCATATGGTTATAAGATTGGGTATATTGGTAAGCAGAGAAATCGAAATGGAGTTAGATTACTAATTGATAAAGAATTGCAAAGAAATGTAGTGAACATAAGAAGAAAAAGTAAATAAATATGCAGGTTAAATTGGTATTAAGGGAGACGGTGATGAATATTATTAGCAGTTATGTACCATAGACATGATTGGGTGATACAAATAAACAATACTTTTGGATTGATCTGAAGGATGTAATGTAAAATATACCTGCTGGATAAAGTTTTTTTAATGGGAATTGGGAGTGATCTTAATAGTTATGTAAGCTCAAACAGGAACATGATGTGGTATGAGAGTGTGTTTGGAGGTTTTAGTTTCGTGGATAGAAATCCTGTCGACTTTTTTCTTGCCTATGACTTAATGTTAGCCAACACCTGCTATTGCGAAAAAATATTCAAGCTTGATAATCTTTAGAAGCAGGATGAATACCAGTCAAATTAATTTCTTTTTGACTGGAAGCATATGTAAAATATATTGTAAGAATAGTAATATAATGACTGGAGAGAGAGTAACTACTCAGCATAAAATTTTAATCCTAGATGTTCATTTTACGAAGTGGCAAAAGAGCCACAAAGTTAAGATAAACCTTACGATTAAGTGGTGGAATTAAATAATGACACATGAGAAATTTAAAGAAAAGTTCCTAAGGAGGTTGATTTGGAGTTCATCGGGAACACGCGTATTATATGGAAGAAGATGACGGATTGAGTTAGAATTTATCTACATAAGAACTTGGTAGAACGAGAAAGTGAATCTTACCGTTAGAGCTAAACACAATAGCTATAGAAACCTTAGAAAATGTTGGGATGATGATACCTTAAAGAGATAAATTATCTAAGAAGGAAGCAAAAAGAGTTATCCAAGAAGTTCGATCCAAGGTATATGCCAATGCTTTCAAGAAGTTATATACAGTTGATGGAGAGAAGAACATCTATCGACTAGCATAAATGATGGAGAAAAAGCAAATGGACTTGTACGTAGTTAAATACATTAAAGATGAAAATTAAAATATTTTAATCAAAGATGAGGAGATTAGAGGTAAGTGGAGTACTAGACAGACTCTAATGAAAGTTATACTCATGATATAGCAGACAATGATATTTTCTCAGAAGAGCTGAATTTTTATGCGTAGTATTAGAGTATGTGAGGCGAATGAAACTTAAAGAGAATGAAACCAAGAAAATCATGTGACCAAGATGAGATTCTTATTGAGTTATGGAAATACATAGGAGATGTTAAATAGTTGGTAAAGCTGTTTAACCAAATTTGAGTATCAAATAGAATATCAACGGAGTGAAGTAGTTTTTGGTAGTTTTGTCGAAAATAAAGATGATATACAAAGTTATTTTAACTATCATGGAATCAAGTTAATATATCATACTACGAAACTATGTGTTAAGAAAGAATATCACCATATCATAAAATTAATTTGGTTTATGTTAGGATGTTTGACAACAGAGGTAATCTATCTCATCTTACCTCTCTCATTAGGCAGATTGTAAAACAATATAAAGCAAGAAAGATTTACATATGGTCTTTATTGACTTGGAGAAAATTTACGATAAAGTTCCTAGAGAGGTTTTGTGACGAGCCTTGCTGAAAAAAGGGATCCCTATATAGTATGATACTTTAATTCAATACATTTATAAAGGAACACTAATGTAAAGACTTATAAAGGATTAACGAATAACTTTCTGATCACCATTAGGTTACATTAAGGCCTGACTTTGAATCCCTTCCTTTTTTGCTATAGTGATGGATCAGCTCACTGGCATATTCAATATGAGATACCTTGCTGTATGTTATTTACTGGCAACATTATTTTAATAGACGAGACCAAAAGTGGTGTAAATAAAAAGTTAGATTTGTGGAGGCAAATATTGAAGAGTCGAGGTTTTAGACTTTAGTAGGAACATGACTAAGTATATGAAATGTAAGTTTAATTGAGTGAGACATGAAAATCATAGCGTGATGAAACTAGGTAGGAAAAACATATCCGTAAGTATGTGCATTAAGTATCTCATGTTAATCATTCAAGAGGATGAATGTATTAATGAAGATATTGATCAGAAAATTAAAACTGGATGTTTAAAGTGGAGAGTTGCAATATGAGTATTGTACGATCAAAATCTATCGTTACAGTTATATGATAAATTTTATAGGACAACGATTAGACTAGACTTGCATATGGTACTGAGTGTTAGGCAATCACTAAGAAGTATGCACATAGTTTGGGTGTGACAGAAATGCGAATATTACGATAGATGTATGAAAATATTAGTAAAGATTAGGTAAGAAATGAGGATATCTAAGTGAAGATAGGTATGATTCCTATAGAAGATAAGATGAGAGAAGATCGCTTGATATGGTTTGATCATATACATTGTTATACATTGAAGACCTATTGATACGTCTGTTAGAAATACATATGTTAGAAATACGGAACATATGAATGTTAAGATCAAGAGACAGAAAGGTAGATTGGAGAAGACATGGATGAAAATGATACGAAGGGATACGAAAGGTCATGGTTTGATAGATGAGAATCTTTAAATTGTAATGCATGGAAAAAAGTATCCGAAATCACGATTCGTCATAATCACGCTTCGACATTCTTTCTATTGAGTTCATGAAGCCGATCCTAATTTATTTGTGATGAAGGCTAAGATGACTTATGCGTCTCACATGCTACATAATAAAAAACCTACGAGCATTTTGTGGGAAGATTATGCCGTCCTAATGCCGAAGGATAAACTGCTTGAGGTCATGAGGTCAATCAGTAACTTATGTAGCTTGTCTGTGCAATCAAAGATGTACACAGGGAACCCCCTCTACCCACCCAAATAAAAAAACACATTGACATTAAAATAATATGGCCCCAAATGAGTTCTGATTCCATTATTGCGGTCCAATGTACTCCAACAATTCATGTACCTATCTAATTTGTGTTCTATGGAGTTTGACTAATTAAGGATTATCCTAATTAAGGATTATGACTGTCCCATTTCGATCATACTGATGTTCATGACTTAATATGATTAGTATGAAACTCATGTTTGAACATTGAACACTTTTTCACGGTTGGCAAGAATAATTATTTGTGCTCTTATTGGAATAGCTGTTATGTTACAACCACTTAAAGCATGATAAATGGTGTCAAAATTGCATATTCTTTATTAGAAAAGTATTTTGAGGAATGGAGCTCCAGACAATCTAGACTATCCATAAAGAAGGTCAAACATAAGAGTTGTGATAGAAATTCATAAATAGGAGAAAGATAGTTCGCAAAAATTGATTGTTTAATACTTTTTTGTTTATGCATGGCTAAAATGGTGTCTGAAAGTAGAGATTGCTTCGTTTGGGGTGTGCAAAGTAAGAATCCACACCTTAAATCCTAAGGTAAACACTTTAAAACCCTTTTAAAAAGATTTCCATGCCCTTAAGACATTGTAGATGGTTAATCTGCAACTTGCTACTTCTGATGCTATCCCTATATTTACTTTAATGTATATCATACATTTTTTACTGGCAACATCCCACTTAGAGAAAATAGTTCATTTAGATTTACCTCTCAACTGTTGATGTAGAATGAAGAAAATTTTGGGAAATTTAGGGAAAAGTTAAGGAATAACAATTGGGGGACTTGGGTTCATAGGTGATGCGGACTAGGGTTTGTAGAATGGATTTGGGGATTTTTATTGATAGAAATATGGTTACAAAAGGGGATACATAGCCAATTTTGGGAGAGTTGGCCCCTCTCCTAGCTTTTGCTAAGGGAAAAGCCTAAAACTCTCTTCTAAGATCTCACTGGAGAACTCTGGAAAATGTCAAATGGCGGCTAGATAATTCGATACCCTAACCCTAGCACACGCCCTCATTTATATAATGTTTAGGCGTGGTGCGTACAACAAAAACAACAAAACTAATTGTGCCTAAAGAAGGTTCCCCAAATTGTCGGTGCGCATAGCAATTACTCATTCGGCCTCCTACGCCTCTCGTACGTGATAACCGTATCACTACTCTCCACATGAGTTTCACCTTGTCCTCAAGGTGAAAACCAGGAAACTGCTACAAGATCTGATCACACGGCTCCCAAGTCACCTCACACTCCGATAGTCCCGATCAACGGATCAATACCTCCTTTGCCCCAGTAGCTCCCGACCATACGCCTGTAACCTCATCGGGCTTAAATAATACCTCCATGTCGACTGTAAGGGTCGGTGGTAGTGTAGCGGACGCCGCATGATCTCCGATCGCTCGGCGTAACTGTGAGACGTAGAAAACGGGATGGATACACGTAGAAGGGGATAACCTCAGTCGGTAGGCCACCTTGCCGATCCTGGCCTCTATCTCGTAAGGCCCATAGTACCTCGTTGCTAGCTTCTCGTTGCGCTGCTGAGCCATCGAGCGCTGTCGGTAAGGTCGGAGCTTCAGATAAACCCGCTCTCTGGTCGCGTTCGGATATACACCCGAAAAACGACTTGTAGTCTTACCGCAAACACACGGTGTAGCGACGAGCGGGTATCAAACTCAGGGAGAACAAATGACCGTGTCTTATTCAAATCACCTAGCTATCAAGAGAACAAGAATAGTTTGGTGTAATAGCCACAATCGTTCAAGTATCAAGAAAATATCAATATAATAAAAAGCATCTAGGGATAGGAAATCCCCACCACGGACCGTCTCTCATCCTTGTGATTCATAAATTTCATTGTTACTAGGCTTGAATATAGGTGAACTAGTCGCAACTTAATGTAGAACCAAGCTCACGCTCTCGCGCTATTGCCGGTCTGTAGCAAACCTAGGATAGGGCCCACTCTCGTGCAAACCCTAGCCTAAGCCGCTAGCGTGAAGAACGACATCATTGTTCAATCGTATCTCGAGCGCATTCTCGTGCAAACTCGAGCTACGACCTAGGTTATGACAGTTCTTATTCGTCCAATCTCTTGCAAACGAATATTAGTAAGATTCACAATTAAAAATTCTAGCTTTGGTCCAATCTCTTGCAAACCAAATCTAGAGAAATCCAATTGTCAATCTAAATCGAATATCTAGGCATTCCTATCAATTGGGATCCAATCTCTTGCAAATCCCAATCGATATGAATTCCTAGCTACCCGTAATCAATTGATCACAACCTAACCATTATCAATTCTAGCAACAAATCAACAAATTCATCACAATTCAGAGATAGGGTCCATATGGTTCATCCCCATGCCCTAGGACGACGGCACTACTCACTAAACATCATGCAAATCTCAGAAATAACAACAATGATCATGGCACAATTCATTGCAAAAGAGAAATAATGCATAAAAATTGAGTTTTTAACAAGAATAGACAAACCAATGTTGACGCCAACGATCTCCTGCTGAGATTTTACAAAAGAGTAGCCGTCAAAATCCTAAAAGAAAGTCTAAAAAATTATAGTTCAAGTCTCCCCTAAACTAGGGTAAAAACAGGGTTTAAATACCCTCTAAAATCGTTCAAAAATTCGTGACAAAACTGCCCATGCGCAGCCCAGAATTCGCAGCCCTAACAGTAGTCGGAGATGGTCACTCGGCCGAGTGACCCTTGTCACTCGGCCGGGTGACAAACCTTGTAGAAAAACAGTAACTTTGGGTGTTTCAGGGTCTGTCTTCAGGGGTGGCTTGGCCGAGTGGACTTCTTCATTCGGCCGAGTGAGCATTCATGCTCGGCCGAGTAGGCCTGCTCATGATCTCTGAAAATTCCAGTAACTTGGGCCTTTCTCTGGACGAATTCCTTGTACCACTCGGGTGAGTGAACTTTCTCACTCGGCCGAGTGGGCTTCCTTTGTTCGGCCGAGTATATGCTAAAAATATCATGTGCGTATCCGTTCCGTTCGGCCGAGTGAGACTTCTTGTTCGGCCTAGTGAGTTGTCTACTCGGCCGAGTGGTGTGCTGTTGAGCTCATTTCTTCTTCCTCTCGCCTCCTCGTCGCTCCTATTGATTTCCTTATTTTTCCGCTCATCATCCATCGCTGATAAGTCCTCGAATGAGCCGCGGGCGACACTCCTAAGCGCGTGCAAATCCTTTGATCTCAAATTCGCTCCAAATCGCTCCATATTTCCTGAAATACGACAAAAACAAGAAATAGTGAAAAGCGTCGCAATATTGTGGAATAATCGTGAAAAACGCAATATGGGGATCAAAACGACATGCAAACATGCAGGAAAAAGGTGTAAAATATGGAGTGATCAAAATCCCCCAAGCTTACCTCTTACTCGTCCTCGAGGAAGATAAGTAAAAGGCGAACCCGACGGAAGAAAAAATAATAAAAATGAAAATGGAAGAAATAGAAAATAAATAAGGAAAGAAAGCAAAGAGAGAGGTGCTAGATCATTTTCTCAGGACGTGAGTTTCGCTTACTCATATAGCATACGTCGAATATAAAACACATGCCAAAGATTTTTATCTCAATATAATGATCATATGGATGCATTCAAAATAGAAAACCCGAGAATATCAAAACAATATGAAATATGGAATCGTTCTTGAATTAACATCGTCTGAAGCATCTAAAGCGGTATACATAATCATAGACCACACACTTTTTAATTGAATGATTTCTATTTGGAGTATAAGAGATATCATACAATATGGATTAATAAGAATAGAAAGGTATGGTTTTCATGAAATGCACGCTAAGTTTCAATTCTTGGGTTTCGTAAAACTTTTAGTAATCTCACCGAGAATAGAAAATTACCTAGCTTAGGTTGTCATGCACAGTCAAGTAGTCACACTCTCACACATCATTGGATCATCTCCCCCAAGCTTATCTATAAGCGTGGTGGCATAAGATAAATCAATAAGTATATTCCCCATTTTTGGAGCTCCAATAAAAAAAAACAAAAGAGCGAAGAAAGAGAGAAAGAGTATGAGATGGGATCATGTAGAAGTTTTTTCTCTTTTCTTTTCTTTTTCTCTTTTTCTCTTTTTTCTTTTTTTTCTTTTTTTCGTAGCATATATACATCTGATATCCCAAATCTAAAGATAGAAAGATATTCATATATTTTTTTTTCTTTTTGATTTTGGGGGTATTGGAGCATGGAATTTAATAGCGGGGAAAATGCCAATATAGGATCCGCTTAAAGGGAGATTCACCAATGAATATACGTATAGAAATAATGCTCAAGATATGCGGAGAAAGAAATATATGTAACTCTCGGTTCACTCTATAGAATGTGCACGACAACTTTCAGCTGAGTAATGTAGTCTACTCAGTTTAATCTCAGATAGTAAACTAATCCAGTTATATCAACCTAACATACATTCATTCAAACCGAAAGTGAAGCGTACAATTTTCATGCAATAAGAAGTGATATAAGAAAAGAAGGCAGTACTCCAGATATAAGCAATCAATGCGTGAAGCTTGGTGTGTTTTCTACGAAGAGTATACATATAAATTATCAGACTCAGCTAATAAAATATTTTCATCCATATTCATACATGAAAGTGCGGGTTACTATTTCAAATGCATAGCAAGACATAGCATATGATATCTGAAATAAAAACTATGGCATGATAAGATAGTATGCATATAGAGATAAGCTAACACCACGTCATCATCATCACAGAAAAATCATCTCTTGCAAAAAGATGAAAGAAATAAGGATAAAAGAAAAGAAAAAACTACTGTACATATGCTGCACACTCATGAAATAAAAAAAACGTGATGCATGATAAAAAAGAAAAAGTGGGTGAAAGCAAGTGTGAAAATGACAAAATGTGGGAAAATAAAATAAAATGCGACAAAAAATGAGAAGTTTGAGAACTCACTCCCCCAAGCTAAAGTGCACAGTGTCCTCAATGTGCGAAGTGTGGCACACCGAGAGACAAAATATGGGTGAGAAGGGTGAGGATGCATGCATGAAAATAAAAAGAAAATGATTTGAGAATGCAGGTGATGCATGCAGAGATCAAAATAGTGCAGATATGAGTGTCCCCAAAAAGTACTCCCTCACTCCCAAAAGGATATAGACAGATATGACCTAAATGTGACCAAAACAGTGTGTGGAGGAGGGGTGCAAAATCAGCAAGCTCATAAAAAATATCCAGCCTAGCGACATCAAAAATATGGAAGGCATCCAGTGTGTGCCTAAGGGGGTGGGGGTGCACCAGCACTGTCCTATGGCGGAGGTGGTGCGCGAGGTGGACGCTGGGTGGGTGTGGGTGGCGGAGGCAGTCGGGGAAGGATCTGGCTCAGGCAAGCCTGAATGCCAGGCAGTAAAGCGACCTGCCTCTCCACGGCGCCGACAGTAGTGGAGAGAGCCCTAAAGTCTCCTCTAAGTCCACTAACTGCCCCCTCTAGAGCACGGAGGTGCTGAACTAGAGTGTCGGGGGGAGGTGGAGAGGAGGGACGAACAGATGAAGCACGTGGCTGTCTCGCACGGCTACTGTAAAGTATGGGTGCCACAGTGGGGTGGTGTGGGGGTGATGTGCTCGCTAAGTGACACCCAGCCTCTGGGGGAGGCCGAGACGCAGTAATAGTAGAAGTGGATGGAGCGGCAGCAGAAGTGGAAGTGGTGGCAAACGACGAGGCATGCAGAGAGGTCAGTGACACAGACGTGGGGACAGACGTCACTACGCTCTCGGAAAATATAGCAGCGGTGGAGACAGTGAGGTCGACGACTGGGGAGGTCGTGAAGTGCGAAGGAAAAGACTCCCCAGGGGTCGAGAACAAAAATGAGGACATGGTCTCTACCGCCGAAGCAAAAGAAGGCTCGCCGCACTCAACTATGGTGGGGGGACGCTCGGGGCTGGCAGCAGAAATGTGATCTATCGACATGGGCACAGTGGTGGTGGTGTGGTGGGTGGACTCAGCTAAAGTGCTCCCGACACTAACAGACGTATGGACAGAGGTGTCGGGAGGTGCAGACGAAGCAGGTGTAGGCTGAGGGATCACAGGGTCGAGGGGTGGAATGAGGGGCTCCTGCTGAGCACCCTCAGGCTCAAGCGCGTACGCTGCGGGGATGAGAAGATCCATAGGTGGAATCCACTCCCCGCCCGCGGGTCCAATATGCGTCCGAGCAGGGCTCGGGAGAATCATGTAATCTGCGCTGTGGGGACCGTGCAACCACACCCAGTGGCGCTGACCATGAGGACGAAGCATCCTCATCCGGGCCATAACATCTATGGAAAGTGAGGTGGGGCCCGGTGGTCTCAGCAAGCCATCAGGGAGGTCAACTCCGCACAAAAGAGCCAAGAGGGTAATCAGATCGCCGCATCAAATAGGCGTCCGAGCGCCGACAGAAATAATGATGCGGTCGATGTACCAACTGGCGATATCGATCTCAATAGCAGGGACTAGAACGTCATCTCCATCAAAAACCCTAGAACGTGTCATCGCATAGAGCATATAGAGCTCTAGCGTCGACAACGTCCCGGGCTCGTACCTCGCAAGAAAAGTGGTCGCCATAATGCGCTGTGCAATGCGGAGGCACAGGTGGAGGACGGCAGAGGCCTTGGCCTTACTAGGGTCAAAGACGAGTGGTGATCCTGTAATCTGTGACCAGAAAGCATGTGTGTCGAATGACGGGGGTGGGATGTGCGTGGGGCTGTAAGCGCGGTCTGGGTCAGGGACAGCGGGCCACTGGAAGAATGCTCGGAGCATGTCAAGAGTGACCTGGCACTCCTGATCCATCAGGCGAAATGAGCATCATCCAGCGGTCAGCTCAATAGAGCTAAGGACCTCTAGCATCGGGCGGATATAAGTGTCCACAGACACCGACAAGAAATAACGTCATCCCACGTTGTCATACAACTGGAGTAGCCCCTCTAGGACCCCTAGGCGCTCTAAGTCAGCGAGGTGCACGAACCTAGTGGGTACGATCGAGCGGATATACGCTCAAATCTGGCGCGTTGGGCGTCATCTCGGAACGTGTACTAGCCTCTATCCTGGCCTCAGTCGGTAGGCCACCTTGCCGATCCTGGCCTCTATCTCGTAAGGCCCATAGTACCTCGTTGCTAGCTTCTCGTTGCGCTGCTGAGCCATCGAGCGTTGTCGGTAAGGTCGGAGCTTCAGATAAACCCGCTCTCTGGTCACGTCCGGATATACACCTGAAAAACGACTTGTAGTCTTACCGCAAGCGCACGGTGTAGTGGCGAGCGGGTATCGAACTCAGGGAGAACAAATGACCGTGTCTTATTCAAATCACCTAGCTATCAAGAGAACAAGAATAGTTTGGTGTAATAGTCACAATCGTTCAAGTATCAAGAAAATATCAATATAATAAAAAGCGTCTATGGATAGGAAATCCCCACTACGGACCGTCTCTCATCCTTGTGATTCATAAATTTCATTGTTACTAGGCTTGAATATAGGTGAACTAGTCGCAACTTAATGTAGAACCAAGCTCACGCTCTCGCGCTATTGCCGGTCTATAGCAAACCTAGGATAGGGCCCACTCTCGTGCAAACCCTAGCCTAAGCCGCTAGCGTGAAGAACGACATCATCATTCAATCATATCTCGAGCCCACTCTCGTGCAAACTCGAGCTACGACCTAGGTTATGATAGTTCTTATTCGTCCAATCTCTTGCAAACGAATATTAGTATAGATTCACAATTAAAAATCCTAGCTTTGGTCCAATCTCTTACAAACCAAATCTAGAGAAATCCAATTGTCAATCTAAATCGAATATCTAGGCATTCCTATCAATTGGGATCCAATCTCTTGCAAATCCCAATCGATATGAATTCCTAGCTACCCGTAATCAATTGATCACAACCTAGCCATTATCAATTCTAGCAATAAATCAACAAATTCATCACAATTCAGAGATAGGGTCCATAGGGTTCATCCCCATGCCCTATGACGACGGCACTACTCACTAAACATCATGCAAATCTCAGAAATAACAATGATCATGGCACAATTCATTGCAAAAGAGAAATAATGCATAAAAATTGAGTTTTTAACAAGAATAGACAAACCAATGTTGACGCCAACGATCTCCTGCTGAGATTTTACAAAAGAGTAGCCGTCAAAATCCTAAAAGAAAGTCTAAAAATTATAGTTCAAGTCTCCCCTAAACTAGGGTAAAAACAGGGTTTAAATACCCTCTAAAATCGTTCAAAAATTCGTGACAAAACTGCCCATGCGCAGCCCAGAATTCGCAGCCCTAACAGCAGTCGGAGAGGGTCACTCGGCCGAGTGACCCTTGTCACTCGGCCGAGTAACAAACCCTGTAGAAAAACAGTAACTTTGGGTGTTTCAGGGTCTGTCTTCGGGGGTGGCTCGGCCGAGTGGACTTCTTCATTCGGCCGAGTGTGCCTGCTCAGGATCTCTGAAAATTCCAGTAACTTGGGCCTTTCTCTGGACGAATTCTCTGTACCACTCGGGCGAGTGAACTTTCTCACTCGGCCGAGTGGGCTTCCTTTGTTCGGCCGAGTTTACGCTAAAAATATCCTGTGCGTATCCGTTCCGTTCGGCCGAGTGGGACTTCTTGTTCGGCCGAGTGAGTGGTCTACTCGGCCGAGTGGTGTTCTGTTGAGCTCATTTCTTCTTCCTCTTGCCTCCTCGTCGCTCCTATTGATTTCCTTCTTCTTCCACTCATCCTCCATCGCTGATAAGTCCTCGAATGAGCCGTGGGCGACACTCCTAAGCACGTGCAAATCCTTTGATCTCAAATTCGCTCCAAATCGCTCCATATTTCCTGAAATACGACAAAAATAAGAAATAATGAAAAGCATCGCAATATTGTCGAATAATCGTGAAAAACGCAATATGGGCGATCAAAACGACATGCAAACATGCAGAAAAAAGGTGTAAAATATGGAGTGATCACTCTCCTATTGTAAACTCGACATCCTTGCGATGTGCATCCGCCTTCCTCTTCATGATCTGTTGGGCTCGTGACAAATGGCGCTTCAACTCCTTCAGAACCTGATCACGCTCCTCTAACTGCTGCTCCAATCCTGACACCGGGGTGGCTCCTCTGCTGTAGTGGACTAAGTGGGGTGGGTCCCGGCCATAAACAATCCAAAACAGTGTCATCTTCACAGCCGAGTGGTACGAGGTGTTGTACCAGTACTCAGCCCACATCAGCCACCCGGCCCACTTTCTGGGCGTCTCTGAAGCAAAACATCGTAGGTAGATCTCCACACTCCGATTTACCACCTCAGTCTGCTCGTCCGTCTGCGGGTGGTAGGCGGTACTCCGTCGAAGTGCTGTACCCTGTAGCTGGAACATCTCTCTCCAGAAGGTGCTCAGAAACACCTTATCCCAGTCCGACACGATAGAATGAGGATATCCATGCAGCCGGACCACCTCCCTCAAGAAGGCGACTGCCACTGATGCTGCAGTAAATGGATGGCGAAGTGGGATAAAGTGGCTGTATTTACTGAGGCTGTCAACCACAACAAATATCGGTGTGTAGCCCTCTGAGCGTGGTAACCCCTCCACAAAGTCCATCGAGATGTTCTCCCACACCCTCTCCGGTAAATCCAAGGGCTATAAGAGGCCTGTCGCTGATGTCGCCTGATACTTGTGATGCTGGCTCACGTCACACTCCGAGACTAACGCTTGATATCCTTCCTCATGCCCAACCAATAGAGCTCTCGAGCCATCCACTGATATGTCTGATATCCCCTGGAGTGACCCCCCCCACGGCACTGATGTGGAACTCTTGGAACAGAATGGGGTGTGTGCAGACGTACGGAGAATCACCAGCATCCACTTGTACAAAAGTGTCCGCTCCTCCAATGTGTAACCCGAGAAGTCTCCTAATCCCTGAGTGATGGCCTCTCTGATCTGCCGCAGCCCGTCGTCTGCCTCAATCTCTACACGCAAGGCGACGCTCCCCAGCATCACCGGGATAGAAAGAGCTACCACATGTATCCCCTCATCTCGTCGTGAAAGCGCATTTGCTGCCTTGTTGTCCGTGCCGGGCTTGTAGTGAATCTTGAATTTATAACCGCTCAGCTTGGACAACCATCTCTGGTGCTCCTCGGCCACCATGCGCTGCTCGAGGCCACCATGCGCTGCTCTTGGAGGTACTTCAGACTCATCTGGTCTGTCCGTACTACAAACTCTCTCCCCAAAAGGTATGGCCGTCACTTCTGTATTGACAGTGCTATAGCCATCAACTCTCTCTCATAGACGGACTTCAGTCTAGCCCTGGCTGATAAGACCTGACTGAAGTAGGCGATTGCATCAGCACGGCCCCTAACCCAAAGCCCGAAGCGTCATACTCCACGAACTGCTTCTCGAAATCCGAGAGTGCTAACACTGGCACTTTCGTCATCGTCTCCTTGAGGGCCTGGAATGCCCTCGTCGCCTCCTCTCCCCAGCAGAAACCGTCCTTCAATTGTTCGGTAAGGGGCCATGCCAAGGTGCTGTACCCCTTCACGAACCTCCGATAATAGCCCGTGAGCCCCATGAATCCCCGTATAGCTCGTGACGTCCTCGGCTGCAGCCAATCCAACATAGCTGCAATCTTCGACGATCGGCCGCCATCTGTCGGGACGATGTGACCAAGGTATTCCACCTGCGCCTGTCGGAACATGCACTTCTTCCGGTTGGCCTGTAGCTGGTGGTCCTCCAGCTCTCGCAATACGATCTCCAGATGAAACCCAAGTGATCTTGCAGTGAACCACTGTATACTAAAATGTCATCGAAGAAGACCAAGACGAACCTCCGAAGATAAGGCATGAAGTCCTTATTCATCAACGACTGGAAGGTGGCGGGGGCGTTCGTCAGCCTAAAAGGTATGACGAGGAACTCGTAGTGGCCTTCGTGAGTCCTGAAGGCCGTCTTCTGCACATCCTCCTTCCTCATACGGTCTGGTGGTATCCAGACTTCAGGTCGATCTTCGAGAACACCACTGCTCCATGTAGCTCATTCAGTAGTTCGTCGATCACAGGGATATGAAACTTGGCTGGGTCAGTTTCCTTATTTAGAGCATGGTAATCGACGCAGAACCTCCAACTGCCGTCCTTCTTTACCAGCAACACTGGACTAGAAAAAGGGCTCGTACTAGGTCGTATGCCCCCTGCCTGCAGCATCTCCTGAACCAGCTTCTCGATCTCGTCCTTCTGCACCTGCAGATATCGGTACGGGCGCACACTAATGGGAGACACCCCCTCCTTAAGCACAATAGCGTGCTCATGATCCCTCGGCCGCTGGGTGGCTGGAACACCCTCTCAAATCCCTGCAATAGCTGCTCTACCTCTGGTGGTACCACTGTCGTGCCCTCGGTCCCCTCAGGAACCAACCCTTGTATCTCGATCAGGAATCCACCTCCCTCAGCATGAAGTGTCTTCGCCATAGTCTTACAAGACATCGACGAACAACACAAACTCAGGTCGTCCAGCAGCACTACATTCCTTCCATATACCTGAAACTCCATCCGCAGCAGCTTCCAGTTAAACTTTGTCTCCCCAGCGACTGCAACCACTGCATCCCCAGAATCAGGTCGACGTTGACCAATGTCAAGGGTAAGAAATCACCTGTGACCAGCACCCCCTGTATGGACACCGTCAAGTCCAGACAGATGTTTCTACTCTGCTCCACTACATCGGTCCCCAACATGACACCGAAGCCCTCCGTCTTGGTAAGCTGGATCCCCTGTCCCTCAATCACCCTCGGGGATACGAAGTTGTGGGTGGCCCCACTGTCTATCAGGATCACCACGTCTATGTCTCGAATTCTACCAGCCAGCTTCATAGTGTGGACTCGTGTAAGTCCTGCTATGGAGCTGAGTGAGATCTCGACTGCCTCCAGGAGCAGGGGCTCGCTGTCCTCCTCGTGCTCTGCCGCCCCCTCTCCTGCCTGCTCCAACTCATTAGCGTACACCTCATATACCTGTAAGGCCTGGTTGAGGCACCTGTGCACTGGGGTAAACCTCTTATCGCACTTGAAGCACAACCCTTTTGCCCTACTGTCCCGCATCTCAACATCTGTCATCCTCTTGTAAGGCCCCCTGGCCTCACATCTCCTGGACTCCCTCCGCCTGCCGGTGCCCCTCCTGCAGCACCAAGCTGTCCCCCTAGAACAGTTTGTGGTCGGGGAAACTGCCCTCCAAACGTCCCTCTGGCCCGGCGCTCATCTGCCAACCTGTCCTCGACCGTCTGCGCCAGCTCCATCCGCTCTCCAGTCCCCGAGGTCTGAGAGTACGGAGTTCAGACCTAATGGTAGGCTTCAATACGGCCATGAAAAAACCCTCTAAGGACTCTGCAGGCATCCCGCACACCCTACTAGTAAGTACCTCGTATTGCTTGATGTAGTCGTGCACCGTCCCAACATGCCTCAAGGCATGCAGCTACTCGTAAGCTCCACCCGCCTGGGAATCTCGGAATCGGTGTAGTAATGCCTCCTTGAACCCGTCCCAGGTCCTCAGAGGTGTCTGCTGCTCCTTCCACCGCCACCAATTCAGAGTCTCTTCCTCCAAACAGAGTGCAACCGCTCGCAACCTCTCCACCTCCGTCAGCCTTGCTATCTCAAAGTACCTTTCCGCCTTGTAGATCCACCCCATGACATCATTACCCTTGAATAAAGGCATCTTGAGTTTCTGTATGCGGTCATCCACACGTGGATCCCCTCCGTCGAAACGATCTGGCTGCTGCTGGCGATGGTGATCTCCAAATCTGGCTCCTCCATGACCCCACCGCCTATCCTCCCTCCTATCTTGCTCCTCATCATACTCCGCATCATGGTAGCGGTTAGGCCCCTCGTACTCCGGGTCATGTCCCTCAGCTCGCCGTCGTCCTTCCGGGGCCCATCACTGTGAACGGAGTACTCCAGATCTCGAGCACCCCGCGTGTGCCCCTCCCGGCCATCGAAACCCCCCTATGATAAGCAGGGGGCTCCTCAGAGTCCGCGCAGCCCGCCAGTGGCCCGCGGGTGCCGGGGCAGGTCTGCTGACCATCGGCAACCCCCTGTCGAGGTCGCCCATCTCCGGCGGACCCCTGGGGGGTCGCCCGCCTTCGGCGGCCCCTGCGGGGTCGCGCCACCTCGGCGACCCCCAGGTGGGGTCGCCCGCTTCCTACGACCCCCCTGCGGGGTTGCCGGCTGTCGGCGGCCCCCAGGCGGGCCGCCAGGGGGTCAGCAGCCCCTGGCGCCCATCTCCTTCATTTGTTCCAAGTTGTTGTTGAGCTTCGTTCCGAAGCCAACGATCTTCTCCTCGAGTTTTGCCGCCTCCTTTCTCTCGTCCATTTTTTGCATCTAGTCTTTCCTCCAGAGATTTTGTCGTTGATGATCTTGTCGCTGCCATTGGATCAGAGCTCTGATACCAATTTGATGCGGACTAGGGTTTGTAGAATGGATTTAGGGATTTTTATTGATAGAAATAGGGTTACAAAAGGGGATACATAGCCAATTTTTGGAGAGTTGGCCCCCTCTCCTAGCTTTTGCTAAGGGAAAAGCCTAAAACTCTCTTCTAGGATCTCTCTGGAGAACTCTAGGAAATGTCAAATGACGGCTAGATAATTCGATAACCTAACCCTAGCCCACGCCCTCACTTATATAATGTTTAGGCGTGTTGCGTACATCAAAAACAACAAAACTAATTGTGCCTAAAGAAGCTTTCCCAAATTGTCGGTGCGCATAGCAATCACTCCTTCGGCCTCCTACGCCTCCTCGCGTACGTGATAACCGTATCAATAGGCTTCTCACCAAGGAATTTGACTTTTCGTCAAATTTGACACATGATGCAATCGAAAAAAGAAAAAAATTAATATATAAATATATATATATATATATATATATAGAAGGTTTTAAATTGAGAAAAATTAAGAATTCTACGTAGATAAGGGATGTGATAGGAATCAAACACAAATATGGAATTTTATTAATAACTCTGAAAATAAAGGGGATAGATTGATTACAATTGTAGTGGTAATTGTCCTCCCAAGACGCCGATTGAAGGGGACGTCTGCACCCTCTCGTGGAACGAGGAATTCTCCCTCGGAAATATCTCAATAATCAAAACTCAGCATACCTCCTCTCCTAGCCGGCCATAGCCTTAAATAGAGAAAAGTTACAGAAAATTGGTGTAGATTTTCCAAAATGCCCATAAAATCCGAAAATGTCCAAAACACCTCTAGTGGGCCCAACACACATAAAAAGTCCAGATCTATCATTAGTCCGCCCCCGAAAATCCATAGTATCCTCAAGGTGGTGCATTAAGTGCACGTGTCATCCATTCCAAGTAGATTGTATGCCTTCTCCGGGGTCAAAAGGATGAGATTTGTCTCCACCGCCTTCAACGACGTCCTGAAGAAAGCCACTGTAGTCGTCCATCAGATCTGAAGGTCCTCCATGACCAAAACAAAAATTGTTGATGCTTGAGAGGTCGTCCGACTGAAAACCTTGGTCAA
Organism: Scilla litardierei; assembly: GCA_030789695.1. Classification (NCBI taxonomy): domain Eukaryota; kingdom Viridiplantae; phylum Streptophyta; class Magnoliopsida; order Asparagales; family Asparagaceae; genus Scilla; species Scilla litardierei. The sequence goes on from CM061131.1 coordinate 110,440,460, forward strand.
TGGAGCCGTTGGAGATCCTTCACGTCATCCTCAGGACTTAAAAGCAGCTGAAAATCATCATCGAGGACTCGGCAGGCCCACCAGATGTCGCGGGGACCTGGACTCTCCTCCCAAGACTTGGCGGAGATTTAGTGGCTCTCCCAGGGCATTGAGTTATAGTAATCTCATTAATGATTTTCTGCCATTAAAAACCCTATTCAGTATTTCTGAATGATGAATTTGCTGATCATATCAGCGTTAGTTTAATCGTATTAAATAGTCATTACTCAGAATCTGTTGATCATATCAGCGTTAGTTTAATCATATTAAACAATCACATTAATCAGCGTTTAGTTAATCATATTAAACAACGATCATCGTTACTTTAATCATATTAAACAACGATCATCGTTAGTTTAATTATATTAAACAACGATTAACGTTAGTTTAATCATATTAATCATATTAAACAGTGATTAGCGTTAGTTTAATCATATTAAACAATATCTACTGATCATTTTAGCGTTAGTTTAATCACATTAACCGTAATCATAAACTAACATGTTAATCACCTTAACAATAATCAACAACTGACTCGAACAACAGATTAATCGTAAAGCATGTTAATCGTATTAACAGTAATTAATTTCGTGGCCATATACATATCGTGTATAATATTAAACTTCAATTATATTTGTATCTCATACAAACAGATTAAACAGATTGTTCTTTATAGTTAACATGTAATCGTGTTCATGCATCAATAGACATATATGTTAAAATCGTGCCAACGAATTTATAGATATCACATACATATAAACATGACATATTCAAATCAATTGAATCCGAAAGTTACTCTGATACCACGATTAGGGTGTCTATCATGTATAACTAGTTTATACACAGTGGAAAAAATAGAAACCTTCCAAGATCCATGCATTTCAAATTTGATTTGATCAGATTACTAACCTTTGTCGACGATTCTAATGTGTCGGACTGTATGTGCTGCTCTACAAACGATCACCCTCTATCAGTATCCACACACGAACGTCACGAATAGGAATTACGAGGGTGCTAGCTCCTTCTTTGTAACTAGGGTTTCTCTCTCGATCTTCGCTTTTCTCAAAAATAGGAGAGATTGATTGAATGCGTAAAAAGACTGAAAATCATTTCTATATCATATATAGAATCCCACATTTACCCTTTAACGCGTTTTAGTTACGCAACGATATCTTTAGGGATAATATCTTAACAAGATATATTATCCGTTAACTCTTTAATGCGTTTTAGTTACGCAATGATATTTTAGGGTTAATAGCTTAATGAGATACAATATCTGACAGTTAAGATATTTCGCCTTATTTTGAATTTCAAATCAGATTCGAAATCTCGTTTAAACCCTATCTCATCCATTACGCTCTTTGTGTGCGACCCAATAGGCTCATATCAAATTGACAGCGGGCCTAATCCCATTAACAGCTCACAAGTCATAATTGGTCTATAACAAAACATTATGACTACCCAATTAACATGAATATCGTTAGTCCGATATTGACCTAATTAATAACACATGTCATAATCTTTTTGTTACACGCTATCTTATTTGAACAGAAGTCATGGACAGTGTCATACTTATATTGTTCAAACATTTAATTTCTCGATTACTAAGTAGACTGATAAAATCAAATGACATTCATTTGAGCACAGCCCTGCATTTCTCAGTCCTATTTATCGAGGGGCCCATTAGATATCTCTCTTATACGAGAGGGACAAATTCCATCTTGTTCATTCACTTTCCTCTGCATAATTCACATCATGTTTAATCATAACTTTTATGATTATCTGATTAAAGATAATATTTGGTTATGTCAAAACATGATGTTCCTTATATAGGAAACTGTGATGATCTCAGTTCTAAGGATTCCATGCCATAACTATTATAAGATCATTTATGACACTGATCCATGTAATGATCTCATAGCGAGTCTATCCAGTACTTCGTTCTCCAACAAGTATTTATAAGTTTGATTTGTATCACCATACATATAATTATCGCATAATTATCAACCAAACTCATAATAGTCTTAATTCATCATTATACCTTTAACGATGAATGACTAGGGATGCTTAGAATAACATAAAATAGTTATTCAAACATTATTATAATGAAACATGCCAGCAATATAACAATAACATTAAGAGAAACAATTTATAAATGGAAAAAATGGCATAACATAAAGGTCCAAATATTTGGCCTAGGGCATAACCACTAACACATGGGCCACCACGAAAACATGTCACGCCCCGCTCCCTGGGACATGCTTGTTTTCCACATGTGATGCAGGTTCTGCTAGTTACTAGTGAAAATAATATAGGCTACGAGCAGAGATATACCAACATACTCATATTGAATTTCTCATTAAAATATACATGAAACCGTAAATATTTACAACTCTAAGGTCAATTCTGTGACTGCTATGACGAAATCTGTGTCCTCAGATGCAGGTCTCCTCTGACTCATCACCTGATGGTACAACAAAACGAAGACCCACCAGTTTACAATAATTCTTTAATTCTGGAATTTAAAACATGTTAGTACGATGAAACACTAATTAGGATAGCAGGAATGCTACGCTCAATCGAGCTTAAATAGAGGAAAGAGGGGACTTGAGGTACGCAAGAGGAGTCGTGGCAAAGGAGATCGGCCTTGGTTTGAGGTGAAGACGCGTCGGATCCTCGAAATTTTAAGGCGCGGTGGAGGCGCGGGGCCGTGCCGCGTGCTCCATAACGTGGAGCGAGGAGAGGGGAGGTTACGTGGCTTCCTTCGTGTCGAAGGAATGAAGAGAGATGACGAGAGTCGGCGAACGAAAATTTTCTTCGCCGTTGCTGTCGAAACGAAGCGAGAGAGAAAGAGAGAGGCGATGGAGTGATGGGGGCGCACGTGTGGGTTGAGGGAATTAAATGAAGCCAGTGGGCCTCGGGTTTGGGCCGGGTAAAGAAAGAAGAAAAAAGAAAGAAGACAAAAGAAGACAAAATGAAAAGAAAAGAGAGGAATGGGCCAATGAGCTTTAATAAAATAATGGGCTTTTACATCGGCTCTAAAGAATTAGTGTGTCAGAGATTTGGAGATCTAGGCTAATCATCAGGACTCTCTTGCAACCATTCAATCGCATCGCATACGAAATATTCAAAAAGAGAATTCATAATTATATTCTATATAAAAACATGGGTCATTTTCATTAGGAAATAAAACACAAGTGTTGTTGGGAATTAAGGTTAGTTGGTAAATGTTCTTTTAAGTCGATTCTTTTACAAATCCTCTGCTATGATACCATGCAATAGTTTTAAGGACCAGAAGGAAGCATAATATGAACCATATATGACTGGCATTATAAAAGAAGATTCATATAATGATGCAGTTTTATAGGTTACATATCATGATTGTACAGTTGATAATAAGGTACTAGATACTGGATTCTGAATGTTCCTTTTATACGTATTTCTGTCGTGGTTGGTTCATCTGATGAGAAAGCTAGGGTTTGAGAAGACGGAGAATAATTTTATAGACCTTCAAAAGAGATTACAAACTAAAGACTAGATCTAGGGTTTCTACTCTCTAAACTAAGGAATACTACTCAAGTTTTGCATAAGAGACAATGAAAAGGCCCTCCCCAATATAAGAGGGCAGCCAAAGGCAAAATTGCACAAACCCCCTCCCAAACCTGAACATTGCAAAAATACCCAAAATGCCCCAAAAATTGCCTTCGGCCTACTTCTTCATTCCGAGCTCCTTCTTGTGACTCCTTCGTTGATAAGTGATGATTTTATCATTACTCCCCCCCCCAAAAGAACCAGCTTGTCCTCAAGGTGGAAATCCGGCTGCGCAATCACATCATAGGGTTCCCAAGATGTATCATGATCCGGAAGGCTCTTCCAACTAATCAACACCTCACGTGCTCCGGTCCTCCACTGACGAATCCCCTTCAGCTCAGCCGGCTCAAGCAACACATCCATGTCATCCGTGAGTGTCGGTGGTAGCGAAGAAGACACGGTGTGATCCTCAATGGCCCGGCGCAGCTGTGACACATGGAAAACTAGGTGAATAGTTGACTCTGGTGGCAATCACAGTCGATAAGCCACCTGGCCAACCCTGGCCTCAATCTAGTACGACCCAAAGTAGCGGAGAGACAGCTTCTCGTTCTGCCTCCGAGCCAGGGATCGCTATCGATAAGGGCGTAGCTTCAAATACACCATGTCTCCCTGCGCAAACTGCACGGCCGCCTGTGCTCATCTACTCGGCTCTTTATCAGCTGATGTGCCTTCGTCAAGTGACGTCTCAACTCCTCCAAAGTGCGGTCCCTCTCCTCAAGATACTGATCCACCTGGGAGACTGGGGTAGAACGGTGCCCATAGTGAATGATATGCAGGGGATCCCGCCTATATAGGATCCTGAAAGGAGTGGTCTGGGTCGAGGTGTGAAAGGATGTGTTGTACCAATACTCCGCCCATGCAAGCCACCTCACCTACTGCTTCGGCGCCTCAGAGACGAAGCACCGTAAATATGTCTCAAGAGTCCGGTTGACCACTCCGTCTGGCCATCCGTTTGGGGATGGTAAGCGGTACTCCTCTTCAACACCGTCCCAACCGTCTGGAACAACTCCTTCCAAAAGGTGCTAAGAAAAACCTTATCCCGACCCGTCACAATAGAGCTAGGGATCCCATGAAGACGCACAATCTCCTTGATGAAAGTGGTGGCCACCGTCACCGCTGTGTAAGGATGCCTTAGGGCCACGAAATGTGCATACTTGCTCAACCTATCCATCACCACCATGATGACTGTGTACCCCTCAAATTTTGGCAAGCCGTCAATGAAATCCATGGTCACATCCTCCCACACCTGGTCTGGCAACGAGAGAGGCTGCAGCAAACCCTCGGGAGCTGTATATAAATACTTGTGCCTCTGGCATATGTCACACTTCTCCACCATATCTGTCACATCATTTCTCATCCCTTCCCAAAAAATCTCTCTAGCCAACCGTTGATAGGTCGTCAGGACCCCCGAGTTGCCCCCACCGCGCTCCCATGAAACTCCTGCATCAACTTCGAAATGTGAGCCGATCCCTTTGGTACAACCAAACATCCCTTGTACAAGAGACGTCCTCCCTCAACTGAATAACCTGGGTTTGCTGCGGGATCATGTAGCAGTGCCGCCCGAATCTTGGCTAGCCCGTCATCCTCCCCAATCTCCTGCAGCAGGGGCTCCCAATCAAGTAAAATAGGCGCTGACAAGGCCGACAAATGCGAATCCACCTCCCTCCGTGACAGTGCATCGGCCGCCTTGTTCTCAATTCTGGGCATGTATTGTATCTCAATGTTGTAGCCTAGCAGCTTGGTCAACCACTTCTGATGCTACTCGGTGACCATCCTCTGCTCCAAGAGGTACTTGAGACTCCTCTGGTCCGTTCTCACTATGAATCGTCGACTAAGGAGATATGGCTACCATTTCTGCACCACTAATACAATAGCCATTAGCTCGCGCTCATACACGGACTTGAGCTGAGCCCTTGCCGACAACACATGGCTAAAGTACGCCACCGGCCTACCCTCCTGCATCAAAACCGCGCCCAAACCATAGCCCGACGCATCTGTCTCCAGCACAAATGGCCGTAAGAAGTCCGATAAGGCGAGGACCGGTACGCTAGTCATGGCCCCTTTAGGGCCTCAAAAGTTCGGGTGGCCTCATTCCAGTGAAAACTGTCATTCAGCTGCTCCGTCAATGGCCACACAATGGTGATGTATCCCCCGACGAACTTCCGGTAATATCCCGTCAGTTCCAAAAATCCCTGCAAGGCTCACAGGGTGGTGGTTAGTGGCCACTCCACCATGGCTGAAATCTTCGAGCATCCGCTGCCACTCCCTCTGCGGAGACAATATGACCCAAGTATTCCACACTCTGCTGGCCGAACATGCACTTCTTCCGGTTGACGAACAACTGATGCTCCTGCAGCTCCCTTAGCATTGTCTCCAAATGCTCCATATGAGACTCCATCGTCCAACTATACACCAAGATGTCATCGAAGAACACCAAAACAAATTTTCTCAAGTAGGGCCGAAACACCTTGTTCATCAATTCCTGGAATGTGGCCGGGGCATTGGTTAAACCGAATGGCATGACCAGGAACTCATAGTGCCCCTCGTGCGTCCTGAAAGCAGTCTTCTCCACGTCCTCAGCACTCATCCGAATCTGATGATATCCAGACTTCAAATCAATCTTCGAAAAAATATCGCACCATGCAACTCGTCAAGCAGCTCATCGATCACGGGAATGTGAAATTTATCTGGCACCGTCTCCTTGTTCAATGCCATATAATCGACGCAAAATCTCCAGCTGCTGTCCTTCTTCTTTACTAACAACACCGGGCTTGAGAAAGGGCTCACACTCGGCTGAATCACCCCGCCTGAATCATCTCATCCACCATTCTGCACCTGTGGGTAGCGGTACAGACACACACTGATAGGGGAGACCCCCTCCCGTAGCACAATGTCATTCTCGTGATCACTTGGGGGAGGAAGCCCGTGGGGGTCTGGAAGACTCCTCCAAACTGGGATAGGACTTGCTGAAATTCACATGGTATACCCCGTTCGTGCTCAGCCTCGCCAACCGACAGACCCTGGAGCTCCACCAAGAATCCTCCTCCTGCGGATTGGAAATCCCTGGCCATGGTCTTCAACGAGACCCTGGATCTGCACAAACTAGGATCCCGCTGAAGGGTCACCACCTCCTCTCCGTGCCCAAACTCCAGCCTAAACAATTTCCAGTTGGTCTTTGTTTCCCCCAATGACTGCAACCACTTCATGCCTAAAATCACATCAGTGCTGCCAAGGTCAAGCGGTAAGAAGTTCTCCACCACCTGTATCTCCTGGAGGGTCAAAACCACTCCTCTATAGATCCCCATACTACGCTCAACCAGCCCAGTGCCCATCATCACCCCAAAACTGTCGATGTCAACCAATTGCAGCCCCTGTTGCTCCACCACCTGGTTGGAAATGAAGTTGTGGGTGGCCCCACTATCAATCAGCACCACCACATCCTGCTCTGATATCCTCCTGATCAACTTCATAGTGTGGTTCGAAGTGAACCCCACTACGGAGTTGAGAGACACCTCTGCCACGTCCATCTGGGGTTGTTCCTGCTCCACCTCGTCCTCACTCGGCTCCTCTGGTTCCTCTTCTTCCTCGTCCTCTACTAACAACACCTGAAGCGTGCGATCTCGACAACGGTGGCCGGGGGCATACTTCTCGTCACACCTAAAACACAGCCCCTTCGCCCTCTTGTTCTGTATCTCCGCCTCAGTCATGCGCCAAAACTTCACTCTAGGTGACGGGGCGCCGCCCTTCTCCTTGCTCCCATGGTATGGTACTAAAGCCTGGCTCCTTCCTGCAGGAGTACGCTGCACTCCTGGGGCTGCCCCTCCCCGAAATGAGGACCCGCCCCAAACTCTATTGGCTCGCCGTTCCGCCGCTAGTTTGTCATCCACTATCTGAGCCAAGTCCAATGTCTCCAACTATCCATTCGACCTTTGCACCCATAGCTCCCCTCGGATCTCAGTCTTCAACCCCTTCATGAAGCTCTTCACTAATGTCTCCTCGGTCATCATCCCACCGATACGACCAGAAAGTGCCTCAAACTTCTCTTGGTAGTCCCTTACCGTGCCCACCTGCCGTAATGTCAAAAGTTGCTCATGCAGGTCTCCATCCTGGGTCTCTCTGAAACGATGCAGCATGGAGTAGGTGAACTCGGCCCACGACTGCATCGGTCTCCATTGCTACCTTCATAGATACCATGACAATGCCCTCCCTTCCAAACATACGCCCAGAGCCTGCATCTTCTCCCACTCGCCCATCTGATAAGCCTCAAAGTACCGCTCTGCTCGAGAGACCCAACCGTGAGGGTCCTCCCATTTGAAGACCGGCATCTTCAACTTCTGCACATTGTTTTCATGCCATCCTATACCTTGCTCCATTCTCCCCCTAGGTTGACCATAATGAAACTGTTGAAAAGCATTTAGTGGGGGTCCCTCAGCCCCACACGGCCCCCCATAACCTACCGGCCCCACTGGTTCCCTTCGTGGCCACCAAAATTCCGAAACTGTTCATTGCCCATTCCGGGGGTCGCCGTCCTCCGAAATCGCCTCCATAAGTCTCCCCAAAGCGCGGAGCTCCAAAAGGAGGCCCCCCGAAGCCCTGGATGGCTATAGATGGCCGTGGATTCGCGAAAGCCCCAGAAAAAACCCCCTCATGCTGCGAAATCACTCCACCGCCCCCCTAAGGAGGCGGAAAAAGTCCGCCGCCCCCTTGCGGCTGCGCCATGGGCCATCGATGCCCCTGGGCTGTCGCCGGGGGCCGGCATGGCCCCAGGTGGGTTCCTGGGGGCTCGCGATCCCCCCAGGAGGCCGCAGGGGGTTCACCGCCCCTAAATGAGCCGATGGGGGCTGTCGAAGCCCCCACGTGTTCGCCTGGGGGCGGCGAGTCCCCCAGGGGTGCACCAGACCCTGTTGGGTCCCGGCGTGGCCCATTAAGCCCCCCCCGCCCCCACCGCTAGGGTTCGGGGGGGAGTGCTGTGCGCGCGTGGGATTCCCCCTCCCAGGTCGGTTTAGGGGGACATGTCCCCATGCGCCTCCGTTGTTCTCATCTTCCGGCGAGAAACTCTCCAAGAACACTATCTGCCTCTTTCCTTTGTCCAAAGTGGGTCCTTTGCGGCTCAGATCTGAAAAATTACCCGGGATCTCGTCACCATTGGGCTTCTCCTTATCGCTTCGTTGAGTTGCTTGAGTCTCCAAGAACGATTTGAACATGTTCACCAAAGAAGAGATCCTTTCATCATTACTTTGTTGTTGCTCCTTGATGGACTCTTTTAGGGATGCTTCAAGTTCTCCAACTTTCTCATCTAGGACATCCTTCTTCTCCATGGATCTTGTGTTGGTCATGGTGGATCTTTGCTCTGATACCAATTTGATGAGAAAGCTTCGGTTTGAGAATACAAAGAGAATAATTTTATAGACCTTCAAAAGAGATTACAAACTAAAGACTAGATCTAGGGTTTCTACTCTCTAAACTAAGGAATAATACTCAAGTTTTGCATAAGAGACAATGAAAAGGCCATCCCTAATATAAGAGGGTAGGCAAAGGCAAAATTGCACCAAACGCCCTCCCAAACCCAAACATTGCAAAAATACACAAAAGCCCCAAAAATTGCCTTCGGCCTACTTCTTCATTCTGAGCTCCTTCTTGTGATGCCTTCGTTGATAAGTGCTGATCTTATCACATACATGAGAAGATTGACAGTGAATTTGTTTTGATGGGAGACAACGCCTTTAAAAGATAATCAGTATTGAGAGTATCAAAATTAGGATGCATGATAACGAAATGAGAATTCTTGGTGAATTTCGATATATGCCAGATCTAAAGAAATCTGATATCTGGGCATTTTGGATAAGAAAACTATTGGTATATTATTGCAGGTGGAGTCATACAGGTTGGTAAGAGTGCACCGGTGATAATAAAAGGCATCCATATGAATAATCTGTATTTCATTGAAGGTTTCATGATTACCGGTCCGATGTCGATAGAATCAGTTTGTTCGGGATAGCCGAAGAAACCAGAACACAAAAGCAGGTCGCGACTTTATAATAAAAAATATGTAAAATTGCAACACAGAAGATAAAGATTTAATATGGTTCGATATTATAACTTATGCCTACATGCAACAACAATTGATGTTTTAATATCAGAAGAGGAGAACTACAATATAGTGATGACTTTCTATTCCCGTAGAAGTAACCCTTTAGTTTCTTATACAAGAAAAGCTGCAGATGAAATCCTCTCCGATTCTATACATTGCTGATATTCGTTACCACCTACCCTGCATTGATGTGATCACCCATTCTCATAAGAGTTCAAAAGAAGAGAAAACATTATTGCTTATGTCAAATAGAAAATGATGTTGCTGCGAATTCAGCTAAGAAAATAGGTAGATGAAGAGACACAAAGGTGAGAGATATTAAGGGCATGTTCTTTTGTTGGAAAGTATAATAGGGGAAAGTTGAGTAGTGTGGAATCTGATGAGAGAGAAATTTGGGTTTGAAAGTTGGTAGTGGGACCCGCAACAACTTTTTTGTGTATGTGTGTTCTTTTGAGTTTGAAAGTTGAGGTAGAAAGTGAGGTTTGGGGTCCACTTTTGATAAAATAATTAATTAATTATTATTAAAGAATTCACCGAATGTTTATTAAAAAAACAAAAAACAAAATTAGGCATGAATGGCAGGGAGAGAGGAGGTGGGCCCCAAAAATTGGGAATCCTGTGTAATCTCCGTGTATGGCGGAGATTGTTTGGAATTGGAAAAAGCCTGGCCACGTAAGCTTTCAAGGCTTCACAAAATTTTGGCAAAAGAACAAGCAGGCAGAAAATGGTGGAGAGAGAACAGGATTGGACAGTGAATAGTGTATTTTTTGAAGAATCTCTCCAACAATCCCCGTAAAGAACAGACCCTAAGATTTGTTTGTGATGTTCTGTGGGTTAAACATCATAAACTTGTTCAGGTAATTTATTTGAACAAATCTTCAACATGACTCAATGAGCATCAAATTCTTCATTTTGGCTCGAACGCCCTGCTGCCTCTGACATTGCCAATGCCATATAATGCTCAATCATTGCTACAAGAATACATAGCACACTCATGCAGCTAGTGAAATTACATGAAGCAATTAGATTTCTCTATCTTGCAGCATCTGATTCTACTGTTATCGGATCGTAATCACGGTAGCATAAATGAAATACAGATTATTTATCTGAATGCCTTTTATTATCATCAATGCACAATTAATAAACTATATGACGTTATTTTCAACAATACATTGGTAACCTTTTTTATCTAATATGCCCAGAGAGATCCGATTTTTCTCCAGACCTGGCAAATATTAAACTTCACAGAGAGTCTTCAATATGCCATTGCGTATCTTGATTTTGATATTCACAATACCGACTATCTTCGTGATGTGTTGTCTCCTATTAAAACAACTTCACAGTTAATCTTCTCATAGTGGTGTACTAATTATAATAAGAATACATGAAAGGAGCATCCAGAATCCATTATCCAATTAGCAATGGGTGAAGCATGGTATGTAATCTAGAGAACTGAATTGACATCGTTATAATACTCTTCTTTCACAATGCCAGTAACCGATGTCATTTTATACTTTCTTCTAGTCCTTCACTGCTTATTCGGGCAATTATATTCATATGTTCTTTCTGTTTTCAGTAGTTGCAATCAATATTCTTCAAGTAGGATCTTGATCTTGATCTTTCTCCAGATGTTTAAGGTTCTGAGCCCTTTTTTGATCAATCACATTAATTTTCTTGCGAGCTATTTGCAACCAAATCTTACGCTTGAATATCCTCAATAATACTAAAAACATTCCGTCACAACTTTTAAGAGTGAAAAGCAGATATCATATCTTACGGAAACATAATGTCTTGATCATAAATCATGAAGTTGACAAAATGTTCAAAAGATGAAGGTAAAGAGAATAACTAAATTAGGATAGCACCTTCATTAGTTACTTTAGCATCTATATTTTTTAAATTCATCAAAAACTTATTTAACTCATCGAGCAATGAACATTATTTCATACAAAGAGCGAATAAACATTTCTTTAGATATAACTTGTTGGTCAATGATTATGTCATGGTACATGACTTCAGCTTGGGTCACACGTTAGCAAGATTTCTTATTTGTGACCCTCATGAGAACTCCATCAGACATGTAAAATTGAATGTTATCAAGTGCCTTGGATTCAGTGATGACTTTCTCGGATTCAGAAATTGAACTTGGCATCTTGTGCTCCCAACAAGTGTCTCTAACAGATCTTTATGTGTCAACATAGCACGTATCTTGATGCATCATAAATTAAAACTGTTTTTCCGTTATATTTCTCTATTTTATACTTCATGGACGATATATTTGTACTGGATTCTGTAAGCAAAGCTTTGATGCATGTTTGTTAGGGATAACGGAAGAAAGCTGAATATAGAAATAAGTCTTGATTGCATAAGAAATTTTTTGGGAAAATAGTAACACAAAAAACCAAAGATTTACATAGTTTGACACTATAGCCTCCGTCTACGTGCAACAACAGTCGATGTTTTAATATAACACAAGGGGAGAGTTACAACAAAATGATTAATTTCAATTCTAACATATTCTAAAGCTCACAACTAAACGATCTTAGAAGGAATTCTTATACAAGATATGCCATATAAGAAATCAACAGGTTTTGTAGACATGAGGAGATAATTAAATAACCACATTTCTTCTTTGCTTCTCTACATTGTTGATACTCAGCTACCACCTACTCTGCACGGATCCGATGCACCCCTTCCTGTAGGAGTTCTAAGGAGAGTAAATATCATTACCTATGTTAAACAAACAATTCTAAGAAAATGGGTAGACTAAAAGACACAAGGGTTCTTAGGGATATTAAGTTTGGTTGGTGATGTTCTGTTGTCCAAATGTTAACTTGTTTGAGTCATTTATTTCAACAAGCCACATGACCAAGCGATGACCAAGCTGTTGTTTTTTGAGTGCTTCAAAGTCTCCATCCACAGTGGAGAAGGGGCCCTGAATTTAAGTTGGTTGTTGGGGGAATTACAGGCTATGGAGCCTTTGTGTTTACCTGCCGACAGAGAGAGGCTGCCCCTTTTTGCTTTTGCTGCGGGAAGCAAAGAGGAGAGCTGGTTTTTCCAGAGACCAGAGAGCTGAAAAGAGTGCCTTCATTTTTTCCAGAGAGCATGCCTTCAGTGTGTTTGTTTTGAGGGTTTGCTGTCTCCATTTTCAGATGTGAGATTGCTTGAGAGCTTGTGAGAGTTTAGAAGAGCTTAGGTCTTCTAGTATTTCTCATTCTCTTCTTCTTCCTTTGTGAGATTTGTGGGTGCTTGGAATTGCCAAATTGTTACTCACAAGAGTGTGAAGAAGGTGTTGGTATAAGCTCGTGTGCTCGCCTTGATTAGTAATGGATCGTCTCGGAATGCTGGAGTAGTTTGTTCGCAACCGAACCGGGGTAAAATCCTCCGCCTCATTTATTTTCTGCAAATTGAGATTGTTGCATGTCGTTTACTAATTTGCTTACGCAAGATACGAAGAGGGATAGGTTGTTTGGTTTGTTGTGTGACCCAATTTTTCAAGATTTAGCTCCCTAGCTAGTTGTTAGGGCTTGTTGTTCCGCAAGGCGACAACGGTTTTTTTTATCAACAAGTGGTATCAGAGCTTTCGGTTGTTTGTGGAGAAATTGAGTAGCGAAGATGGTTAGTTTGGCGACACTCAACATTGAGAGGTTCACCGGCCGTAATGACTTTAGGTTATGACAGTCAAGGGTGAAAAATTATTTGAGGCAGACAAAATGTTTTCAGATTGTGTTTAATGAAGAAAACATTGAGAAGGATGTGACGGCATCACAGAGGGCCGAGATGGAGAGAATGACGTATAGCGCCATCCAGCTATCGTTAGTCGACACCGTTTTGAGAGAGGTGTTGGACGAGGCTACGGCCAAGAATATGTGGAACAAGATAGAGGGGTTGTATTTGAAGAAATCCTTTACAAGCCGCCTCTACTTATTACGGCAGCTGTACACTCTGAAAATGAAGCCCGGATCAGCGGTAAAAGATCACATATATGAGTTGAATCGGATTGTGATGGAGTTGCGGGGGATGGATGTCAAGATCGAAGATGAGCAACAAGCAGTGATTTTGTTATGTTCGTTGACTGAGGAGTTCTCCCAATTTGTTCGGTCCATGATCTATGGACGTACGACGCTCACCGTGGAAGAGGTGAAGGCGGCGCTCCATACCGAGATGCTATGTGAGAAGGTCCAAGGTAGAGACTTTGGAGAAAACCGCGATGAAGCATTGCATGTGAGGGAGGCATGTCAGGAGAGGAGGTCAAGGCCACTTCAAGGACCGCTCGAAGTCCCGACATTCCCGTGATAGGAAAGACAGCTCATGTTTCATATGCAAGCAGAGAGGCCATTGGAGGAACCAATGTCCCAACAGATTTGGGAAGAAAGACAAGGATGCTTCTGGTTCAGCTTCATTGGGATTTGAGGACATGCAAATTTGTGATGACAGAGGCCACGGTGAAAGGGGTAAAGATCCAGAGATGTCGCAGCGGGGGTATCCGGTGAGGCACAAGTTGCGTGGTTGATGGACATTGGGTGTTCTTTCCATATGACTCCACATCGGAGTTGGTTTTCCACTTACCGTTCCCAAGAAGACGGAAGCTCTATTCTCATGAGGAACAATGCGGTGTGTAAGACCGCGGGTATTGGAACTGTCCGGATCAAGATGCACGATGGCATAGTGCGTACCCTAGCAGATGTGAGGCATGTCCCTGATCTTCGAAAGAGCTTGATATCCATCGGTGTATTGGATAATGTTGGATGCAAGTCAGTTGTAGAGAATGGCCAGCTGAGGGTATCCAAAGGAGCCATGGTTGTGATGAAGGGAAGAAAGGTAGGGAATCTATATGCCCTACAAGGTACCACAGTAGAAGGCAAAGCCGATGCCACCTCTACTAGCTCGAGTGACAGAGATTCAGCAAAGTTATGGCATTATCGTCTGGGTCACCCGTGTGACAAGACCCTCGATGTTCTCCGCCGAAAAAAATTGATTGGAGCTAGTGATGAGAGTGTGGAGTTTTGTGAAAGCTGTGTGTACGGGAAAAAGACAAAGGTGCAGTTCAGCACGGGGAAGCACACTAGCCGAGGTCCACTGGATTACATTCATTCCGATGTTTGGGGGCCATGTCCTGTAGCATCAGGAGGTGGGGCTAGGTACTTTGTACTCTTCATCGATGATTATTCTCGAAAGGTTTGGATGTACTTGATGAAGACAAAAGATCAAACTTTTGGGATGTTCAAGCAATGGCTTGCGATGGTTGAAAAGCAAACTGGCAAAGCGATGAAAGTCCTTAGATCCGACAACGGAGGCGAGTACACCTCGAGGGAGTTCACATGATTCTGCAGATCCCATGGGATTCGACGTCATTTTACTACACCAGGGGATCCTCAGTCGAACGGGGTTATAGAGAGGATGAACAGGACGTTGTTGGAGAGAGTGCGATGCTTGAGGCACTCTGCCGGTTTGGAGAAGGAATTTTCGGGTGAGATACTTACTACCACAGTGCACATAGTGAATCGAGTTCCGTCGGCGGCAATTGACTACCAAATTCCTGAAGAGAAGTGGAGCGGGAAAATTGGCGACTACTCCTATTTACGCATCGTTGGTTGCCCGATATATGCACATGAGGGGGGAAAGTTGGATCCGAGGGCTAAGAAGTACATTTTCCTCAGATATGGCGATGGTGTGAAAGGATATCGCTTGTGGGACCCGGTGGGCCGCAAGGCGATTTTGAGTAGGCACGTCACCTTCGATGAGTCTGTGATGCTCAGGGCGAAGCATACTCATTGGAAGGGGGACGAGTCACCCAAGGAGACCGCGTCAGAGACGATTGATCTTCCGATCCTATTCCAGAGGCGACCAGGCAAGGAGCCGATGGTTGAGGTCCCCGTTGCGGGACATGATGAGGTCCATATTGAGGACCATATGCAGACACTAGTCCCAGCTTAGGTACGTGATGAATTTGTTGCAGATGAGGTGCGGAGGTCCAACATGACCAAGAAGGCGCCCGAGAGACTTGGAGCTTGGGATTACACGGCTTTCTCTTTTGACGACATGGCGTCGTATGCCTTAAACATTGAGCACGAGGAATCTATGACCTATGGTGGAGCCATTAGCTCGAGTGATGCGGCGAATTGGCAAGGAGCTATGGAGGAAGAGATGTAGTCTCCACCACAATGACACGTGTGAGTTAGTGCCTCTACCACATGAGAGGCGTGCCATTGGATGTAGGTGGATTTACAAGGTTAAGGAAAGCTCGACCGAAGATGGTGGTGATGTACGGTACAAAGCAAGGCTAGTGGCTAAGGGTTTTGCACAAAGGAAGGGAGAGGACTACAATGAAATATTTTCTCCAGTGGTAAGACACTTCCATTTGTATTTTGTTGGCACTAGTAGCATCCATGGACATGGAGTTGGAGCAACTCGATGTCAAGACTGCTTTTCTGCACGGTGATTTGGATGAGGAGATTTACATGCACCAACCAGAGGGGTTCTTAGTGGAAGGCAAGGAGAGGATAGTCTGCAGGTTGAGGAAATCCTTGTATGGGTTGAAACAATCACCCAGACAGTGGTACAAGCAATTTGATAGCTTCATGATGGGTGTAGGTTTTGAGCGGAGCGTGAAGGATCAATGTGTTTATGTGCGCACATTGGATGATGGCTAGCGCATCTACCTCTTAACTTTATGTTCGCGACATGTTGATTCTTCCTCAAACATGTCGGAGATCAAGAAGCTACAGGTTATGTTGGGCAAGGAGTTCGATATGAAGGATTTGGGCCCGGCGAAGAAAATCTTAGGGATGGAGATATCCTGAGACAGGAGAAAGGGTGAGTTGAGGTTGTCACGAAGGGGTATATTGAGAAGGTGCTCGTCCGTTATGGAATGGAGAGCGCGAAGCCCGTGGGGACACCTCTTGGAGCTCACTTTCAGCTTTTGGCGTTGCAGTCGCCGAGCACCGAGGATGAGAAGAAGGCTTTCTCACGTGCATATGCTAGTGCAGTGGAGAGTTTGATGTACGCGATGGTTTGCACGCGTCCAGATATTGCACAGGCCGTTGGAGTAGTGAGCAGATATATGGCGAACCCAGGCAAAGAGCATTGGCAGGCCGTCAAGTGGATATTGCGTTATCTGCGCGGCACAATTGGTGTCGGTTTGCACTATGGAAGAGGTGACGGTGTGGTGCTGACAGGGTACTGTGATTCTGATTATACTGTCGACAGGGACAGGCGGAGATCGACCACAGGTTACGTGTTTACGTTGGACACCGCAGCAGTGTCATGGCGATCAGTCCTACAGTCGGTGGTTGCGTTGTCAACCACAGAGGCCGAGTTGATTGCCGCAGTGGAAGCGGTGAAGGAGGCCAAGTATTTGAGATGTTTGCTAGAGGATTTGGGGTTGCCGCAGAGATTGTCGTTGGTTTTCAGCGATAGCCAAAGCGCTATTCATCTTGCAAAGCATTAAACTTACAGTTCGAGGACGAAGCACATTGAGGTCCGTGATTGCTTCTTAGAGGAGGAGAGCAAACAGATAGAGCTTCAGAAGGTCCCGATTGAGAAGAACCCTGCAGATATGTTCACAAGCCTGTTCCCGCCATCAAGCTCAAGACTTGCTTGAGCTTGATCTGTTTGGCTTGAGTGTGGCGCCAGAGTGCGCGGATTCCGAGACGACGAGGAGGTCCGTGGAGTGAACATGGAGTTGTGATCAAGGTAGAGCTTTGGATGGAGTGCTGGAGACTTTGTAGCAAGGTAGAGTGTTGTTTTTTGAGTGCTTCAAAGTCTCCATCCACAGTGGAGAAGGGGCCCTGAATTTAAGTTGGTTGTTGGGGGAATTAAAGGCTATGGAGCCTTTGTGTTTACCTGTCGACAGAGAGAGGCTGCCCCTTTTTGCTTTTGCTGCGGGAAGCAAAGAGGAGAGCTGATTTTTCCAGAGACCAGAGAGCTGAAAAGAGTGCCTTCATTTTTTCCAGAAAGCATGCCTTTAGTGTGTTTGTTTTGGGGGTTTACTGTCTTCATTTTCAGATGTGAGATTGCTTGAGAGCTTGTGAGAGTTTAGAAGAGCTTGGTCTTCTAGTATTTCTCATTCTCTTCTTCTTCCTTTGTGAGATTTGTGGGGGCTTGGAATTGCCAAGTTGTTACTCACAAGAGTGTGAAGAAGAAGGTGTTGGTATAAGCTCGTGTGCTCGCCTTGATTAGTAGTGGATCGTCTCGGAATGCTGGAGTAGGTTGTTCGCAACCGAACCAGGGTAAAATCCTCCGCCTCATTTATTTTCTGCAAATTGAGATTGTTGCATGTCGTTTACTAATTTGCTTACGCAAGATCCGAAGATGGATATGTTGTTTGGTTTGTTGTGTGACCCAATTTTTCAAGCTTTATCTCCCTAGCTAGTTGTTAGGGCTTGTTGTTCCGCGGGGCGACAACTGTTTTTTATCAACACAAGCGATGTTGGCATCACATTGGTTCTCTATTCTTCTCTGATATCCAAACACTTAAATATTTTAGATAAGCTGTGAGGAGCTAACGATAGTGTTATCTCCCCCTTTTGACTCATTGTGAAGCTCCATGTTAAAGTCAAGCAACATTCAGTATATCCAGGATCATTGATGATTGCCAATTACTTTTTTCAGACATAATGAAGTAAATATAAAAACCGTTCTATTTATGGTACAATATCTTATGTTTGTTATTTACATTGAATGAATTTTCGAATTTGAAGTCTGATGACTTTCTTGTAAATCTATGCAGTTGTTGCCTCAAGCTTGTTGCCTCCTGCTATGTGAACTAGTGAGTACATTGCCAAATTTTTAATTGCATGCAGTGTTTGCTGTGCAAAAATGAATTTGAGCTGAAATTGAGAAGACTAGTAGAGAGAAGATCTTGTAACTCGTTTGCTATCACATCATCAAGCTTCTTTTGAGGTTAGCATAACCCTGAAATATTTATCTATTGAAAATCCAACAATTATGTGGATCAAATATTTGCTGGCTGATTTCCTATAACTAAAGGTTTCATTTAAATTTGTAATAGAGAAACATTCTTGATATTGACTCTTCTAGATACTTTTCTATTAAACTTTAATAACTTATCTATCAGCAACGCAGGAAACTGCATAGTTTCAAGGTTCTGTTTACTCAGCCTGCTTAGTTATTTGACTGTCCTAGTCATCTAGATTGAAATTAATTGTACGACAAATAGGTAGTTCTATGAATGAACCTGCATAAAACCCTGCTACTTCTCTGGGAAAGCAGAGAGCACTACTACCTTTTTTTCATTGAAGGGACATAATTCGAACCATTACCCAATATTGTTGTAACTCCCTGACCAGGAACTTCCTGCATGAGCATGTCCAACAATATCATTTTACTTGGTTCCTCAAGTGTTTTCTATGGTTAATTCTTGCATTCATAGCAATTATTTCATATGAAATATTCTGTTAGCACATATTTAACATGGAACTATTCTTTTAGAACTTCGGCTGTAACTACTACGCTGTAGGCATGATTTGATTCAAAGGCCCTTAAACTGATAAAAAATGACCTATAGGTAAAAAGTTTTGTTGTCCCTATACATCGGCCTTTCTGTTTGTCTATGATTATTCTCAAACATTGGCTTCCTCAAGTTTCCACACTGCCCAACTCTTCAAAGTTTAAAGTTGTGTATGACACCCATATGGTTTTGTGATCAGATGGTCGACGGCTCAAATTCCTCTCACTGCATGGGAACTTCTTCATATGCCATATTGATATCTACATTAAACTAAATAAAGTCTGATAGTCTATATCGTATTCTACTACTCTATAACTAGTTTAATTCAGAGATAGCATTTGTGCCAATGGGCTAGACAAACGTAGAAGCGGTTCCAAGTGGGATGGAATGATGATACGAACCAGGGTGTTTGTACAAGTAAAAATGTGATTTTTATGGGAAGATCAAGGAAAAGAAAGTATTTTTATTGGAATAAAATCTGGAAATAAAAGATAACTAGCCCCAATTTGAGAAGATGCATTTCTCCTAACTTTCGATTTGAGATGAAAGTCTAAGATCTCCCATGGACACTTTAGCACTATTTCTCACAAGAATAATCAAGCATAGGTCGCCCACCCGAACCGACCCTAGGCTAATTAAAAAGAAAAATTACAGATTTGACCTTTTTACAAAAAAACCCCAAAGTTTAAAATTTACAAATTAGCCCTTGAATTTGCCGCACGCCGTGCCTCCTCCTATAGGTGATGATCACATCATTAATCTACCTGAAAGAGTTACATTGTATTCAAGGTGGAAGTCTGGAAACCGCCATCTGATCATCTCGCTAGACTCCTATGTAGCGTCGTAGTTTGGTAGTCCTCGCCATCTGATAAGCACCTCATGGGTCTCTGATGTGCCCTGGCGAACCCCTTTGAACTCCCGCGACTCCAGCATTACATCCATGTCATCGGTCAAAGTGGGTGGAAGAATAGGTGAGAGTAGTCTCCAATAGCGCGTCGCGGCTGTAATACATGGAACATTGGATGGATGGTGGATGTGTCAGTAGACTCAGGCTGTACGCCACCTTACCAATCCTTGCTACGATCTCGAATGGCCCATAATAGTGAGCTGCCGGCTTTTCATTGCTCCGATGTGCCAAAGTTTTCTGTCTATATGGCCTCAGCCTCAGATAAACCTTGTCCCCCCAACTCGAACTACCCATCCCTCATGTGCTCATTCGCCTTAGCCTTTATGATTTGATGCGCATGTAGCAAGTGCATCTTCAGTTCCTCTAGTACTTTGTATCGCTCCTCCAAGTACTCCACCTGTGACACTCGGGTCGAGCTGCGGCTTCAATGAATTAAATGTGGTGGGTCACGTCCATAGAGGATGCGAAAATGTGTGCACTGTGCCGCCGAGTGGTAGGAAGTGTTGTATCAATATTTTACCCAAGCCAGCCACTTGGCCCACTGCTTCGGCAATTTTGAGGCAAAACAGTGCAAGTATGTCTTCATGCTTCTATTCACCACCGCTGTCTGGCCTCGGTCTACGGGTGGTATGCCCTGCTCATCTTCAACCTCATCCCCCTGCACCTTAAATAGCTCCTTCCAGAAACTGCTCATAAAGACCTTGCCTCTATTATAGACAATCGACGTTGGAAAACCATGTAGGCGGACTACCTCCTTAATGAATGCAGCTGCCACCGTCACTGCCATATAGGGATGCCGAAGGGGAATGAAATGTGCATATTTGCTGAGGCAGTCCACTACAACGAATATGGCAGAAAATCCCTCAGACCGTGGTAACCCCTCAATGAAATCCATGATGATCTCCTCCTACACCCTCTCTGGAAGGGCTAGTGGCTGTACTAATCCCGCCGGGGCCATAGCTAAATATTTGTGACGCTGGCAGACGTCACACTCCGCCACCATCCTAGCAATATCCATATTTATCCTAGGCCAGTAACGCTTCCTCGCTATCCTCCTTTAAGGTTGTTGGACTCCCAAATGTCCTCCCACTGAACTGCCATGAAACTCCTGAAATATCACTAGAATGTGTGAAGAAGTCCTCGGTAGCACCATTCGTCCCTGGTATAGCAGCGTCTCCCCCCTCAAGGTATAACCAGGATGATCTGTCGACCCCGCTGCAACGCCTCTCGTATCTGTGTCAACCACTCGTCAGCCTTAATCTCCCTCCCTAGGGGCTCCTAGTCAAGCAGGATCGGCACTGAAATAGCTGCCACCTCTGCCATCTCCTCTCTGCCGGACAAAGCGTTCGTCGCCTTGTTCTCCAAGCCTGGTCTATACTGAATCTCGAATGTGTAGTTCACCAGCTTGGAGAGCCACTTCTGGTGCTCCTCTGTGACCATGCGTTGCTCCAATAGATACTTCAAGCTTCTCTGGTCGGTATGTACTATAAACCTCATGCCCAATATATAAGGCCGCCACTTCTATATGGAGAGCACTATTGATATCTACTTCTGCTCGTACATTGACTTCATTCGCGCTTGTGTTGACAGGACCTGACTGAAATAGGCTACTGGACGCTGATCATGCATCAGCACCGCCCCTAAACCATACCCTGAAGCTTATGTCTCCACTATGAAAGGCCGGATGAAATCCGGTAATGCAAGCACTGGCACAGTAGTCATCGCCTGCTTCAGGGTCTCAA
Organism: Scilla litardierei; assembly: GCA_030789695.1. NCBI lineage: Eukaryota > Viridiplantae > Streptophyta > Magnoliopsida > Asparagales > Asparagaceae > Scilla > Scilla litardierei. The sequence goes on from CM061131.1 coordinate 110,462,302, forward strand.
ATGCTCTGGTCACCTTATCCCCCACTAGAAGCTGTCCTTAAGCTGCTCCGTCCAAAGCCACATTATCGTATTTTACCCCTGAACAAACTTCCGGTAATACCCCGTCAGACCCAAGAACCCACGCAAGGCTCGCAACGTTGTAGGGCAGGGCTAGTCCAACATAGCAGAGATCTTCTTTCTGTCTGTCGCCACCCACTTTACAGATACTACGTGTCCCAAGTACTCCACCTGAGGCTGCTCGAAGAGGCACTTTTTCCGATTAGCGAATAATTGGTGCAACTGCAACACCGCCTGCAAGTGCTCTACATGCTCCTCCATGGTGTGACTATAAATCAATATGTCATCAAAACTACGAGCGCAAATCTCCGCAAGTAGGGGCGAAAGATCTTGTTCATCAGGGTTTGAAAAGTCGCTAGTGCATTCATCCGACCAAAAGGCATGACGAGGAACTCATAATGTCCCCGTGCGTCCTGAACGCCGTCTTCGGAATGTCCGTCACCCTCATCCTGATCTGATGGTACCCTGACTTCAGATCGATCTTCGAGAACACTACCACCCCATGCAGCTCGTCGAGCACTAATCTATCACCGAGATCGAAAACTTGTCAGGCACAGTTTCTTTATTCAGGACCCGGTAATTAACGCAGAAACTCCAGCTGTCATTGTTCTTCTTCACTAACAGGACCAGGCTTGAAAATGGATTGATACTTGGCTGGATCACGCCTGCCTACAACATCTTCCCTATCATCATCTCAATTTCATTCTTCTGCATATGAGGATACCTATAAGGGCGCACGCTAATATGGGACACCCCCTCCCGTAGTACAATCGCGTGCTCATGATCTCTTGGCGGTAGGAGGCCATGCGGGGTTTAAAAAATCCCCCTCAAACTGGTGCAACATCTGCTCCAACTCTGGCTGTATCTCATGCTCCTGTCGCCCATCATGCTCCCTTTCAACTGATAACCCTTGAAACTCCACCAAGAACCCTCCCCCAAACATCTGGAGGGCTCTGGCCATGGTTTTGTAGGATGCCATTGAACGACAAACTAGGGTCCCCTGCAACACTACAGTCCTCCCTCCCTTCTGGTACTCTAGCCTAAGAAGTTTCCAATTTGTCTTTGTGTCTCCCAGGGTATGTAACCACCTCATGCTCAAAATGATGTCTGTGCTCTCCAGCCTCAGAGGTAGAAAGTCCGCCACTATCTGCACCTCCTGAATGGTCAGAATCAATCCCCGACATACTCCGCTGCTCCGTGCCACATGTCCTGTCTCGAGCACTAATTCGAAACAGCCAGTCTCGCTAAGCTGCAACCACTGCCTCTCCATTAGCCTGCGAGAGATGAAGTTGTGGATAGCCTCACTGTCCACCAACACCGAGACATCCTGATTTGCGACGCGCCCTGCCAACTTCATGTTGTGGTTCGGTGTGAACGCCACCACGGAGTTGTGTGATACTTCTACCATGTCTAAGTGTAGGTGCTCCTGATCCTCATCCTCGCCTGCCTCAAGCTCCACCACAATATCCTCCTCGTCCTCATCGTTCACTATCAGTACCTGCAAGGTGCTATCTCCACATTGGTGTCCTGGTGAGAACTTCTCGTCACACTTGAAGCATATGCCCTTAGCATGCTTCTCCCTAATCTCAGACTCTATCATCCGTTGAATCTGCCCCCTGGTCGTGCCTCTACACCCTTCTCTTTGCAGGCCGCTGCTCCTCCTATGATCGCCTTCTGCCCTCTGCATGTGCATGCCCTTGAAAAGAAGATCCTCCCCATGCTCCTCGGACTATCCGATCCTCTTCGCGCCTGTCCTCCACCATCCTCGCTAGATGCATCTGATTTAACAATCCCCTGGGCCTCTGAATCCACAGCTCTGCCCTGATGGTGGGCTTTAGACCCTTCATGAAGCACTAATCTAGGGATTCTACTGAAACTTTCCGAACTCCGCCAGCCAACATCTCGAACTTCTTAATATAAACTTTAACTGTCCCCTCATGCCTCAAGGCATACAGTTTCTCATACATGTCGTCCCCCCTGAACCTCCCTGAATTTGTCCAGTAAGCATGTCGTGAACTCCTCCCATGAGCGGAAAGGCCGCGGCTATTGTGTCCACCGGTACCATGACAATGCCTCCCCTTCCAGGCAGACCCCAACATCCTTCAGCCACATCGTCTCTTGAACCATCGACACGTCGATGTACTGCTCAACCCTGTATATCCACCCGTCTGGGTCCTCCCCTTCAAAAATAGGCATCTTCAGCTCTCTGACCCGGCTCTCCACTGTAACCCCCTAGTGCATCTATCCACTGTGAATAGTTATGGCGTCATGGCAGAGGAGCATGTACGTCATAGTGGCCTCTAGCAGGGTCTCAATCCTCTCCTTCAGCACCCTCCCAATCAGTCTTTCCCCAATCAGCTCCTCCATCAACGAAGTCTCCATGGTCATTCTCGTGGTATCGATTGTAGTCTTCAAACTCTGCATCAGGTCATGTGGGTCTCCCTCCATAGAAATCAGTGCCAAAATCCTCCCAGGAGCCATCAAACCTCTCCCCGAAACCGTCGCGCTGCCCAGATATCATCGGGACCACCGTGAGTTCAAAATGGGCCCGATGCCCCTGTTGCTGCAGCTCGGGGTGGCCCTAGCGGCCCGCCAGGGGCTCGTACGTCGGTGATAGTGGTTTTTTTGCTAAAGGTTGCCGTCATCGATATGAAGCTTATTGCTGACGACATCCATCAGCGATAATGGCCATGTCCCTAACAGTCGTCGTCAGCACAATTGCAACTGTCACTGTCAGCAATAGTACCCTTTTCGCTGACCGAGCCGTCAGCGATAGGGCCCTTATCATCGACAGTCACCATCAGCGCTATTACCATTTTCACTGACAGAGCCATCAGTGACAGTGCCATTATCGCTGACGACAGCCGTGAGCAATACAATTTAAATTTTTATTACAAAAAGTGTATCGTTGACGGATCATCGTTAACGATACTAATCATATTTTTAAATAAATCTATTATTTTTTAAGAAACTCAAGCATATCCATTGAATCCATTCAATACAACAGTTCTTTATATTCAACAAACTTATCATTACCCTCCATGAACACATCATAAATTTTGCTAAAAATAGCACAACCGTAATTAACACATTAGTCACAAGTAATGAAACACGTGCATCACACGTGCACCCTAGTAGCAATACAAAAAAAAATTGACTCTACTTGACCCAAATAAAAGTTGTTAATCAAGATAATGCACCTAATCAAATAACACACATTTTAACATAGTTCCATAACTATTACTTGCATTCAATCTTGGAAAGTGCATGTCTTCCTGATATGCTCCTATTCTGCATGATTAGTCGCATATTTCCGTGACGCATTTCACCCTCCAATTCCTCATTTTATACGCTTTTATACAACTATTTGGGACTATTTGACTTTGAGAGCGTTTTGTTGTATTTCAGGGATTTGGAGCGATATTGGAGCAATTTGGAGTCAAGGGGATGATCGGCGATGCGAGAGCACCAAGAAGACTCATGATGATATGCTTGAGGTGCCAAAGAAGAAGGCCAAAGAAGAGGAACGAAGAAGGAGAGCAAAGAGATGCAGCTGCTACACACTTCATGTGCCACCCAGACAACTCAGTCCGAGTCGTTGCATCAAGAATGAATGATGGAGGCTGGAGAGAGAGTTGAAATCGCTCGGACCGAGCAGACGACCTACTTGGTCCGAGCACAAATGGAGGCAGAGCATTGTTTTTGGCACCCTGGTACTCAGCCCGATTTTCATTGCTACTCGGATCGACGCGAAGGCCACTCGGATCGAGCACAAAGGCCACTCGGACAGAGTGCAATCGCACTCGTTCAAGTGAGGTAAAGCGGCCAGATTTCAGGAAAGCCTCTCACTCTTTTAAGATCTGCTGTCATGCAAGTGAGTAAAGTATTTTTCTAATATTTTTCATGAATAGTTGACTTCATGACAGTTCCAATGTTGCCAAGAACACGCGAAACAGAGGTCGGATGAAATCTGTGGAATCTTTACAAAATGACAGTTCTGTGCTGAATTCTGCCACTCGGATCGAGTGGATTGCTACTCGGTCCGAGTTGATAAGTTGATCAATTGACAAAACACGATTTCTGCAGGATTTCCAGCTCAGACCGAGTGGACTGCTACTTGGACCAAGCTGTCTGGCCCCACAACTTAAGTTTGCGGCTGTTATTGGGTTTTAACCCGAATTTGATGGGGTTCCTTCGGATTTTTATGGGTTTTGGCTAGGGTTTAGGGGGGAATACTAAAGGGAAGTGGCAGCCATCATTTGGGGAGCCCTCTTTTTGATTCTTCTTGTTCTTGATTAGTTTTAGGGTTAGCTCCTGTTCTTGGAGCTTTTGTTGGAGCTAGGCCATGCCCTAGGCCCCTCCTTCATTGTAATCAGCGAAGTACTCTTGTTCTCTTTAATTCTATTTCAATTCTTTGTGTTTTCTTGTATGCTAGCAGTGTTCTTTAATGATTTCATGATGTTTGCTATGCTAATTCTATTGCTAGGGTTAGGTTGAATCCTATTGCTAGGGCATCATATTTGATGGGGATGGTGATCCAAAGATATTGGCACCAAACCCATCTCGATTTTTGGGGGTTCTTTGAATGATAGGGAACTTAGCCTAGAGCAGGGATTTGACCCCAATCGGTTCTAGGAATCAACAATCCTAGAACCCTTGAATTGACAACTCTTGGTGGTTGATGAACTCACCCTAGGATAAACCCAATAATCAAGGGTATTCTGTAGCAAAATGATCCACTATGGTGGCATCGATAGCGATCCAAGATATTGTCGCCGCTATAGTTATGTTGTGGTTTGCTATCATCGGGGGTAACGAGAATTCGATAGACGCGGTGATCCACGATAGTGGCACTCGTCCTGAGAAGTCCACTCACGTCCGAATAGGGTTGTAACGTCGTCAATCTAGGTGCGGTGATCCATGCTAGTGGCACCAACCTTAGTCGTTCATTACACCCTTATATTGCTTATTAGGTGATCCACGATGCTGTTACCGAAGTAAAGAGCCCGCACAACATATTATCGACTCGTCGGACGATTCGATCCCTAAACACGTATGAGCTTCATTCCGTGATCGAAGCAGCAGTGAGGATATCGAAACCCTAGTGATATTTCTCTTATTTGTTTTGCCTTTGTTTTAGTTATTTCTTTCTTTCTGGAGTTCTTTGTTTGCGACATCGAGTGACACGACATTCACATCCACCATCATTACGACCATCCGTAATCCACCTCCACCCAAATAAACCCGTGAGTCTAACTCAACCTAGGAATCGATAGGTAGTATATCACCGCCTCCCCGTGTTCGATACCCGCTTGCCACTGTACCGTGCGCTTGCGGTAAGACGACATATATCCTGATTTGCATTCCGGTTTCGATCTAGTTAACAGCATTGCCGTAGCGAGGTAGTTTTCGGAGTACAAATCCGGAACACATCACTTCCCTATAAAAGTAGCAACCCCAGCAAAGCATTTCTTAAGCCTTCTCACCCCTGATCCTCTGGGCAAGCTGAATGTCCTGGATATGATGGTAACACTGGGCATGAATGGCTCACCAGTTAGTATCCTCAAAGAGCCCAACAAGGTATGCATCCGCTGACTCCTGCGGTGCCAGAACAGCATGGCTTTGGAAACATAGATTGGTCTGCAAAACAGAATTAACTCGCACATAATCAAGCAAGCACACGATAAATGACGTGCGTTTATATTTCATATATTCACGCACGTTTTCTTTTGTGTTTCTCCGTGTTTTTCCGCCGTGTTTTATTCGTTTTCTCGTATTTTCTCGTTTTCTTTCACTTTTCTTTGTTTATCCATGTTTGCAGGAGATTGACCGCGTAGGGGACGTTTAACGACGATATCTCAAGTCCCCGGAGCAACGGGAGGAGTCACGCGTGATCCAGGGGGTCAAACGACAAAGAATACATCTTTCAGCCCCTCACCCGGTCGGTTGGCCATCTCCAACCGATCGGGTGATGCACGCGTGCACCACCCGGTCTCAGCCGGAGCTCATATGGAAGTCACCCGACCGGTTCACAGACCGGTTCAGCGGGGGCCTGTTCTCTGTCTTTTCGAGCAAAATTCCAACCGATCGGGTGACTCTCACCCGATCGGTTCATCTGTAGCTGATGCTGAGGAGCTGAAGACACGGGCACCCAACCGATCACTTCACCCGATGGCGCCAAGATCCAACCGGTCACTCCAAGAACTCACCCGACCGGTTCACATGACCGGGTGAAAGCTCGCCGTTGTCTGTTCATTATCTGTAACGGATCACCCGATCGGTTGATGCGAGAGTCTATAAATAGAACCCCTAGGGTTCCAGAAACGGGGGAGCTGCTAGTTTTTACTGTTTTCTCCTATTGTGACGGCTGTAATTATTGTTCTTTTGTAAGTTTTCGGATCTTTCTCAAATTTTAGTATTGTCTTAATTACTCTATTACTTCCGCATTCCAATCGTCCGATTATGATTCCAACGGTTAATTTTCATTTAGATCGCTTTTCAATGAATTTTTGTGAGTAGTTCCCAAATCTGGGATTTTGGTGGAAACCCCTTCAGGGGCTCTTCCCGATGCATACATAGGGTTAGGAAATCGATAGGGATTAGGAATCTAACGGTTACGCGGGGTGTTTCATTGTCATCGGCGGGAAAAAGACCGCCTTTGACCGTTGGGCCAAGGGGGAATAAACTTGGCTGTTGACTCCCTAGCCATAGCTCACGCCCTTAGCGTAGACGCCGAATCCTAGCACGCGGGAGCGGCAGGATGAGACGTTGGGAGTTATCGTTGCGAGCTTAGTGCTCCCGGAATCGATCAGTGTTAATGGACACGGGAGTGCCCACTGATCGAATCTAAGAAGTCCGGTGTATCATCCTGGGCATCGACCGGAATATCGGGCCCATGGGATGCCGGTACCACTTTCAGAGGCAACGTCCCACCATTAGACCCTAATTCCGATCGCTATCCATGCCCGTAGGCCGTATCGGCGAGAGTCGTTCGTCGGAGTGGAAACAAAGTCCCAGGTTTATTTTCTTCTTGTTCATACCCTGCATTCCTTTCCGTGACAACCATTTACCGATTCGGGCTAGCTCGCCTACGGGGTGATTTTGGTCCTACTTGACTCAAGCACATCCTGTTGAATATTGGACTCCCCGGATTTGGTTTTGATGATGAGCAAACATAAATAATTCATGAACTAACATTTTGTGAGCGCAGTATTGGAGATCGTCGCCAATTTCACGAGAATATTCAAAGCGACATCTCAACACTTCCAAAAGCTCGTATTCAAGCCTAAAGCTTCGTTGAAGCTCCTGCAGCGCTTTGGAAGTTATGAAGATTCAATCGAAGCTCTCAAAGACCGTTTATTAAGGTTTTATTTATAGTCTTTTAGTTTCGATTGATAGAATGTTAAGCCTTGAGTATATCTTACGTTTCTATCTTCATTACGCTCATTTCGTAGCTCTAGGATTCTTGCACAAGTTCATTCTAACTTCCTCGAAGCGTCGCGCTTCGATTCGGACTTTGTTGTGCATGTTAGTTGGTACAAGAACAAGTACTGACCGACTAGATGGTGATCTAGTCGGTCGGCAACTGTTCTTGGACCGACTAGTTTGATTCCTTAATTTCTTGGACTTTACTGTTTACAGTTAGTCGGTCTACGTTGAATCACCGACCGACTAGTTTGTGAACTAGTCGGTCAGTGATGCTTCTTTGACCGACTAGTTGTGACTTACTGTTCACTCTAAATTTCTCCTAAGCTACTGTTTACCGTTAGTCGGTCTAAGAACGTTTGATGACCGACTATTTGTCAATCTAGTCGGTCAATTTTTGTTCTTAGACCGACTAAGTCAACTTGCCTTCAGTCTAAGTTGTTTTGCCTCTTAGTCGGTCTACGTTCATTGGATGACCGACTAGTTGTGAAACTAGTCGGTCAGAAAGTGTTCTTGGACCGACTAGATGTCTAGGTCTGAAATTCTCTTTCTTCTCAGATCTACTCTTAGTCGGTCCACGTTGTTTGGCTGACCGACTAGTTGATGAACTAGTCGGTCAGTGAGTGTTCTTTGACCGACTAATTCTCACAGATTTCTTTCCGTTGGAGATTGACCTATCTTGTTTTTATGGGACCCTATAAATACGAACCTAGGTCATTTCTATCTTCAATAGAGCTGCCATTACGAGATTCATTGAGTTCTAAAGTGATAGCTATTCTCCCTCAAATCTAAAGCTCTCTTCCTCACAAGAAACCCATTCTCTCTCATTTCTAGATCTAGAGAGAAGCTTGTTCTTGGTGAGCTCTTCAAGCTATTGCTTGATTCAAGTTTCCAAATCTTCCCTAGGCACCCATTGCTGCTCATTTCCTTGGTGCTAGGGTTTGGTAACTTCATCTTCCTCAAATCCTTCATTCCACCTATTGGGTAAGAAAAACTCAAGGTATAGGATTTTGTGGTAAGCTTGTTTATTTCATATAAACTCTTTTATATTGCTTGTTGGTTCTCTCGGTTGTGAGAGAAGGTTGTGATCCCGGGTTGTGGGATTCACGTTTGCTATTGCATGTATGATTTGATCTTGTGAAAGTTTTTCACAAGATATTCATAGTGGAAATCTTGAGTTAGGGTTTCTAACTCAAGTATCCGGAGGGGATCCGGGTGGTTGGGACGTAGGATCACCGGGAACAAGTCGGGGAGACTTGGGTGGATCCGAACCCATTAACATCGTTTGTTAGCATTGTCAATTTCGTTGTCGTCGTTCAATTTAAGCTTCCGCAAATTGATTTGGTAGTTGATTGCAATTTAATTTGGAATTATACTCCTTATTATTTTAAAGTACTATTCACCCCCCCTCTAGTACTTGTGCAGTAGCTGGTAGGGCATTACATTTGGTATCAGAGCCAGATACACAGCTATGTCTGCCAACGACAACAAGACCGTGCCTCCACCCTCCAACTATGACACCTTCAGGAACCGTGAAGGAGCGTCATCGGTGATGGAAGGACATTCCTCTACGAGGCCTCCATTCTTCAACGGTACCAACTACGGGTACTGGAAGTGCCGGATGGAGACTTTCCTCCGGAGTGCATCTTTATGGAGGACTACAATGAAGGAGTACATCGAGCCCGAAGAAGAAGATTTTGAGAAATGGACTACCGCGGAGGTCGCCGCGGAGGTAAGCAATGCCAAGGCAATGAACGCCTTGCAATGCGCATTGGAGCCCGAGGACTTCAATAAGATATGCACATGTAAGAGTGCATATCAAATTTGGAACTCTCTCCTCATACTACATGAAGGGACGAGTCGGGTAAGAGACTCTAAACTCGTAGTCGTAACCAAAGATTACGAAATGTTTCATATGCAACAGGGCGAGAAGATGAAAGAATATTACGCTCGCTTCGTTGACATAATAAACGAGTTAGAGGCCCTCGGCAAGATCTACACTCAAAAGGAGAAGTGCTTAAAGCTTATTGAAGGACTTCCCTCTTCTTGGGAAAAACGTACCTTCGCCATCGAGGAAGGTAATGACATGAACAAATATACCGTAGTTCAACTAATGGGTACTTTGATGTCATACGAGGTACGCAAAGATAGCAAGGTGAAGCTACAAGAAAAGATGAAGTCATATTTGAACCTGGATGCGCCTAAGAAAAAGGCGATTGCATTCAAGGCGGCTTCATCCACATCTTCCGATGATGAAGACTCGGAAAACGAGTTAGACTTGGAGTCCATGGCACTCATGGCCAAGAAGTTCAACCGTTTCTTCCGAAAAGGTAACTTCAAGAACAAAGCTAAATTTGGTTCTACTAACGCCTCTTCCTCTCCTTTGTGTTTCAAGTGTAATAAGCCGGGACACATGAAAGCGGAGTGTCCCCTCAATAAGCACAAGGAGAAGTGGAAGGCGCCAAAATTCGATAAGTCCAAGAAATACAAAAAGGGGTACAAGAAAGGACTTGTCGGAGCACCATTCACCGACTCCGAGGATTCCTCAAGCGGAGAGTCGGATGATGAGAAAGTGGAGCAAGCACATATGTGCTTCATGGCAAGAGAGGAGAACGATCAAGGATCCTCCTCTTCCGATGATAGTAATGACGAAAGCGATGAGGTAACGATGGATGATCTTAGAAATGCTAACTCTCAACTTTGGTCAAAATACACTAAGTTAGTAAATAGATATACTAAGGTAAAAGATGACCTAGCTAGCATTCAAACATCGCCTAAGACTATCATCACCAACAACGACACCGTTGTTGAAGAGTTAAGAAATGAGATTGTTAATCTCAAATCTAAACTTGAACATGTTAGCATCGAGGATGCGGAAGAACATGAGATAGCGGATTTAACTTCTCAAAACTCGACTTTGAGTATTGAGAACAAGAATCTTAAATCTCGTGTTTATGTGCTCACTTCGCAAATATCCACTTTGGATACTTCTTTGCGTTCTCTCAAAGAGAAATATGAGAACACATTGGGCCGAATTAACAAATTCAACAAAGGTAAGGACCATTTGGATAAAATCCTAAGTGACTTACTTCCGGCCAATCACCGCATTGGTTTGGGGTATACGACGGGATGTCCATCCAAAGCGGCCACTACTTTTGTTAGGCCAACTTCCGGTGACTCTACGAGTGGTAGCAAACACTCTATTGGTAGTTCATCTACCAATGGTGCTTCCACCTCGTCCACGCCCTCTTTTGGAAAGAAACCCACCTTGGGTGGACCTCCAAAGAAGGGTCATGCCTACATGTACACCAATAACATGCCACGTAGGAACACACGTCCTACTCCACCATCTCACACATATGATGATTTTTATGCAACACATTCTCGGGCACGTGCACACCATGTGAGACACCCTCACGCACGTGTTCCCACACATGCATATGTTCACCCACCGCATCATATGAATAATTCTCGTCGTGCACCATTCCATCATGTCCCATATGCCTATCCACAACATGCATCACGTAGAAATCAACGTCGCATGCATGCACCCAATAGGATGATGGCTCCCAAAATATTTACTATTTGGAGCCCAACGGACACAAGCATGGACGAAAAACAAATATACATGAATGCTTATTTTTCGGATGTTGTACATAGTAAGAATTATGTGGGGAAGTCTAAGTCCACTTGGACTTGGCTTCCAAAGGTCTAATCCCTTGGACCCAATGACCTTGGGTACCATGATATGAAAGTTTCTATCTTTAGGTACTCAAGGAAAAGAAAAGGGAAAGGAGCAACAAATTTAAATTTAGCTCCAAAGGGAATTGGATACTCGATAGCGGGTGTTCAAAACACATGACGGGTGACGCTCGATTGCTCTCCGGAGTGGTTCCCATTGCGAATGGAAACCGCGTCATATTTGGAGGCAACGAGAGCGGAACCATCATAGGTGTTGGTAAAGTCGGTAACCCCTCTAAACCATTAATTAGTAATGTTTATCTTGTTAGTGGTTTAAATCATAATCTTATTTCAATAAGCCAACTTTGTGACAAAGGTTACAAAGTTAGCTTTGCGAAAGGATTGTGTCATATTTTAAGAAAGGATAATGAAAAATTATTATTTTCCGGAACTCGTCGTAAAGACATTTATATTTTGGATCTTCCTAAGTCATATGAACAATGTCTCGTTGCCAACACAAGTGAACAACACTTATGGCATCGACGCTTTGGACATGTGAACTTTGGAACATTATATAAGCTTTCAAAATTGAATTCTATTAAAGGTTTTCCGAAGCTAGTTTTTGAAAAGAAAAGTTTTTGTGATTGTTGTCAACGCGGCAAGCTTCCTAAATCTTCATTTAAACCTAAGAAAAGCATCTCTACTAAAAGGCCACTAGAGCTATTACATCTAGATTTATTTGGGCCAACTAGAGTAGCTTCCTTAGGAAATGCAAGGTATGGACTTGTCATCGTAGATGACTATTCAAGATTTACTTGGGTATTTTCATTGTGCAATAAAAATGAAACTTTTGAAAACTTCACAATTTTTGTTAAGAAAGTACAAAATCTCTTAGGAACCACCATTGTCACTATTCGTAGTGATCATGGAGGTGAATTTGAGAATGAGTCTTTTGAGACATTTTGTGATGAAATTGGTATTACTCACACCTTCTCTTTCCCTCGTGCACCGCCTCAAAATGGTGTAGTTGAGAGAAAGAATAGGACGCTAGTGGAGTGTGCTCGCACTATGCTTGATGATAGCCAACTTGGCCATCAATTTTGGGCGGAAGCGGTACACACCGCTTGCTATGTGTTTAATAGAATACTTTTGAGGCCCGGCACTAAACAAACGTGTTATGAATTGTTGTTTGGTAGGTTGCCTCAAGTTAAACATTTTCGTGTTTTCGGTTCAAAATGTTTTATTAAGAACACATATGGTAGTTTGGACAAATTCGATCCAAGATCCGATGAGGGAATCTTTGTTGGATACTATACGCGTAGCAAAGCCTACCGGATATTCAACAAACGAACCTCAACGATCGAGGAGTCGCTTCATGTCTCATTTAATGAAGGATTTGTTCCAACTAGAATTTCAAATGATAATGATTCTATGGATGTGTTATGTGATTCGTTTGAAAATTCTAAGTCTAATGATTCTATTGATTCCATTGAGACTAACCCAACTAATGAAGTTGTTGAGAATGTTCCAAGTGATCAAGGTATTCCCAAACGGCTTCATTCGGTTCGTGACCATCCCCATGAGCAAGTCATTGGCAATATCTATGATAGTGTCAAGACGAGATCGCAAGTTCACCACTTCGCAAATTGTGCCTTTGCCTCATCGATAGAGCCAAAGAATATTAATGAAGCATGTGAAGATAGCGCTTGGATCTTAGCCATGGAGGAGGAGCTCATTCAATTCGAGAGGAATGAAGTTTGGGAGCTTGTTCCATTGCCATCGAAGAACCACACCGTCATAGGGACAAAGTGGATCTTCAAGAACAAGACCGACGAAAACCAAGTCGTCGTCCGGAACAAAGCTCGGTTAGTAGCTCAAGGCTATCGACAAGAGGAAGGTATCGATTTCGAAGAATCTTTCGCTCCGGTAGCTAGATTAGAATCAATTAGATTATTATTGTCTTTTGCATGCCATAAGAATTTTAAATTATTTCAAATGGATGTTAAAAGTGCATTTTTAAACGGAGATGTCGTTGAGGAAGTTTACGTTTCTCAACCTCCGGGCTTCATTAATGAAAAATTTCCAAATCACGTTTTTAAATTAAAGAAAGCTCTTTATGGTTTGAGACAAGCTCCTCGAGCTTGGTATGATCGCCTAAAGAATTTTCTTTTGGATTTGAATTTTAAAATGGGTGAAGCCGATTCAACACTTTTTATTAAGCATGCGAATAATGATATATTATTAGTTCAAATTTATGTTGATGATATCATTTTCGGTGCTACTAACTTCGCTCTTTGCGAAGAGTTTTCTAATGTTATGAAGGAACAATTTGAGATGAGCCACATGGGCGAACTCAAATATTTCTTAGGTCTCCAAATTCGCCAAATGAACGATGCAATCTTCATCCACCAAACGAAGTACACGGTGGAGTTGCTAAAGCGATTTGGAATGGAGAATGCCTCCGGGAAAAAGACTCCGATGAGCACGACTACGCATCTTGACAAGGATACGGGCGGTAAGGATGTAGACATTCGTCTATATCGAGGTATGATAGGTAGTTTGCTTTATCTTACCGCAAGTAGGCCCGATATTATGTTTGCCGTATGTATATGTGCTCGTTATCAGTCTCAACCTAAGGATTCTCACTTAGTAGCGGTAAAACGCATTTTTCGCTATCTAAGTTACACTTTAGATTTTGGATTACTATATCCGAGATCTAGCACGTATGAGTTAGTCTCATACAGTGACGCTGATTATGCGGGATGCAAATCCGACAGGAAAAGTACTAGTGGCACTTGCCATTTTCTAGGAAATTCTCTTGTCTCTTGGTTTTCCAAGAAGCAAAATTCGGTTTCACTTTCAACCACCGAGGCGGAATACATTGCCGCCGGTGCCGCTTGTGCCCAGGTTCTTTGGATGAGACACACATTGAAGGATTTTGGTATTCATTGTGATACTAGCCCTATCATGGTGGATAACCAAAGTGCTATCTGTCTTTCAAAGAATCCGGTGCACCATTCCCGATCGAAACACATAGATGTCCGACACCATTTCTTAGATGATCATGTTGCTAAAAAGGACATCATTTTAGTGTACGTTGAAACCCAAAAGCAAATCGCCGATATTTTCACGAAACCCCTAAAGGAGGACTCCTTTGTGCGGTTGCGTCGAGAATTGGGGATTATGGGTGAATCCGAGATATAGGATTCATATTTTAATTCAATCATCTTGCATGCTAATATATTTCGCGATATTTCATTCATGCTAGATTAATTGAATTTTTGGGAATTTTATGTGAATTATTTGAATTTATTGCTCGAATTCGTATTTCAATGTCGTATTTAAGATTTCGACGTTTTATGGGGTAATTTAGATGACTAATGAGTGAGTTTGGATGTATCATCCAAGTGGTTTGTGAAGAGAAATCAAAATTCTACTTTTGGACTCTTCTAGTCGATTTCAGTTCACTTGTCAACCGACTAGATGCTCATCTAGTCGGTCAGCAAATGAACTCAGACCGACTAGCTCATGCAAATATCCATCTCCTATCTTTTTCTATCTTTAGTCGGTCATAGTATACTTTCCAACCGACTAGATTGAAAACTAGTCGGTCAGTGAATATACTGCGACCGACTAATTCTTGCCCTAGAAATTCATCTGAGCTACTGTTTCGACTTAGTCGGTTCAAGCTCATTGACCGACCGACTAGATCGTAATCTAGTCGGTCAGTACTTGAACTGTGACCGACTAAGTGTGTTAGGGCAGCTGTGTCTTTTCGCATCCCGACCGACTTATACACGTTTTCCTCCGACTAAAATCTCTTTTAGTCGGTTTGTCTCCCCATCTCTCACTCGAAAACCCAAAACCCCCCCTTCGAGCCCCTTCGCATTCCGTCGTCTCCGGCCGTTTCTCCGGCCATCGCCGCCATCCGCCGCCGTCGACTCCACCCCCTAGGTATATTCCTCCCTCTCCTAGGTCAATTTCTTGCCCTAGGGTTCGTTTTCACCTCCTAGGATTTCTAGGGTTTCGAAATTTCTCCTCTAGGGTTTGTGTGTTCGATTTCATTTGGTCTTCTAGGGTTTTGTGCTAGCTTCTAGGGTATTACATTTAGTTTTGTGCTTAGGGTTGTTGATCCTCCGTGATTACTTGCGTGTGCTCTTAGAACTATGGCTAAGACTCGTATTCCGATCGCTTCTTCCGGGGCCTCTCCAATGACCGTAGAACAACCTACCGCTAGGAATCCCCCGAAACCTAAGCGTCGTGCCAAGTCTACCCAAGCCTCTCCATCGTCGCCCCCTCTTAAGAAGCCTAGGACTGCATCCGTCAAGCCCCGCAAATCCAAGACCAAAAAGCCTATTCTTCACACTCCGGCTACTCCTCCCGATTCCGATTCCGATACTGATTTTATCCCTGAGGATGAGCATACTAGGGATCCTACCCCACCTCCGAAGACCCGTAAGGCCAAGGGTAAAGCTCCTATGCCAGTTGGCGGTGTAGACATATCGTTGTGCCGCGATGACCCTCAGTGTCTCGCCGCGTACAACCGTATAGAACACTGTCCACTGTTGTTAGAGCATTACGTTCAGTTCTCTGATTTCCTCGGCCTTGCTGATCTTCTATCTTATAGTGGCCTTCTAGATTATCTCCGATACGACCCCAAGGCCAATCCCAAACCGTACCCTCGCCTCGTGAAATTGTTCTATGCTAACCGTATTCGAGGCCAGTACGACGCCAGCCACTCCATTGAGACGACTGTCTTGGGAACTCCTATAGTTCTCACGGCAGAAATCTTGGGGGAGATCCTTGGTTGTGCGTCGTGTGGTCTCCTCCCCTCAGACATTTCCGTAGACGACATTTCTTCCTTGGATCAGACTATTCTTTCTGAGATTTTCCAGGTTATCCCCTCCGCATTCATTGGTGTTCCTTCGAAATCCTTTAAGCCGAATGCGTGGGTTCTTAACCTGATCTTGAAGTCATGCCTCCTCCCGAAATATGGATCCTCTTCTCTCCCATCTCAGCCGTTCTTGAAACTCATATACGCTCTTTTCTTGGGGTGCGAGATAAATTGGGCTCGCGTGATACTCGATAAGATGGATTCTTTCGAGTGTATACGCAAGACCAATAAGTCTGCGCACATTCCATACCCCTGCTTGTTGACACTCGTATTCCGTCATTTTCGCGTTCCTCTCCCTCCTGACGATGAGCGTCCTTTGGGTACGCCTCTGAACGCGACGGCCGTGAAGAAATCTTTAGCGGCACTTCGTCACGTGCAGAGGTCTACCGCATCTGCTTCTCAGTCTACTCCGTCAGCCGCTGCAGCCTCCTCTTCCCCTGCTACTTTGGACGATGTCGTACGTCTTCTTCGTCAGCACGACTCCCGTTTGGCTCGTACTGAGGAGGTCGTATGTCGTATGGCTCGTATGATGGGGATTGAGCTTCCTCCTTCGGTGTCTGAGGCCGAGGAGATGGACGATGAGGAGCTTGACGAGCTTGTCACTTCTTTTGCCCGTGGCGATGAGGCCACTGCTGCTGCTGCTGGTGTTTCCTCTTCTGCTCCTGGAGTTGGCACCTCTTCCTGTGCTCCAGAGCCTTCTGCTCCAGCACTTCAGTCTTCAGAGCCTGCTGTTGACCCTGTTGCTGAGCCTGCTGCTATTCCAGTTGACACTTCTGTTGTCGAGACCCTTGCTGCTGTAGAGCCTGTTCCTGAGATCTCGACTCCTGCCCCGACGATTCCATCTGTTGAGACGCCTCTTCTCCCTGCAGAGCCTGAGTCCACTCCGTCGACTGGACCCACGGACGCTGCAGATCCTGCCTCCTCCTCGTGATCGTTGTTCCGAGGACTCTCCATATACGCCTTGGATGATATATCTTAGCGAGAGTATTATGGGTTAGGATAGGGTATGAGGGTTATTATGTTTTGATGTATTTTGGATGTCGTCGCTGCTGCTGTATTTATCTTGATGAGAATGATGATGATGTATTTCTTTTTGATGATATGTAGCGCTTGATATGATGTATCTCATATATTCGATGTGATATCTTTTTGGATATACTCATGTTGTCTCTGCATATATATATGTTCATCGTCATTCACTTTGTCTTTTATTCGTCGTGCAAATTTTAATATTCGTTGAATGTATTTGAAATGAGATTTCGTCGCTCGACGCATAAAAACTTGGTTAAATAGATTTAAATTCTATAATTGTATAGAATTGTTTTCCATGCACAAAATTAACCAAGTATATTGAATATTGAAGAGTATGTTTCTTTATTCATTTAATGAATAATTATTTGGTATTTTTGATGATTTTGTTTTTCACTTTGTGATAATGGACAATTGGCACACTTTGAATTGATTTAATCGTTTTTCTTTTGGTGTCAATTAGCTCCATCGTCATTGTCTACGACTCCCGATGTTGGATTTTACATTTCCTAATTGTTGTCGTTGTATGCCCCCCATTTTTGGGATAATGCCAAAGGGGGAGAGATAATGATAATAAATAGTGCAAATGAAAAATTTAACTCCATTCCAAGAATCTAGTTTGATATGTTAGATTCAGGGGGAGTTACGATACATATAAGGATTTTCAAAATCCGATATTTCAAAAATCAATTCTCATTATATATCTTACTCGTCTGATTGATGCAATTCATATATATTCATTTGGGAATTAACGTGTCATCAATGCAGGGGGAGTAAGTATTTTACATTTGAATTATTATTTTTGATTATTATTTATGTTGGTTTGTCATCACCAAAAAGGGGGAGAATGTTGAATATTGGACTCCCCGGATTTGGTTTTGATGATGAGCAAACATAAATAATTCATGAACTAACATTTTGTGAGCGCAGTATTGGAGATCGTCGCCAATTTCACGAGAATATTCAAAGCGACATCTCAACACTTCCAAAAGCTCGTATTCAAGCCTAAAGCTTCGTTGAAGCTCCTGCAGCGCTTTGGAAGTTATGAAGATTCAATCGAAGCTCTCAAAGACCGTTTATTACGGTTTTATTTATAGTCTTTTAGTTTCGATTGATAGAATGTTAAGCCTTGAGTATATCTTACGTTTCTATCTTCATTACGCTCATTTCGTAGCTCTAGGATTCTTGCACAAGTTCATTCTAACTTCCTCGAAGCGTCGCGCTTCGATTCGGACTTTGTTGTGCATGTTAGTTGGTACAAGAACAAGTACTGACCGACTAGATGGTGATCTAGTCGGTCGGCAACTGTTCTTGGACCGACTAGTTTGATTCCTTAATTTTTTGGACTTTACTGTTTACAGTTAGTCGGTCTACGTTGAATCACCGACCGACTAGTTTGTGAACTAGTCGGTCAGTGATGCTTCTTTGACCGACTAGTTGTGACTTACTGTTCACTCTAAATTTCTCCTAAGCTACTGTTTACCGTTAGTCGGTCTAAGAACGTTTGATGACCGACTATTTGTCAATCTAGTCGGTCAATTTTTGTTCTTAGACCGACTAAGTCAACTTGCCTTCAGTCTAAGTTGTTTTGCCTCTTAGTCGGTCTACGTTCATTGGATGACCGACTAGTTGTGAAACTAGTCGGTCAGAAAGTGTTCTTGGACCGACTAGATGTCTAGGTCTGAAATTCTCTTTCTTCTCAGATCTACTCTTAGTCGGTCCACGTTGTTTGGCTGACCGACTAGTTGATGAACTAGTCGGTCAGTGAGTGTTCTTTGACCGACTAATTCTCACAGATTTCTTTCCGTTGGAGATTGACCTATCTTGT
Organism: Scilla litardierei; assembly: GCA_030789695.1. Lineage (NCBI taxonomy): Eukaryota > Viridiplantae > Streptophyta > Magnoliopsida > Asparagales > Asparagaceae > Scilla > Scilla litardierei. The sequence continues at coordinate 110,481,216 of CM061131.1, forward strand.
TTTTATGGGACCCTATAAATACGAACCTAGGTCATTTCTATCTTCAATAGAGCTGCCATTACGAGATTCATTGAGTTCTAAAGTGATAGCTATTCTCCCTCAAATCTAAAGCTCTCTTCCTCACAAGAAACCCATTCTCTCTCATTTCTAGATCTAGAGAGAAGCTTGTTCTTGGTGAGCTCTTCAAGCTATTGCTTGATTCAAGTTTCCAAATCTTCCCTAGGCACCCATTGCTGCTCATTTCCTTGGTGCTAGGGTTTGGTAACTTCATCTTCCTCAAATCCTTCATTCCACCTATTGGGTAAGAAAAACTCAAGGTATAGGATTTTGTGGTAAGCTTGTTTATTTCATATAAACTCTTTTATATTGCTTGTTGGTTCTCTCGGTTGTGAGAGAAGGTTGTGATCCCGGGTTGTGGGATTCACGTTTGCTATTGCATGTATGATTTGATCTTGTGAAAGTTTTTCACAAGATATTCATAGTGGAAATCTTGAGTTAGGGTTTCTAACTCAAGTATCCGGAGGGGATCCGGGTGGTTGGGACGTAGGATCACCGGGAACAAGTCGGGGAGACTTGGGTGGATCCGAACCCATTAACATCGTTTGTTAGCATTGTCAATTTCGTTGTCGTCGTTCAATTTAAGCTTCCGCAAATTGATTTGGTAGTTGATTGCAATTTAATTTGGAATTATACTCCTTATTATTTTAAAGTACTATTCACCCCCCCTCTAGTACTTGTGCAGTAGCTGGTAGGGCATTACACATCCTAGCCTCCCTGTGTTCGACCCCCAAGCCACACTACAACACCGTGCGCTTGCGGTTACAAATTTCTAAACCCCCACGCGGGTCCCCCGGCCATTTGCGGATTGCAAGCCGGGGCGGTCACGTCAATAAACAAGTTGATCATGTTATCCAAAACAAGAAGAGAACTAAAGCAATTACAGTACGGTAAATTTTGGAATTTCACAAACCCCCTTGAAAGCTCTATGTGACTTCTAAAAACTGCTCAGATATGCCACACAAATCCAACATCATAGTAATGAAAAATGTCTTTTAAAAATTTCTAACCCTAAGAAAAGATGGCTACAATTTCCCGTGTGCTAGCAGGCCATCCAAGCTTGCACACCTTTAATGAATTTAACTACTACAAAAATTCGACTCTTTTGTAGTTTTTGGGAAAATTCTGATGGGACTGTTTCTAGATCATACTATGCAAAACCATGCTAAACAAGCTAGATATATTCATGTCAGATATACGAGATAGTAGACCGAAACTTAATGCGGAAGCGTGCCTGAATCCATAACGCCTTGATTTGTAGATTCGCGTGTTTGGCCTTCCAGATCTACACGAATCACCGAGAGAAATTCTTTAACATTTCTTTGGAGCTAATCTGTCGATGAGATGCAGAAAAGACGGCTTTTCGTTCGTGCGATCTGGGGACCATGACCACACATATATAGGCAAAGTCCTAATGCCTATTGGGTTTTGGGTTTAGCCCATCATTAAACCAGAAAGCTCACAAGTCTCTACACATTAAAGGCTCACATCTTAACAGATATATTAAAACCCACTTAACTTATTAGATCACTTTATTAGTATTAACTTAATTTGACAGCACACATTACATAACTATTTTACATATAATCCCAACGTTGGATTAACGATCCAACAATCTCTTACTTGGGCTATTTGTCAAACCTTATAATTATGTTATGCATAAAAAACTGAATGAGTACTCAATATGCTGTCATTACCGGAATGTATCTAAACCAATTCGTTCCATCAATTATTTTAACTTAGGATCAAAGCGGCCTTTGTCACATTTAACGTAACTCGACCCATCAATGGTCACATAAGCTAAAATAACTGAATGACATGAATTGCGATGTAGATTTGAAGCATGGAAATTTCATGTAATGTGATCTTGACATGCATATTTCCAACTGATCCTCCTATAGACTTTAGTGAGATCAAAATCATATCAGAATCGGAGTGTAACCAAATCAAAACTTTTATTTCTACAGAAAATAACGTTAAACTGAAAAACTGAAAAAGTCTATATTATATGAGCACCCGAAAGAACAATCTTCCACTAGAACTGAATCCTTAACTGACATTAGGGGTGGCAAAATGAGCCCGACCCGACCCGACCTGAAGCCGGCATTCTTAACCGGGTATGGGATATGTGCCAATCCGGGTCAAGTAGGATCCGGGTTGACCCGACCCGACCCGGATAAAATCCGGGCCGGTATGGGTTTGGCATGTCAACCTGGATGCCCCGAATTCGACCCAGTTTACTTTCTCTATATAAATAAAAATTTATATAATAACTTCAATACACAGTTGCGAGGGGAGTTGTGCTTATACGATTTGAATTGTTGTCCTATTCTTTAAGAGGTCTTTGATTCAATTCCCTTTACATACAACTTTTTAGTTAATTTTATTACTTTCGTTAATAAAATGGTAACTTTAATTATACTTTCTTGCTGTCATCAGTGAGGTTTAAGCGACGAGCTGCTGAAAATTATGCAACACTTAATAAATTGTCAGTTGCTTAATAAATAACTGGATATCGAAAAAGGAGCAGTTGTATATAAGTCAAATCTTAACCCGATGGGTTAACCCGAACCCGACCCGAAACCCGACCCGAAACCCGACCCGGATTCAATCCGGGTTTACCCCTATCCGGGTCGGGTCAAATCTGACCCGACCCGAACCCGAATCCACCCGACCCGTTTGCCACCCCTAACTGACATGACACTCATAAGAGCAAAGTGCTCATGAAACATTTTGGGTGTCAATCCTTTAGTAAGTGGGTCTACAACCATATAGTTTGTTCTGATGTGCTCTACAGACACTGTTCACTTCGAACTTTTTAGTTAACAACCAGAAACTTGATCTATGAATTAACTTAACTTTGTCAAGTTCTTGTTATTGGAATAAATCTGCAGACTTATTGTCACAAAGTAATCTAGTGGTTTTTTGAATAACATCCATAATTTGCAGCCATGTGACAAGATTATACAGTCATATTCCATGATTGAATGTCATGTAACTTGGTAAGCCATGTTAGAAGAGGCTACAAAACAGACTATTTAGCCCTCTTTTAGTATGTGGCACCGCATAACAAAAATTTCATACTTCTTTGCGTCCAATAAAAATCAGAGTCATTATACTAAATGATCTCAAGCTTTTCTGACCTCTGATTCATGAGCATGTCGCTTTTGTTCTCTATAAGCACCGTAAGACCTGTTTGGCTGCTATCAAATAGTCTATTCCTGAATTGCTTAAGTATCTGTCCAATTGGCTGCTATCAAATGGTCTATTCTTGATTTGCTTAAGTATCTGCCCAACATACCTCTAATGTTCACAATAACCAATTGCGTATAAACTTGAGCATGCATCAGACTCCCTAATGCTGAAGCATATGGAATCTTTTGCATTTGATGGCTTTCAAAGTAACTTTTAAGGCACCGATTGAGACTAAACTTGTCTTCCTTAGATTCAGGGGCATCACCTTGTTTACAATTTTGCATGCCATATCTTTGAAGAACCTTTTCGATGTAGGCCTTTTGTGATAATCCAAGAATACTTGAGAATGATCCTGGTGTATCTGGATCCCTAATACAAAAAAATGCATCACCAAGATCTTCCATCTAGAAATTTCTTGGTTTCATGCAATGAGCCTATATCCTTACTGGCAAGCAATATGTCATCGACATATAAAACCAGACAAGAACATTTACTCCCACAGAACTTATGGTATATACGTTCATCAACCAAATTCATCTCAAAACCAAACGAGATGATTACTTGATGAAATTTTAAATACCATTATCGAGACTGAAATACGCCACTAATGCCATTGTTATCCTGAAAGAGTCTTTCAAGGAAACCAAATAGAAAGTCTCTTTATAATCAATGCCTTCTTTCATTCTGTATAAATTTCTTTATGACAAGACACGCCTTATATCTTTTCACATTACCTTTTGAATCCCACTTGATTATAAAAATCCATTTACAACCAATGGGTTTCATACCTATTGCAATGAGACAAGATTTTAAATGTTATTGTCCTTCATAGACTTAATTGCCTTACTTAAGGCGTTTTTCTGCTTCAGAGAGTTAAAACTATCCATGGCTTGATGAAAGCTGATCTAATCATTTTTCATCACTCCAATGTCAACCTCATGTTCTTGGAGCATTACAATGTACTACACTTCTCCTCTCTCTAATGGATATGCTTTTATGGTATACGTTCTTGAGGTGCTAGAGTTTGTTCTTCTTGAACAATTTCCGAAGTATGAGGATTTCTGATATTGTCTTAAGATCTCGTTTCTAACATTGTTTTGATTTATTGTGTTCTGAACAAGGTTAGTAATGAGATCCTAATCAATGCCAATAACATCTGACGGAATATCAACGTATTCCTCTCCAAAAGACAACTTCCTTAACTGTATTCCAAAGACAATATCCTTAGCTGTATCTCACCTTGCAAACTCGGCATCCTCAAAGAACTGGGCATTTTCAAGATCGTATATTTACTTAACTGTTGGACTAAAAATGTACCATATGGATCCTTTTAAAGTATTCAACAAAATAGCAAATCACTGTCCTTTTGTCTAGTTTCCATTCATTATGCTTGTAAGGCCTTATCTTAGCTGGACATCTCAAACATGCAAGTGATGTATATGCTTTCGTTGAAACTCTGTTAAGAATATATGCTGCAATCTTAAGTGCTTTCATGAGATATAAGTAGTAATATCTGAAAAGTCATCTATGAACTTTATAAAATATTGTTGACCATTCCAAGTGACCGTATAGGATGGCCCACAAATATTCTCAATATATAAGTTCTAAGATGACCAAAGACTTATTGGCTTCATAATCTTCTTTTATTGGTTTGTTTGCCCTTTACATGTTTAAAACAGACTTCAAAGTCTACGAAATTTAAGGGATCGAGAATTTTATTTGACATAAGTCTCTCTATTTGAGATATGTTCTAACGCTTATGTCATTATGTAATTGAATTCTCATTTGTTAATTTTCACTTTATACTTTGTGTACTCAAATGCAGGTATTACTTAAATGAAGCAATAAAATTATTGTAAACTGAAAAAGAACTTGAACCAATTTATTTTGGATCATGAGACAAACCAAATTTTCCATCTCCAAAATGAACAATGATGTCCAAATTTGTCCAAAGTAGAAATAGAAACCAAATTCCGTTAAAAACGATACAATAAATGTCTCATCAAGATCCAAATACAATTTACTCTTCAATAATCATAATTTTCAAATGCTTCAGTTTGAACCATTTTTCCATCACCAACAAGGATGTATCTTTCACCATCATTTGGCTTTTGGCATCTCAGTCAACCCTGCATAGACACACTAGACACACTAATGTGAGTGGTTGTACCAGGATCTTTCCATCACGTGTCTATAAGAACTGAAGTTAATTTAACTTCAGAATAAACCAAATTGAGCAGCATACCTTTTTTATCTTTAGAGGTAGAGGTCATATGATCACTTTCTGTCTTCCTTGCTCAAGCCTTTCCTCTTCCTGAAAACAGTGCGAGATGAGCTCATCCAGAGTCCAAGTCTTTTTTTTGGTAACTGTAGCTCATCTTGAACTGGCTAAACTGATTAGGAAGAGATATCAGAACCATATGCGCTAGCGAGTCCCCAGAGACTTCAAGTTTAAGTGCTTTCAACTTAGTAGCAAGGTAGGACATTTTCATAATGTGTTCCATGATGTTCCACTTATCATTATACCTCATTGAAATTAGATTTATCTAGAGAGTACCAATTTCACCATTTCCATTCTTGACAAAGTTCTTTTCAATATCAGAAAGGAACCATTTAGCTGTAGTGACTTTATCGAACATTGTGCCGTTGAATGCTTCTAGCATGGCCTTCTTCATAATCATCATGCACATGTGATTTGACCTCTCCCACCTTTCCATCTCCCTCTTTTCATCAGATGTACTCTTTTCTGTAAGAGGTGATAGAGAGTCAATCTTTATCGCTAGGTTAAGATCCATAACCCCAAGAACTATAAGCAAGTTCTCCTTACATGATTTGAAGTTAGAGCCATTTAGATCTGGAATGGAATTGATGCTGGCAGTAATATTTTCAGGAGTTAAAGCTGAAAAGAGAACAACAAATATGCCACAAGCTCACATAAGTAAACTGAAAAGCTACAATTCAAATTTAAATGCAAATCCCATCTTTCAAGATATCAGGCACTCCTTTAATATTTATCTTTGGACAACATATTAAATTATAATTGATATCTTGGTGTAGTAATCAAACACCGATAATAAGTAATATGCCAAATAATAAACCTTCTTTTGAGCTGATATATAATTTACATGTAAGACCGAATAATTATCACGCGTTTATTACCATAGAAGCACATATAATTATGTCAAGCATTTAACTTCCTTTGGGCCGATAAATATTCACATAAAAATATGCACAAAACATTTTATATTTTGAGATAAAATTAATTTCCACAAGAGAGCCCACTTTGGTGGGTTGTAGTTTCTATCAAATACATACATACATACATACATACATACATACATATCTATTATACATTTGACAACGTTTTTTGAATTTTAGGGCTGACTAGGACAAGATAAAGAGTGGCTGGAATTTGATCTTGGTAAATCAATGGTGGATGTTGGATTTTGTGAAAATTTTAGTAGGAAACTTAAATTTTGGTGGGAAAAGTTTCTTGGAAACCAAAACTTTGAAATTAGAAGTGTCTTGGGAAAAATTGTGGAGATTAAATTTGGGGGGAAAAGTGCCTTGTGAACCTAAATTTTGAAATTAGAAGTGCCTTGGGAAAAATTGTGGAGATTAAATTTGGGGGGGGGGGAGGAAAGTGCCTTGGGAACCTAAACTTTGAATTTAAAAGTGCATTGGGAAAGATTGTGGAGAAGCTTGCTCCATTAAATTAAACAAAATAAAAAATTTATCGTAAAACAATTTAGCGGAACGACAAATTAGCGTAAAAATACCATGAGGTTTGTTGTTCCACGCCGAAGGCGCTCGCGCCGAAGCCGCAAAATTTTTTAATGCTAATTTGTTGTTCGGCGCGGGTGCCAAATTTGTTGTTCGACGTCGAATTTGTTGTTCCGCGCCAAAGGTGTCCGTGCCGCTAAATATTTTTACGCTAATATATTGTTCTGTTAAATTTTGGCCGTGGAAATAATTTTTCGGGGAACAAATATTTCGCGGGGAAATCTTAAATGAACCGTGCCCGCGGGCACAGGTTATGACTAGTATATATATATGGGATTAATGTAGAGCAAGTGGCAACTGATCCATTGGATCAGGTGTAAGACACAAAAAGGTGGAGCCCCACGAGTACAAGACCATATGGGGCTTGTACTTCCCACCTTTTTTGTGTCTAAGCACCTGATCCAATGGATCAGGTGCCAAATTTTCTACATTAAATCATATATATATATATATATATATATATATATACACACACACATATACATATACACATACATACGTATACATATGCATATACACATACATACGTATACATGTACATATACGCATATACGTAAATGTACATATATGTACATATACATTTATACGTCGTATATATACGTACGTATACGTATATACGTATACGTATATATATATGTACATATATGTGTGTGTGTATATATATATCTATTATATAAAAGAGGGATGCTATCAAGAGAAATTGGATAAGAGAATTTGGACATGAGAAATTGGATAAGAGAATGTGGATATCTATTATATAAAAGAGGGAAATTAGATAAGAGAAAATATAAGAGATGATATTTTGAGGGATAAGAGAGGAGGTGTGGAATTTTGCACATACAACCCCAGTTTTAACATTTTTGCCCCTGGACCCTCCCCACACACCCACCCACACTTTTTATTCTCCCCCCTTCCGACCATTTTTTTCCAGTCCTTTGAAGATTTTGAATCTTATCCTACTAGGACAAAGCTTTGTTCTACGTGGCAAGTTTGTTCTAGGTGGCAATGACAATTTTGGGGGGACTTAAATTTTGGGGGGAAACTTAAATTTTGGGGGGAAACTTGAAATTTTGTGGGAAAACTTGAAATTTGTGGAACTTGACATTTGTGAGGGAAAAAAACTCAGCCATTAAATAAACCGTGCCCTATGGGCACGTGTAATGACTCAAGATAAATTGGATAAGAGAAATTGGACATGAGAATTTGGATATCTAATATATATTATATAAAGGAGGGATGTTATCAAGAGAAATTGGATAAGAGAATTTGGACATGAGAAATTGGATAAGAGAATTTGGATACCTATTATATAAAAGAGGAATGTTATCAAGAGAAATTGGATAAGAGAATTTGGACATGAGAAATTGGATAAGAGAATTTGGATATCTATTATATAAAAGAGGGATGTTATCAAGAGAAATTGGATAAGAGAATTTGGACAGGAGAAATTGGATAAGAGAATTTGGATAAGCAAACATATAAGAGATGAGATTTTGAGGGATAAGAGAGGAGGTGGGGAATTTTGCACATACAATCCCGGTTTTTGCATTTTTTTCCCCTGAACCCTCCCTACACACCCATCCACACTTTTTATTCTCCCCCCTTTCCGACCATTTTTTTCCGGTCATTTGAAGATTTTGAATCTTATCCTACTAGGACAAAGCTTTGTCCTACGTGGCAAGTTTGTCCTAAGTGGCAATGACAATTTTGGGGGGACTTAAATTTTGGGGGAAAACTTAAATTTGTGGGGAAACTAGAAATTTTGTGGGAAAATTTGAAATTTGGTGGAACTTGAAATTTGTGTGTGGGGGGGGGGGAACTCAGCCATTAAATAAACCGTGCCCTATGGGCACGTGTAATGACTAGTATGTGTGTGTGTGTGTGTGTGTGTGTGTGTGTGTGTGTGTGTAAGTGAGTAATAAAGTTTCTATGTCCACGTTTATCGGAGGGGCGACTGGAGACCCTAGCGGCGGCCAGGGTTTCAATCCAGAGGGCTTGGGTGTTTCAGGCAGAGGGAACTCCTTGGATTCTAGGGCTAACATCAAAGGGAGTATAGGGAATCAGGATGATTGCTCGCGGGCTGATCAGGTGAGTTCTCTGGGAGGTTCTTCTGGAGTTAATTTAAATCATGAAAATGGTGATCGTATTTCACTGGGCTCGGGAAATGAGGAGTTAAATGGTGGATGGAAGACGGTCAATAGAAGGAAGGCTTATTCTGGATTGGGAGGGGTCGGGATTCCTCATGGGGGAAGTAGAAGACCATATAACAAAGGTATGAATCAGCAATTTCGGAACGGGGGGTTCATAGGTCTCCAGCAGTCTCAAGTTCGCTCTAATCATCCTAGTGATGATCGCAAGGTGTTTAGGAAAATGCCCGTGAGGCCTAAGGTGGATCTAAAGATTGACACGAAGGCGACTAAGCTTTCATGGGCTGATAAGTGTACTAATAGGCGAACGTACGGCACAGACCTTTCTATGGACTTTGTGGCGCCTTGTTTGGATGAGGAAGGAACTAAAATGCAATGGTGGCCAATTCTCTGTTGGCGCGAGGTCAAGCACAATGGAATAATACACTTGTGGGGTATGTACTAGGGGATATCCCCTATTATGGCCAAATTCGGGCGTGGGTGGATAGGCTATGGTTTCTAAAGAAGGGGCTAAAGATTTATAGTGGAGAAAACGGTTTTTTCTATTTTAAGTTTGAGGACGGCAAGGAATGTGAAAGAATTTTGCATGGGGGGCAATGGCTCTTTGATGGGCGCCTTGTGGTGTTGCAAAGATGGAGCTCCACACTTCGACATGAGCGAGACATCCTATTTGCAGTTCCTGTATGGGCTCAACTTCATGGAGTACCTCTAGATATGTGGACAAGGGAGATTTTCAATACTATTGCTTCAGTTATTGGTGTACCCCTGTGTTTAGACCGACAGACTGCAAAGCTAGAGAGGATTGCTTATGCTCGTTGCCTGGTGGAGGTAGATGCTAAAAAGCCAATTCCAACCTCTGTTCTAGTTGTACTTGAGAATGGATCAAAAATCTCGGTTGATGTGAAGATTGAAGGAGAACCTCCCAGGTGCTCAAAATGCATTTGTTTTGGCCATTCAGATAGTCAATGCCCATATAATATGCAGCTCCCTTCAATCCAAGAAGTCAATATGGCGGGCAAGAATAACAGTAACAATGGTAAAGGAATTCAGGCAAAGATTGCATCTGATAATAATAATACCAGCACAAGAGTGGAAGGGGCAAGCACTAGTACACATGGAGGGGAAAAGAGTATCTCACAACCTTCTAGTTCTTTTACTCTTAATCCATCTAGCAATGGAAAGATTATTCAGCATTTGCCTGAAAAGGAGCTTCCAGACAGTAACACATCACCTCCAAACAAGGAAAATCCAAATAAGGACGTTTGCCACCAAAATATTGCCGAACATGGCCAAAAGACTGTGAAAGGAGCCGAAGTGGGGATGAGGCCAGAATACACTACGGGCATTGTCGATAAGCAGCTGACAGACATTATGTTGGACACCCCAGTACCTATTTCGGATGCGGTTCATAATATTGATGTAAATACAGATGATACACCGTGTCCAGGGGTGTTGGCTCCTACTATTTCAGCAGCTAGTACAACTGGGGCTCAATCGAGTGGATTGCTTCTGGGTAGTCCTGCTTAAGCCCCACATGACACTCCAGCTATGGACCCCATGACTATAATAAACCCTGAATGGACAGCTGATTCAGTCGATGTTGATAAATCTGATGGCGTAAGAAGGGATCATAGCAAAAAGAATGCTCAACAAGAGGATACCAGGGGAAGTACTAGGAGAAGCATGAGAATCAAGGATGGGGCTTCGGGGAAGCCCACCCAAACCAGTAATTAATTAGTATATTCGTGTGGAATACGCGAGGCCTCAATAATTCCGTAAGAAGACGAGACCTTCGTGATAGACCAAGTTTATTTCGCCTACGGTGGTTATCCTGGTAGAGACTAAGTTGAAAGGAGTTGGGAAGTGGCGATCTTGTTTCCCCAAAAATTGGAGTTTGTTTGACACTTTCTCATTGCATCCGGGAGGGAGAATACTGATCGGCATGGATAGTGTGGCATGCTACGATCCAGTCTATATCTACTCAACATATTACCTTGAGCTGTATAAATGCTGGTGGGCTCTCGATTGTAGTAACTGGAGTGTATGGTTCTAATATGCGGAGCGAGAGGCTTCTACTTTGGAGGCTCCTTGAAGCTGACGCTGTATTGCATAATGTGAAAGCTTGGATAGTAGAGGAGATTTCAATTGCATCAGGTACACGAAGGAGAAGATGGGAGGAAGGCGTTGTGATTTCAAAGTGCTGGAAGAATTCAATAATTGTTTAAGTAAATGCTCTCTTTCTGATATCAAAAGTGTGGGTAATCCCATAAGTTGGTGCAATCAGAGGATAGGAGCGGGGAGAATTGCGGCAAGATTAGACAGGGTCCTATGTTACCCACATTGGCTAGACGTATTGCCTGAAGCCTTTGTTGAGTATTTGGATTCAAAGACAAGTGACCATGCACCCATGTTAATCAAGCTTCATTCAAAAATGGCTTCCCTCCCAAAGCCGTTTAGATTTTTCAACGCATGGATGAAGCTCCCAAGCTATCAAGACCTGCTGGATTCAGCTTGGAAATACCAAGTAGCGGGATCCCCTATGCACAGACTTTTCATTCGGCTCCGAAATTTAAAACCAATCTTACGGACTTGGGCGCATAAGCAAGCAATGGGGGGAGATATTATGACTTGTATTGCGGCACTTCAGGAGGTCAGAAGCTCTCCAACGCTCCACTTAGACATGCGGCTTCAACTTCATGAACGTGACTTATCAAAAACGCTGAATGCAATAATTGGAATGGAGGAAGACATGTTACGTCAAAAGAGCAGACAAAACTGGCTTACACTGGGAGACAAGAATTCAAGATTCTTTTATACGGCCATGAAAGCTCGGCAAAGTCACAACAACTTGGGGCACCTGATTAATGCGAATGGTATTCAGCACAACTCATATGAAAATATTAGGAAGGATGCTTCCAAATTTTATAAAGATCTCTATACCCAAAGCAGCTACTGGAATGTTTTTCCTAGATTGGTCACCAAGAGAATTGTGTAACGGCCGGTACTCGCTATTTGTCATACGACTGTGCGTATAGCAATTTCGAGTACCTGATTGGTTTTGTGCTTGGTATGTGAGTCGTGTCGTTGAGTCGATAGGGCCGTAGCACCTTGGTTGCATCCTTAGCAAGCCAACCCCGACGTGTGACCAACTTAGAATTAAGGTCGCCTTTGGACCCCGTAGCCTTATACGCTTTACGTGCACGTAGTCTTGTCCGTGCACGTATTTATCCTTAGCGAGGACTTTTTATTTTTAGTTTCGTTTCCCGTCATCGAAATTACGATCCGTCTTTTCTGTCTTCTTTCTCTCGTCGTCCCGGTCACTCCGGTATTTATTTCACAATTTTCGGACTTCGTTTGATCTACTTTCACTTTTCGGCCCAACCCATTGTATTTTTAGCCCTGAGTTTTACCCAGATTTAATCCCTAATAATTGATAGATTATATCCGACTTTTGACTTAGCCTCTTTTTTATTTCCTCTTGGCCGCATGACTCTCCATGTGGGAGGGAGTGGCTAAGTTTTGGGTGGTGATAGCTTTTTCAAAGACTTTCTATTCAAATAAAACCTATACCTATAAAACAACCCTAGACACCCACGTGAGCCTACCCCCCTTTAACCCTAACTAATATAATAATACCCTAAAGACTCACACCCAGCCATCAACCTCAAAACAGCCTACCTTATTCCTATATATTATAAACCGAGTAGGACACATCCCTTGTACTTTATAAAAAAAATTATTAACCCAAGCCGACCACGTTCTCGCATTAGCCACGATCACAACTACCCTCCCCTATATAATATTAAACCTAGGGCATTAGTTTCGTAGCACAGGAGAATAGGCGCCGCCGTGACTTCTTATTCACGCAAACGCCTCTAACCCCGATCTCGTTCTTCCCTCTTCCCCGACTGAACCCCACCGACCTGAACGCCTGCTCGCCCTCCTCCGCTGGATGCGCCGCCGTGGAGCCCCCAAACCGCCGCCGTCTCCGCCGTGATGCCCACTGGAATCATCTCCAGGCTCTCTCGGCGCCGCCCTGTGCAAGGAGCGAGCGGTTGGCTGCCGCTTCTCCGCGTGGCCGCCGCTTCAACGGCGTTTTCCGGCACCGACAGCCCCGCCGGATCCCCGCCATGGCCGCCTGTGCCCCGCCCAATGCCGCGAACAGCTGCTGCTACATTTCGCAGCAGCGCACACACTGCCCCAGGCCGCACGGCAGCCGTCGCTGCGACGTCCGACCCCCCGACGTACCTCCGACTCCTCCTGGCCCCGCTGCCGTCGAGGATCACCTCAGGCCGCCGTGGACCCCTTGCTTCCGCCGTTTCTCGCCGGAAAACACGCGCTGTGCGTGTGTGTTGCTGCAGTAGCGAGCCGTCGCCGCCGCCGTAAGTCGCCCTCCTCGAGCCGTCGACCCCCTCCCATGCATGCTTCACCTCAGACCTGATTTCCCACCTGCAAGCATAGGCTAAATCTGTAAGTTCTTTTAGTGTTATATATATATACTTAGTGATATGTGGGTGCAAGAACAGGGGTGCTATCACAACATAGGTATAAGAGTGCACTGTGAATCTTAGCCTTTTGACGTTTATCAGCAGTCATACCTGTTGGTGAATCTTGTGATTGATTATTTTAGTAAGAGGCATGCTACTGTATTATTTTGAGGACCCTTAATATTTGGTAGATAGTAGTGTTAGAGTTTGTATACTGCAGTAAGTTATACGTCAGGTTGGTGGTGATATAAGTTATCATATTATTTAAGTTATTAACATGTACTGGAACAGGAAATTGTTTGATGTTAGTGCAGTTAAGTAAATTCTTATATTTGTTCTTGTGATATTATGAAATGGGTTAGTTGCTCAATATGTAAGGCAACTCGATTAATAAGGTGTGTAGTCATTAACAGAAACTACTTTGGTATAAGTGTCAGTAGGTTAGTAGCATGCCCAGTTAGTAATAATATGATGTGAACCCCGTTACGAGATGGAGAACCTAATTAAAATTGATTTATTAGACGTCCCAGGTTACCTAATGATTTCTTGTTCCGTCGCAACAAACTCATTCGTGCTCGTAATTTTATCACAGAGTACCCGTAGTTCCATACCGCACGCACTACCGGATTCAACCCCCTGACGTCGCTACCCGACGTCAGAATAGCTCTCGCGTCGTGTTGAGGTAAGTACCGCTCCGTAGGAACCTACACCGCATGTTAACAAGATAAAAACTGTAATTTTATTGTGTTGGTTATTCACTAATTCGAAGATAACTTAAATTGGGACTGTAGGCTGGTGACCCAAAGCGGGCCCAGTTAATCTGGCTTATCTTACGTCGTTGCCTGTGGATGTTAGAGTGCATGATTGTGATGATAGTATTATCGTACAGGTTCCGTAGATCCGTTGGTTGACCCAGACCCTGCTGGACTACATCCTTGCCGGGATCTTTCAGGCAAGGAATGAGACTTTAGTTACTGCTTTTATGCTTTTCTAGAATTGATGTTAGAACTGCTAGATTTATTTCTGCAAAATACTTGAAAATGATCACATGTTACTTTCTGCTCGAACCCACCTTTAAAATGCAACTTAAACCTCGCATGCTAATTAATAAGCCAGACATTTTGATTGTGTGGATCTTCGTAGAAGATCACAGGCGTGGGCCTCTCCTATACGGAGGTTGGCACTACTCTTGTGGAGCGTTGCTGGCTCGTCCAGGAATGTCTCGCTTACGGATAGTCAATCGATGACGGTGGTGACCATTGAGAACTGGTGCTCCCCAGCTTTGGCTCACCCGTGACTGGTGCGCTCCGGTATGATACGTAGTATCATTCATGATTAATGATTTGTTTCGGATCGACGACGGGGGTGACTATTGAGAACTGGTGCTCCCCAGCTTTGGCTCACCCGTGACTGGTGCGCTCCGGTATGATATGCTATATCATTCGTGATCCTTGTCTTGTCTCGTGTCTAGATGGAGCGTTTGTTGGCTCGTGTCCATAACACAAACGACTCGCGGGTGGGGTAGGACAAAAGAGTCTAGCTGGGCCTGGGGGGTAGCTCCCCTCCGCCTACGCAGCTTGAGTCCTTAGGCTTTATCCTTGTATTGCAGTTGGTGCACTCCTGTTTGCTTCGCAGGGATGCATTCCGGTCGTTTGACCTTTTCTAGACTTGGAGAATCTGACCAGATGGACACCCCTGGCAGATTGACAGAACTACATGAACAACTCTTAGACGATCTGACTAGATGGACACCCTAGCAGGTCGATTAGAACAACCATACTTGCTTCTTGCCTTCTAGTACTGCCTGTGTAGTTGTTATTTAAATACCATTTAGAACTGCTAGAATTGTATAACTGCATTAACTTTTGGTCTCATTAGTTCGTTGCTGACATGTGTTTTGCACATGTCTCAGGCTTGACCGAGCTGCCACCTGAGGCTCCCGGCAGACTCTTTCCTCTTTAGTTGCCTCCGGTACATTCAGTTTTAGTCTTTATGTTAAACTCTTTGTTGGTTACCTTCTGCGTTTGAATAATACCTTTTTACTGCTATTTCTATTGTTTCATGCTAAATCGTTCGATCGGACCTTTCCCCTCCGCATCATAACTTAACAAGACGCTTATTGGGCCCCGAGCCTCAATGACTCTAGTCCATGCGGGCTGGCCATGCCTCGCTGCCCAATCTTTTTGGTAAGCGGGGCGTGACAAATTGTAACTACTAATGCGGTAGTCTGGCTCGAGCAGAAAGTTTCAAATGATGAGATTAAGGAGGCAGTCTTCCAAATAGGGGTGGATAAATCCCCTGGCCCTGATGGATATAATGGGTTCTTCTTTCAGCATGGGTGGAGCATAGTAGGTAATGATTTAACCGATGCCGTCCATTCTTTTTTCCACTCTGGCTTGATTATGCATCCTCTTAACCATACAAATCTAACCTTAGTCCCTAAAAATGCAAACGCCTCTAGTCTTGGTGAGTACAGACCTATTGCATGCTGCAATGTTGTTTATAAGGTTATTAGCAAGATCATTTGTAACAGGCTGAAAATTGTCATTCATGATCTTATATCCCCGAACCAGTCCGCTTTTTTAAAAGGGAGACTACTATCTGATTGTGGCCTTCTAGCACATGAATAAATAAGAGATTTTAGCAATCCTATTGGTGCAAGGGCTTGCTTAAAGCTGGATCTACGGAAAGCTTTTGATAGCGTCAATCCTATGGGTGCAAGGGCTTGCTTAAAGCTGGATCTACGGAAAGCTTTTGATAGCGTCAACCGTGAGTTCATTTATTATATTCTACACAGAATGGGATTTGGCAGGAGATTTATATCATGGATTCAGGAATGTATTTCCACCCCTACTTTCTCTGTTATGGTGAATGGTTCCCCAACTGGGTACTTCGATGGAAACCGGGGTATTAGACAAGGAGATCCGCTTTCCCCATACCTTTTTGTCATTTGTATGGAATCTTCTTCGTTGTTAATTGATAAGGCTATTGCTGCGGGTACTATTCATCCCATGAGGAGATCTGGAGCTATATCACATCTGCTGTTTGCAGATGACCTGTTGGTTTTTTGTCGAGCTAATAAGCACTCTTTTTATGGCTTAACACTGCTGCTGGAGGAGTTTAACAATTTTACGGGTCTGGAAATAAATTGGGATAAACGTACTGCTATTTTCAGTAAAGGAACTAGGAATCCAATTGAATTGGCTAACCAGCTTGGTATTAAACTCGGGACTTCTATTACTACATATCTGGGTCTGCCACTATCTTCAAAATACCCGAAACCTCTATGTATAGCAGGCTGGTAGATAAGTGCAAGAAGCGTTTAGCAGGCTGGACTTCATCTATGTTATCAATCTCGGGGCGTATTGAACTAGTCAGAACAGTTATATATGGCATGCTCTCTTTTTGGATGCAAGTTCACCGCATTCCAAAAACCATTCTCCGCTCTATCACTTCAGCCTGTAGGAAATTTATCTGGGGGACATCACATATTTGGGCATGGAAGGACATATGTACACCTAAGGAAGAGGGTGGTGTGGGACTACGGCTGCTTCCAGATTTAAATATGGCGGCCGGGCTGAAACTAACATGGCGCATGTTATCTGAAGATGGACTTTGGGCTAGTTACATGAGGCGCAGCTACAGGGATTCATCTTGTTTCTTCGCGGCGCAAGCTAGTGCAACTCAATCGGGCACATGGAAATTCATTTTGCATTGCAGGCGTTTCTCAAAACACTTGATCAGAAGGCAAGTTCGGGATGGATCTACCACTCTCTTTTGGCATGATAATTGGTTACCAGTCGGTCTGCTTAGTGACTCATATGATGTACCGGAAGATGCAAAATACAAGAAAGTATCAGATTATTGGACCGGAACTAGCTGGATCCATGATGAGGGAATTGACTACCTTCGGCCACTACTACAGCTTGTGAAGCTGGACACAGGATCGGACAAATGGATTTGGGCGGCTGGCTCTCACTTCAAAATTTCGGGGCCTGGGATAACATCAGATTTAGGGGGCCGAAGTTTCCTTACTTTAATCTCATTTGGTCCAATAATAATGTCCCTAAAATGTCGCTGACCACACTAAGAGCTTTTCTTGGAAAGCTCCAAACAAAGGCCCAGCTTGCAACTTGGTGTGATAATGTAGACATGTGCTGTGTACTTTGTGAAGAGGGTTTACATGAGGATATTAATCATCTGTTCTTTGATTGCGAGTACAACAACTACATACTCAAAAGGAGCCTATTAAAGTTGGGAGTTTCTGCCATTATTGACCATCAGCTTGCCAAGATGGGGGATTATTTTTTATCGTATTTTGGAAAGAATGATATCCTTAAGCATTCTAGCAAAAACAGTGCTCTCTGCAATAGTGTCATATTTGGAAGGAAAGAAATAAAATCCAAAAATACAAGACGGTCGAAGATTATACTGTTTGAAGAGATTGCAGCGGATGTCAGAACCATTCTGGATAACATGGACCCAGAATCCCATGAAACCAAACTGGCTATGGATAGATGGGAATTTCGGGATGCGGGATGATAGTATCTCCGAGTCTTTATTACATTTTGGTAGTATAGATGGGTTAGCCAGTAGAGGGTGACGGCGCTTGTGCCCTATCCCCCCTCTGTCACTTTCCCAATCATTGTATCTACTTACTGTACCTGTAACTTTTTGATTGTTTAATAAAGATAGCATACTAACTGTTGCGGGGTAGAACTCGCATACAATGAATTTGTATTATGGGGAACCAAGGGCACGGTGGTTATATTGACAAGAGGATTTAGGTAGGCTTTATGACAAGTGATTAGTGGGGTGAAGAGGCTAAACTTGCAGCCGGAACAGATCACAGAGTCGAATCCCGCCGGATGCGGCGGAGGAGGATCGGATGGCGAGAGCCGAAGGCGAATATCGGCCAAGAGGCGAGCTACCCTGCACCACGAACAACTCGTCAGAAAGGCCGGGTTGGGGTCCAACCCTTAGCCTCTCCGATGCCTAAGTCAGTAATTGGACTTAAAGCGGGGGCGGGGCATGCAGGTCGGACTCAGGGTGTGTCGACCGTACGTGACGAGCTATAAGTGGGAGAACAAAGATATGGACGACCTTTGCTCTCGTGTGTGAATAATGGGATTCAGAGGGAATTTGTCAACCCCCACCGTAAGAAGTGAGGGGGTATTTATACCTGATGGGAGATGATTAGGTGGGGCTGACCTGGCATGCTGACTCGACGTGCTGAGCTGGCCCGGCTGTCAGCGGAAGCTTCGGACGAGGATGTCAGGAACAGGAGTGTCTGCCTCGCTTTTGTCAGATGGCGCAACGGCCAGGTGCACT
Organism: Scilla litardierei; assembly: GCA_030789695.1. Classification (NCBI taxonomy): domain Eukaryota; kingdom Viridiplantae; phylum Streptophyta; class Magnoliopsida; order Asparagales; family Asparagaceae; genus Scilla; species Scilla litardierei. The sequence continues at coordinate 110,500,216 of CM061131.1, forward strand.
TTTTCAGGGTGTCAGGGCCGAAAGCATTAAGTGTCAGGGGGCGCAGCGGCCAGGGGGTGCTTTGTCAGATGGTCGGGCGATTCTAGTGTCAGTCGTGTCCTTACGCTAGGTTGTTTGTCGTGCGTGATGAATCAAAGGTCCGGCGATGCTATCCCCGGCGGCGGGGTTTGTGTGGGCCCGCCGGGTCGACCTGTTCGTGGGTTGTTCGGCCTGGCCGCGCACCTTTTCGGTTGCGGATCATGGACCGCTGGCAGGGAGGGATATGCACGTGCCTCTGTCAGCATCCCAGGCTGCGCTGTCTGGGTGTTCCCCAAGCGCACTGCCCCTGGTGGGTCGAACGAGAGCGGTTGTACGCCTCGGCCGGGAGGGGGGCGCTGCGAGGTGCGCCCATTCCCATGTAGCCTCAGACCTCCAGGCCGGCAGTCCGTTTGTAAAGGGGCGAGTCAATGTGGTATATTAGTGGTTCTGGGCGGGAGTCGAACTCCTACGATCTTTAGGTCGTAACAATTGCCCCCGGCGTTCGAGCGCGAGGCGGGAGCCCAGCTCGGCTCGGATGACGTAACGCTACCTCCCTTCTAACATGGTTTGGGCTTTGGTCCGCACTCAGGAGTGGCGACGCGGCTCCCGCGGAGTATTGCCTGCTGTCACGGGATCGTGAGATCTCGTTCCGCATGGGGGCAAAGCGAGGAGGTGTGACCCTGCGATTTGGGGAGGGGCGTTGCCTCTTAACGACGCGCCATTGTATGTGGCGGTTGGGTCGGACCTTGGGGGAACCCGGTTTTATTGAGATGGCCCTAGTTTTCGTTGTGATGTGTTTACGAACTTGGTTGTTATTTTTGCGGGGCTCTAGCCGCCCTGTGTTTGGTGAAATCCCTAGCTGTTGTGCGCTTGAGCTTAGGGTGAGGAGTCCGCAGAGAGGAATATTCTTCATCGGCCTTTACAGGAGATCTTGATGATATCTACAACAATAGGACAGGTGTGACCAAACCCGTGGTCGGGTTGGGAGGTTGTTTTAACTCGTCGCCCGCTGCATCGGGGTGAGAGGGTCCCTGTTGTGGGGCGGCCTTCCTTCTTTTCTGCTGACCGCTGAACTCCTTCTGCCTTTCTGTCAGGGGGCGAGCTGACGCGCCATGAATCACCGTTTGGCTTCATCGGGGATGCAGCCCTGCTGTGACCCCCCTCGGGGGGACTGACCCCCCGTTTGTCGGGCGGACCTCCTTCCCCTCCTTTGCTTCATCGTATTCTGTCTTGCCGTCGCCGTGCTGGATGGTTGCCCGGCCTCTCCGGGGATCCCGTACATCGAGGGGGAACCCTGGAGGGGGCGGAGGACGAGGTGGAGGTGGAGGCGTCGCCCTCCCGGGGGGAGTCCGGCGGGCCGGCCTCGAGGGGAAGGTCGGGGGCAGGCAGGTGGGTCGTTAGGAGACCCGTTGGGGGTTTCCACCCTCACACCCGGTGGGGATCGGCGTGGTGCGGATGCTAATTGGGGTGTGGCGGCCCGCTGCTAGTCTTCCGGACCGGCTGTTTCATCTGGCTTAGAGCAGGAGGAAGGCTGGCAGGCGGGGCTTCCCATGTGTAAGGGGAATACCCTATTGGCGATCCGCTTGTAAGGGGAGTATCCTATCAGTGGTCGTCGAGTGGAAGCGGTCACCGGTAGAGGAAGTGAGATCCGTCGGTGGACATCAGCCTCCTCCGTAGTTGGGTGGGGGCGTCCGGGGCTTTTTCATACCTGGTGTAAAGGGATGCGATTCCTTCTCATATATATTCTCCTTTTCCCTAAACTCTGAAGGGGGGTATTTATAGAGGGATTCTGCGGAAGGGTTCGCCTTGGATAATGTGAGCGACTGGCGCCATTAATGGGCTCCGCCGAATCACGCGCTTTGGGAACCGATTTTGCCTGGCGGCATCTGACGCGGTTCGTCAGCCCTGGCCTCTCGGGGGGCGTGTTGCTGCTGATGGCGTGTTTCTCGAGTGTCCTTTCGTTTCGTCGAGTCGCATTGTGGCGCCGCTTTATCAGGACCGGGCGTATATCCGACAGGCATTGTTTCGCGGTTTCTGGTTTGCGACCGGTCCGCCTCAGTTTACATGCTCTTGTCCTCATTCCCAGGTTTGAGTTCTCGAGGATCATGTGCCTAATCGGGGCAGGGGAATCTAGATGTGGTTTGGGTGGCCAGCCCTGGGTAGTTGGTCGCTGTGCGGTTCGAACCGGGTAGCCATTATCGAGGTGAGCGTGTCGCCCCTGGGAAGCCGGTGTTGTATCGTTGGTGTTACCTATTTTGTTTTCTTGCGTGAGTACGATTACTGCTCCCAACATTCCCTTGTCCGAGAGCGCGAGGTCTGGGGGGAAGGGGATGTTGATGGTCGACGTGTTACCTTTGGGCGGGACGAGGGATCACCGGATCAGATTGGGATGAGACATGCCGCCCTATCACGGGCAGGGGCTAACCATAGTGTGGTTGACCCCTCGGTGTCCGTCGCGAGGGGATTTTGCCTCGGGCGGAAGTGGCCAAGCAGAGCAGGCCTCAGCTCAACCCCTTCCCCTTTGTCTGAGAGGTATCGTTGATTTTAGTTCGCGAGGGGTCTCGTTTTGAAGCGTTGGTCCTTCCTAGTATCGGGGGGTTCGAACTACGGGTATGTACTCCTGGGCGTCCTGAGTTAGTACGGGGGGAGTGCGACGCTCTGTCCCTCCTTTCCCCGCCGTGAGGGGTGGCTCCGTTTCGTGAGCTCGCCCGGCCATTGGCAGGGGGATCGTTTCAAGCTAGGGCATTCTCAGATAGTTAATGTGACTTTGATAAGGATAAACATTTTCATTTAAATTTACAGGAACTCTTCTTTGGTTCGTACATGAGGACTTAGATCATCGCCAGTTGGGGGAGTAAGATCCGGTCCGAGAGCGGGCTGTGGAGCTATTCTCGCCTGCTGTGAACTACCTCAGGATTTATGGGTTACCATCTGCGGGGTGTGCCTTTTTATCTTCAGTTGTTCTTGGCGCCTCGGTGAGCGCCCTCCCTCCGTGCTGAAGGGTTGCAAGGTCTTTTCGGCCGGGTGGATGCACTAGGGAAGCTGTCTTGCTGTGGCGTTTGTCCGGGGGAGCGAACTCCTGACGACCGGGCCGTCTCCCCTCCCCTCCATTGCTTTGTCATCTCCCTCCACGCCTCGCAGTTTGGGTTTGAGGGCGGGGTTCTGATCTCGATTGTTCGAGGGTGGGCTGACACGCCATGAATCGCCTTTTGGATTCATCAGGGATGCAGCCTTGCTGTGGCCCCCGTCGGGAGGTCGAAGGCGAGCCGGTGTAGACCTGCAAGCCCGGAGGGGCTTTTGCCTTTCCTGCCGACGGGGAGCAGATGCCTACCTTCCCCCGTCTCATCTGGTTTAGAGCAGACGGAGGAATGAAAGGTGGATTTCCCTTGTGTAAGAGGAATATCCTATTGGCGATCCGTTTGTAAGAGGAATATCCTATCGGAGGTCGTGGAGGTGGAGCGACCGCCGCCCAGGGAGGAGGGAACCATTGGTGGCCGGTGACCTCCCTTTTGTTTGGGCGAGGCATCTCGGCCTGTTTCCCAGCGGGTGGGGGGTGTCGGGGCCGATTTCTCATACCTTCCAAATCTTTGTCCCTCTCTCTTTCGGGAGGGTGAGTGGCACCTTTATAGGGGGATTTTGTTGACGGTTTCCCCCCTAATTACTGCGATGAGCTGGCATTATTAATGGGCTCCTCGAAATCATGCCCATTGGAAACCGCTTTTGCCAGGTGGCGCTTATGGAACCTCTTTTGGGGCGTATCATTATTGGTGGCGTATTTCCCGAGCGTCCTTTCGTTTCGTCGAGTCACATCGGGGCTGCCTCATCGGGACCTAACGCCTGGTTTGTCCCGGTTTACGTGCCATTGTCCTCCTCCCCAGGTTCGACTTTTCAAGGATCACGGGTCTGCCAGGTCTGGGGTGTGGTTATGCGGCGAGGCCTATGCCCTTCCCCGGAGGTCTCGAGGGGGGGGGGGGGGCGCGTAGCCCGGCCCGTGCCCTTCTCTGGGTTGGGTGGCGAGGGTTGGCCCTGCCCCAGAAGTCCGGAGGGGGGGAGCGAGCGCGTAGCCCGGCCCGTGCCATTCTCTGGTTTGGGTGGCGAGGGTTGGCCCTGCCCCAGAGGTCTCGAGGGGGGGAGCGGGCGCGTAGCCCGGCCCGTGCCCTTCTCTGGTTTGGGTGGCGTGGGTTGGCCCTGCCCCAAAGGTTCGGAGGTTTGGTGCCGAAACACTCATGTGGAAACAACAAAGTTTGGGAAAGTGGGCAGACGTGTATCTTGTATATATAAAAGAAAAACTCACAACTATTGGTAGAACTTTAGCAGGTGCTTCGCATTCCAAGGGTGGGCTAGCTCACTCCCGTCTGGGGTTGCCAAGATGTACGTGGCCGGTCCGATGATATCGATGACCTTGTAGGGCCCTTCCCATTTGGCGGCCAGCTTCCCCCGGAGGCCGGTCTCGGGTCTGAAGGTGGCGTCTCTGAGGACCAAGTCGCCGATCTTGAAAGTCTGCTTCTTCACCCGGGAGTCGTAGTTTCGTGCCATCCTCTGGCTGTGCCTGACGAGGTTCGTCAGGGCTCGGTCTCTTATCTCTTCCACCAATTCGAGACTGAGGCTGAGCCCATCTCCATTGATATCTTCGTCGAAGAGTTTTAACCGGAGCGTCTCTTCTCCAATTTCAACGGGAACGACCGCCTCCGATCCGTATGCCAGCATGAACGGGCTTTCTCCGGTTGAGGCCTTGTGGGTGGTGCGATAGGACCATAGGATTCCCGGTAGCTCGTCGACCCATGCCCCAAGGGCGGCGTCCACCTTTTTCTTCATAGGATTCAAGATGCATTTGTTTGCGACCTCCGCCATTCCGTTGCACTGCGGGTGGGCAACTGACGCGAAATGGAGCTTGATCCCCCAGCCCGAACAGAAATCGCGGAAGCCTTCGCAATCGAACTGTCTTCCGTTATCCGTGACTATCGAGCGGGGTATCCCGAAGCGACATATAATGGACTGCCAGATAAAGCCCTTCATGTCCGTCCATGTGATACGCGCCAGCGGCTCGGCCTCCACCCACTTCGTGAAATAGTCCACAGCGACGACTAGATATTTTCTTCCCCCGGAGGCCTTTGGGAAAGGCCCAAGGATGTCGAGTCCCCATTTGGCGAATGGGATCGGGCTCACAATGGGCATCAAGTTAGCCGGAGGTGCAGTCGTACGTCGGCAGAATTTCTGGCACGCCTCGCACCTTTTGACATACTGAACCGCGTCCTGGATCATTGTCGGCCAATAGTACCCCTGGCGCATTATTTTGTGGGCGATGGTGCGACCGCCCTGGTGGTTTCCGCAGAAGCCTTCGTGCACTTCTCGGATGACTTGCTCAGCCTGCTCCGGGCCCAAGCACTTCAGATAGGGCAGGACATCAAAGTTGGCGCGGCGGCGGCGGTACAACACTCCGTCGAGGAGTACGAATGATAGGGCCCGTCTCTCCCCCTTTTTAGCCAGCATCCGCTCCTCGGGGCAGGTCCCCCGTCTCCAAGTACTTCATAATGGGGGTCATCCACGTCGTCACCGTGCCTGCACACATTAGTTCTTCTTCGTCAATGGTTGGGGTCAGTAGGCTTTCGACGTAGATGGCCTTCCCGATCTCGGCCGCGGAGGAGGAAGCCAGCTTGGACAGGGCGTCCGCCCGAAGGTTGTTGGAGCGGGGCAGGTGCTGGACGTCCGCTCTCTTGAACTCGCGGAGCTCGATCTGGATGCGCTTAAGGTAGCGCTTCATCTTTTCCTCTCGGGCCTCGAAGCTTCCTTGGATCTGTTGGACGACGAGCCGTGAGTCGCTAAGGAGCAACACGTTCGTCGCCCCCACCGCACTACTGAGCTTCAGCCCGTTGACCGCCGCCTCGTATTCCACGACATTATTGGTTGCCGGGAAGTTGAAGCGCAAGGCGTACTCCAACGAGCATCCGTCGGGGGTCTGAATGACGATACCTGCCCCTGTCCCAGATCCCGTCGCTGAGCCGTCGACGTGGATGGTCCATAATTCGTCCATGCCCCACTGGGAGGGCTCTGAGGGTTCCGCCACCTCCGTCCTTCGTGGGGACGCGGTCGCCGATGGTGGCTCTGGTTGGTCCCCCGGGCCGTCCCTTGTGGTGCATTCCACCACGAAGTCCGCCAACGCCTGGCCTTTGATCGCCATCCGGGCCTTGTACGTTATGTCGAACTCGCTGAGCTCGACGCTCCAGTTGAGCATCCTCCCCGACCGCTCCAACCTCTTCAGGTTCTTCTCGAGGGGCATGTCGGTGTGGACGGCAATAGGATGGGCCTGGAAGTATGGTCGGAGCTTCCTAGCCGTTGTGATCAGGCAATAGGCGGCCCTCTCGATGGGACTGTAGCGAGTCTCTGCCTCCCGGAGAATCCGGCTGGCGTAATATACAGGGCGCTGCACGCCCCCTTCCTCCTTGATTAAGACGGAGCTGACGGCCTCTTCGTTGGTTGCCAAGTACAACCCTAGCGGCTCGCCTTCTTCCGGCCATGCGAGGAGCGGCGGACTCTGTAGGTAAGCCCTCAGCTCCACGAACGCTCGGGCGCAGTCATCGTCCCATGGGATCACCTTCCTTTTGTCCTTTGCTTCACCAAAGGCAGTGCGCAAGACCCTGAAGAAGGGGAGCGATTTCTCCGTGGATTTCGACAGGGAATCGCCCCAGAGCGGCGATCCGGCCGTTCAGTCGTTGCAAATCCCGAATCGTCCGTGGTTCCGCCATGTTGACGATGGCCGTCACCTTGTCGGGGTTTGCCTCGATCCCCCGCTTCGTTATCATGAAGCCTAGGAATTTCCCCGACTGCACGCCGAAAATGCACTTCGCAGGGTTCAGTCTTAAGTTGTATCGGCGGACCCTTTGGAACGTTTCCTATAAGTCGGCGAGGTGGTCTGGGGCCCTCCTGCTCTTTACCAGCATGTCGTCGATGTAGACCTCCAAGTTCCGTCCGACCTGTGTGCTGAATATCCGGTCTACCATCCGCTGATAGGTCGCCCCGGCGTTTTTCAGTCCGAAGGGCATCTTAGTGTAACAGAAGGTGCCCTTGTCGGTGACGAAGGACGTTTTCTCCTCGTCCTCTTCCGCCATTGGTATATGGTTGTAGCCCGAGAAGGCGTTCATAAAGCTTAACAACTCGTAACCGGACGCCTGGTCCACCAAGTGGTCGATCCGCGGGAGGGGGAAACTGTCCTTCGGACACACCTTGTTAAGGTCAGTGAAGTCGACGCACATGCGCCATTTTCCGCTGGGTTTCTTCACCAAGACGACGTTGGCGAGCCAGTCCGGGTAGTCCACTGGCCTGATAAACTTGGCTTTGAGGAGCCGCTCTACCTCCTCCTCGGCCGCCCTCTTCTTCTCGCCCCCGGCGCTCCTCTTTTTCTGCCGGACCGGTCGGGCTCCTGGGTCCGCATTCAACATGTGGGAGATCACCGTCGGGTCAACCCCCGGCATGTCTGCGGGCGACCAGGCAAATATATCCACGTTTTCCCGGAGTAAGCTGACGAGGCCCGCCCTTAGGGCGGCCGGGAGTTTCGTCCCGATGGAGACGGTTTTTTCTTCCTCCGCGGCTACAGGTACCTCTTCGACCTCCTCGGCCGGGGTCGGCCGCTGGTCGCAGAAGTCCTCCCTTTCGTCAGGGACGAGGACCGTCAACGCCTGCTTCGGGCTTCGGCGCCTGTCTGGCCCCTCGTCGTGGCTTCCAGGCAGCTCCTGGTTTCCCCGCACCAGTTGTAACGGCCGGTATTTTTCTAGGCGTATTATTATTGTATGTTCGTATTTCCATCCGGATATTTTTGTGCGCGATTTCTTTTGTGCATCGACGCGGGCGCGTCTTTCTCCTTATATATATTTTTTTCATGGCGGTTAATAAATTTTTAACAATAATTAATTACACTAACTAATTACCCTAATTAAAATATCCCAAATCAAATATTGATTAAACCTTAATCCTAATTAAATCACTAATTAAAACCCATTGATTCCACCTCCTTCTGTTGGTGAGATCCAACATAAAAATTTAATCTCTCCCCACAACCAGCTCATCCCTCCATCAATTTGTCTCCCCACTGTTATTATAACAGTATCACCATCGTCAACGTCTCTCCCTGCAACCTCCTTCCTCCTGCAAAACAAATCCACACAGACAAAAAATCAACCAGCAAACGTTCCTCTCCCCTGCAAAAATTCTCCAAGCCAGATTCAACAAATCAAAGCCAAAACCCAAATCAAAAACAAACCCATCAGATTCTTCCCCAAATTCTCATCACCAATCAAACTCTTATTCAAACCCCAAAACTGATTTTTGAAATCAAAAGCCTAGATTAGAGGAGATCTGAAACTTCAGACTCATTACAACAACAAATCAAAATCAGATCTCTTCATCTTCCTTCCCTTCAAACAACTCACACCCAAGCACCCAACGCCGTGGAAGCCGCCGGAGCGCCGCCCGCAGCCGCCCTCCTCCCGCCTGCAGATCGCGCGCGCCGCCCGCAGCCACCCACGCGCGCGCTGCTGTGCACCGGCAGGAACCGCCGGAGCGCCGCCGGCGGGACGCCTGGCCGCCGGAGCCCCCTCCAGCGCGCGCCGCCGCCCGTCAGAACCACGCCGGCCGTCCGCTCCGTCCTCCTTTTCCGTTGTCGCACGAAGGTGAGAAGCTATCCCCTTTCATTTTCGCAAGAGTTCCCATGGCCTGGACTTGAAACAAAAAAAAAAAAAAAGAAATAAAACAGAAGATGAAAGAGGAGAAGAGACAGAGGGTTAGAGAGGGGGCAACCCTATTAAAGTTTTGAGAGGAAGTGACAGAAGTAGTAGCCCTATTAAAGAAAGAATAAAGAGATAAGAAGAAAGAGAACAGGTTTTATTAAAGAAGAAAGAGGGTTATAAGAGGAATGTTATTATTAAATAATGCTGAGTTTTAACCATGTTGTTGTTACCCTATAGTCAAAGTTAGTAAGTGGAGTAAGTAGACCTATTTATTAACATGTTAACCTTGTAATTAGTTTAGTATAGTTAATTAATAGGTTGTTAGTGTTAAATTTTAATGTTAATTTGTTCGTACTATCTAATTTTAACATGTTAGTATTAATAAAGATGTAGGGTAGTTAACAGATATGATAAAGGGAAGAGAGAAAAAGTTAATTAAATTGTTATGGGTATGTGGTAGTGTAATGTTAACCATAGCATCTTAAACCCCATGTTATGGTTGTGATTAGCTTAGTGAGGTTAATTAGTAGAGTGTTGTGTTAATTAACTAATGTTGTAGAGTCAACAAGTAAGAATTGACTAATAATGTTAGGGTAATATTAAAAATCTGCATAAAATAAAGTGTACCCTGTTAATATAACACCATATAAACACCACCCTAGCCTGAGACCCCAATAACATTAGACGAGCCCACTTTAAGGAATAACTTGATATTTTGATTACTTCACAGAAATCTAATTCGTTAACTTGTTTAACCAAAACAGAGAACCAGCAGTACCGACACGTAATACCCGTCGAGACGAACCCACGACAACCGATATCACCGAAAACAGGCAAGTGATACTTGCCAGTAATTATTTAGGCCGTGTTTTAGGCCAAGTTGTAAAATTGTGTAAAAGAGACTAGGCGGTGAAATGATAGTCGCCTAGACGCCCTATTTGATCTAGTTTGACAACGAAACTAGATCCGACACTTTTTACCTGTTTCCATTCATGCTGCCATGTCACGTTACTTTCAATTAACTGTTCATTACATGTCATGCATCAAATTGTTCTATCGTGATTGCGTAGCACACGCTACAATAATTGTAACTATTGAGGCTAGGCACCTGCTTTGCGGGCACAACCCTATGCCAATAACACTTCCTGGCTCGTGATCCAGAAGCGAGCACAGTGATGTTGGGAAACCAACGCTCGATACACGTGGAGGGGTAGGGTTAAGCGATCACTTGAGCGTAGAAGCGTGCCCGTACAGCCACTTCAGCCAAAAGGCGTAAACCCTGTGCACATCGTGAATACAAGTTAATCGTGAAATCGTGAAATCGTGAAATAGTGATTTGTAGCTTTCTGCTACGACGTGCTTAATTATTTTCATCCTGTTAATTTAATTGTTGCACTCTTTTAATGTCATGCCATATCATCATTGTAGAACTGCTAGTTGCATTATTTTATTTGTATCCTTGCACAAAAGTTCTCCGCTTCCCTTGGGAGACTTTTGCTGACATGTGCCCTTTTCTCTTTGGGTGACACATGTCAGGATTTGAGACAGAGCAGGTTGTTGAGGACGAGCAGTTCGTTGACGCTGAGTTCGAGGTCCCTGTAGAGACCGAGTTTGAGGACACGGGTGACCAGTCCTAGACTCGTTTGGAGTCTCCCCTTAGTTGTTATCTTTCCTTAGTTGCTGTTAGGTTTCGGTGCGTAGCACCTATCTCTCTTTGTTTTGTATGGCCATGCTTTAGGCCTATTGTTCAGACTCGTACTTTTGTGACTATTCTGTGATGTAATATTTGTTGGATGTTGTTGGTGGATATTTTTCTTATCTGCTTTATTATTGTTGTTGTTTCGTCGCAATGCAAGGACCTGCTACCTTTCGAAATTTTTACAGACGCTTATCAGACTGCAGCTTCACAGCTCCACGTCTGAGCGGACCTCCTCACGTCTCGCCTTCCATATTAGGGAAGCGGGGCGTGACAGGTTTTAGTGGTGGCCCATGCAGGTCCTCTCTTTGCATCTGCGAAATATCGAAACAACAATGATGATAACAACATCCATTTAAATATTCATAACAATCGAGTCATGATTAAGTCTAACCTGAACATTTCCTTGTCTTAGATGGCCGGTAGACGCATCACCCGAGGAGCTGGTAGTGGATCTGGAGCTGGTGGTGGAGCAGGACATGGTGAGGATGCTGATAGAGAACCCACCACGAGGGAGATGATGAGGATGATGCAGCAGATGATGCACGTTCAACAGGGCATGCTTCAGAATGCCCCTCGCTTCGAGCCAGGAGCGAAGCAATTTCGGGAGCTGGGCCCGTCATATTTTACTGGGTCAGAAGGATCATTAGCTGCAGATGAATGGATGAAGAACACAGAGGATAACCTGCTTCTCTCGAAGGTTAACCCGGCTGGATGGGTTGACTTAGTGAAGAAGCAACTGAAGGACAATGCCCGCAGTTGGTGGGAGTCAGAAGAGCAGCTGTTGGCGAAGCCTATCCCCTGGGCCACTTTTAAGACAAGATTTAATGATGAGTATTTCCCTCGAGCTGCCAAGAGGGAGCTGATGCAGCAGTTTATCAATCTGAAGCAAGGGAATCTGACGGTGGACCAGTACCACCAAGAGTTCATGAAACTGAGTCGCTTTGCGCCGAAGATGGTAGAGACTGATGAGGATCGAGCTCAGAAATTCTTACAAGGTTTATCTTTGGAGCTGCAGAGTCTGATTTCCTCTTCGGACTTAGACTCCTACCAGAAGTTGCTGATAGCTGCCAAGAGGCAGGAGCTGATTGCCAATCAGAAGAGAGGACAATATTCAGGTGCTGGGAAGAGGCCTATGGAGCAGGCTAGAGCTGTGGTTAGGCCTGGGTTCAAGCCTAATCAGTCCGTGCAGTTTAAGAGGCCAGGTGGGCCTACTCCGAAGTTGTGCCATTTTTGTGGCAAGGCTGGTCATGTGAAGGAGCAGTGTAGGAGATTCTTGGGCCAGTGCTTAGTTTGTGGTGACGCCACGCATGCATTGAAGGACTGTCCGAGAACTAAGCAACTGTGGAAGGCACCAGATGGAGTTCAGCAGCAGAGAGCTCCAGTGGCTGCTGGACGTGGAGCGCCTCTCACTCCCCAGAAGCAGGCTTTCCAGCAGGCTGTTCAGCCTAAGAGGCAAGCCTTCACGATGACTGCAGTGGAGGCAGAGACTGAGGACGGAGTTATTGCTGGTAACTTCTATACTAGTTTTCCTTATTCATGCATTATATTTGATTAGTTATATCCATGTTAATTTAGTTGCATATTACCCTTAGGTGTCATCTTAGTTTCATCTCACCCGGCCTTGACCCTGTTCGATTCTGGAGCTTCCATGTGCATCCTATCTCGGAAGTTCGTAGTCGAACACTCAATACCCACATATACACTTCCCAAGTGTTGGAACATTACAACTGGGAATGGTGTAGTGAAGGTTGCACTGGGATGTAGACCGTGCCCGTTGGTGATTAGTGGACACGAACTATATGCTAATTTCATCGTCCACGACCTATCCAACTTTGATGCTATTCTTGGCATTGATTGGTTAGGAGCTTTTTATGCCACGATTGACTGTCACCGGAAGAAAGTGGTGTTCGAAATTCCTGACCATCCAGTGTTCGAATTTGTCGGCGGAGAGTGTTCGCTTGGACCTGTCAAGTTCCGAGCCCAGCCTTACCGATTGACCGTTGCATCTATGATTGCTGAGCCAGAGAAGCCTGCAGTAGTGAGAGACTTCGAAGACGTCTTCCCTGAAGACATTTCTGGACTGCCGCCCGATCGAGCGTTGGAGTTCGGCATCGATCTTATGCCAGGAGCTCAACCAATTTCGAAGGCGCCGTACCGTATGGCTCCTGCAGAATTAGAAGAGTTAAGAAAGCAGTTGGATGAACTACTACAGAAGGGTTTCATTCATCCCAGCGTATCTCCCTGGGGTGCACCCGTCTTGCTGGTAAAGAAGAAAGATGGCTCGAGGAGAATGTGCATCGATTATCGGGAGTTGAATCAGATCACCGTGAAGAACAAGTACCCGCTGCCTCGCATTGATGATATCTTCGATCAGCTTGGTGGATCGAGGGTATTTTCGAAGTTAGATCTCCGGAGCGGATACCATCAAGTCAGAGTCAAAAAGGAAGATGTGCTCAAGACCGCTTTTCGGACTAAGTACGGGCATTACGAGTTCGTTGTCATGCCGTTCGGTGTGACGAACGCTCCTGCTGTGTTCATGAATCTCATGAACCTTATCTTTTACGACTTCCTTGACAAGTTCGTGGTGATTTTCATAGACGATATCCTGGTGTACTCGAAGAGCGAGGAGGAGCATGCAGAGCATCTGAAGATAGTGTTGAAGACGCTCCGTCACCATAGACTGTATGCCAAGTACAGCAAATGCGAATTCTGGCTAGATAGAATTGCATTTCTTGGGCATGTAGTATCGGGAGCTGGTATCTCAGTGGATCCGGAGAAGGTCAAAGCAGTTAGTGAATGGCATACACCTCGATCGGCATCGGACATCAGGAGTTTCCTTGGATTGGCTGGATACTACCGCAGATTTATCAAGGATTTCTCGAAGATAGCTGAGCCGATGACAAGATTGACAAGGAAGGATGTTAAGTTCAGTTGGTCAGACTCGTGTGAGCAAGCCTTTTCTACCTTGAAGGAGAGGCTGACATCTGCACCAGTTTTAGCTATTCCAGACAGAAGCGGAGGCTTCGAGATTTTCTGCGACGCATCAGGCAAAGGACTTGGATGCGTTCTGCACCAACACAATCATGTGGTCGCATATGCTTCGCGACAATTGAAGGTCCATGAGAAGAATTATCCGACCCACGATTTGGAGCTAGCCGCCGTCATCTTTGCTTTGAAGATTTGGCGACATTTCTTACTGAGTGAGAAAGTGAAAATCTTCACCGATCACAAAAGTTTGAAATATATATTCACCCAGAAGGAACTAAATATGAGACAGCGTAGATGGATGGAATTGATGGCAGACTACGACATCGATCTTCAGTATCATCCAGGGAAGGTAAATGTCGTACCAGATGCCTTGAGTCGACTGCCCGAAGTGATGATTATCACCGCTCAGTGGAGATTGCAGCAGGACATACGAAGGATGAATGTTGAAGTTGTACTACCGGGAGTCACATCGTCGTTGATGAACATGCAGATTCAGTCGACGATTGTAGATCGAATCAAAACTGCTCAAGATGGAGATGCTAAGTTGAAGAAGATCAGAGAACAAGTCGAAGCAGGACTTCGGACAGATTTTCTGATTCACGCGGATGGATCTTTGAGATATGGTAGTAGGATCTGCGTACCTGCCGGAGATATCAGAGAGGAGTTGATGAATGAGGCTCACAGTTCGCCTTATTCTATTCACCCTGGAGGTACTAAGATGTACAAAGATCTTCGACAGAATTTCTGGTGGCATGGGATGAAAAGAAGTGTGGCACGGAGCGTTGCCAAGTGCCTCGTGTGTCAGCAAGTGAAAGCTGAACATCATCGCATTGCCGGATTACTACAACCTCTGCCGATTCCCGAGTGGAAGTGGCAGCACATCACGATGGACTTCGTGACTGGCTTACCTCGGAGCACCAAGCAGAACGACGCGATCTGGGTCATCGTGGATCGATTGACCAAGTCCGCGCACTTTATACCTTTCCGAGTTGGGCAGTCCACGGAGATATTAGCAAGGAAGTATATGGAGGTAATGACCTAACTCATGCCTTAATAATTTCCTTCTAGTACTAGTCGTAATGCGAATTATGTCGTGTAGGAGATCGTGCGCTTGCATGGAGTCCCTGTGAGCATTGTATCAGATCGTGATACGAGATTCACATCTCAGTTCTGGAAGAGTCTGCAGACCAATCTGGGTACCAGTCTGAAGTTCAGTACTGCGTATCACCCGCAGACGGATGGACAGTCGGAGCGCACTATTCAGATATTGGAGGATATGCTGAGAGCATGCATGTTGGATCTCAAGGGTTCGTGGGAGGATCACCTGCACCTGGTGGAGTTTTCCTACAACAACAGCTACCAGGCGAGCATTGGCATGGCGCCTTTTGCTGCTCTCTACGGGAGGAAATGTCGATCGCCACTGAGTTGGGATGACGTAGGTGATAGAGAGCTCTTGGGGCCAGAGATGATTGTGGAAGCAGTTGATGTTGTGCGAGATATCAGGGACAAGCTTCGGATCGCTCAGGACCGTTATAAGCATTGGGCTGATGCTAAACGGCGTCCTCTGGAGTTTCAGCCAGGAGATCATGTGTTCCTGAAGATCTCACCAAATCGAGGAGTGATTCGATTTGGAAAGAGAGGCAAGCTTAGTCCGAGATTTATTGGACCTTTCGATGTGCTGGAGCGAGTTGGAGAGGTAGCATATCGCTTAGCTTTGCCACCGTCCTTGGTGGGAGTGCATGACGTCTTTCATGTGTCCCAGCTCCGTCGTTATATCAGCGACCCTTCTCATGCTGTGGATTACTCAGAGATCACAGTTCGACCAGATCTGACGTACGAACAGCAACCGGTGGAGATCTTAGATCGACGTCAAAAAGTTTTCAGGAACAAGACTGTTGATCTAGTCAGGGTGATGTGGCGTCGCGACTCGCCAGGAGAGTCAACCTGGGAGCGGGAAGATGGGATACGAGAGCGTTATCCATATTTGTTCCCTACTCGTTAGTTGATGAGAATTCCGAGGACGGAATTTTTCCTAAGGTGTGTAGAATGTAACGGCCGGTATTTTTCTAGGCGTATTATTATTGTATGTTCGTATTTCCATCCGGATATTTTTGTGCGCGATTTCTTTTGTGCATCGACGCGGGCGCGTCTTTCTCCTTATATATATTTTTTTCATGGCGGTTAATAAATTTTTAACAATAATTAATTACACTAACTAATTACCCTAATTAAAATATCCCAAATCAAATATTGATTAAACCTTAATCCTAATTAAATCACTAATTAAAACCCATTGATTCCACCTCCTTCTGTTGGTGAGATCCAACATAAAAATTTAATCTCTCCCCACAACCAGCTCATCCCTCCATCAATTTGTCTCCCCACTGTTATTATAACAGTATCACCATCGTCAACGTCTCTCCCTGCAACCTCCTTCCTCCTGCAAAACAAATCCACACAGACAAAAAATCAACCAGCAAACGTTCCTCTCCCCTGCAAAAATTCTCCAAGCCAGATTCAACAAATCAAAGCCAAAACCCAAATCAAAAACAAACCCATCAGATTCTTCCCCAAATTCTCATCACCAATCAAACTCTTATTCAAACCCCAAAACTGATTTTTGAAATCAAAAGCCTAGATTAGAGGAGATCTGAAACTTCAGACTCATTACAACAACAAATCAAAATCAGATCTCTTCATCTTCCTTCCCTTCAAACAACTCACACCCAAGCACCCAACGCCGTGGAAGCCGCCGGAGCGCCGCCCGCAGCCGCCCTCCTCCCGCCTGCAGATCGCGCGCGCCGCCCGCAGCCACCCACGCGCGCGCTGCTGTGCACCGGCAGGAACCGCCGGAGCGCCGCCGGCGGGACGCCTGGCCGCCGGAGCCCCCTCCAGCGCGCGCCGCCGCCCGTCAGAACCACGCCGGCCGTCCGCTCCGTCCTCCTTTTCCGTTGTCGCACGAAGGTGAGAAGCTATCCCCTTTCATTTTCGCAAGAGTTCCCATGGCCTGGACTTGAAACAAAAAAAAAAAAAAGAAATAAAACAGAAGATGAAAGAGGAGAAGAGACAGAGGGTTAGAGAGGGGGCAACCCTATTAAAGTTTTGAGAGGAAGTGACAGAAGTAGTAGCCCTATTAAAGAAAGAATAAAGAGATAAGAAGAAAGAGAACAGGTTTTATTAAAGAAGAAAGAGGGTTATAAGAGGAATGTTATTATTAAATAATGCTGAGTTTTAACCATGTTGTTGTTACCCTATAGTCAAAGTTAGTAAGTGGAGTAAGTAGACCTATTTATTAACATGTTAACCTTGTAATTAGTTTAGTATAGTTAATTAATAGGTTGTTAGTGTTAAATTTTAATGTTAATTTGTTCGTACTATCTAATTTTAACATGTTAGTATTAATAAAGATGTAGGGTAGTTAACAGATATGATAAAGGGAAGAGAGAAAAAGTTAATTAAATTGTTATGGGTATGTGGTAGTGTAATGTTAACCATAGCATCTTAAACCCCATGTTATGGTTGTGATTAGCTTAGTGAGGTTAATTAGTAGAGTGTTGTGTTAATTAACTAATGTTGTAGAGTCAACAAGTAAGAATTGACTAATAATGTTAGGGTAATATTAAAAATCTGCATAAAATAAAGTGTACCCTGTTAATATAACACCATATAAACACCACCCTAGCCTGAGACCCCAATAACATTAGACGAGCCCACTTTAAGGAATAACTTGATATTTTGATTACTTCACAGAAATCTAATTCGTTAACTTGTTTAACCAAAACAGAGAACCAGCAGTACCGACACGTAATACCCGTCGAGACGAACCCACGACAACCGATATCACCGAAAACAGGCAAGTGATACTTGCCAGTAATTATTTAGGCCGTGTTTTAGGCCAAGTTGTAAAATTGTGTAAAAGAGACTAGGCGGTGAAATGATAGTCGCCTAGACGCCCTATTTGATCTAGTTTGACAACGAAACTAGATCCGACACTTTTTACCTGTTTCCATTCATGCTGCCATGTCACGTTACTTTCAATTAACTGTTCATTACATGTCATGCATCAAATTGTTCTATCGTGATTGCGTAGCACACGCTACAATAATTGTAACTATTGAGGCTAGGCACCTGCTTTGCGGGCACAACCCTATGCCAATAACACTTCCTGGCTCGTGATCCAGAAGCGAGCACAGTGATGTTGGGAAACCAACGCTCGATACACGTGGAGGGGTAGGGTTAAGCGATCACTTGAGCGTAGAAGCGTGCCCGTACAGCCACTTCAGCCAAAAGGCGTAAACCCTGTGCACATCGTGAATACAAGTTAATCGTGAAATCGTGAAATCGTGAAATAGTGATTTGTAGCTTTCTGCTACGACGTGCTTAATTATTTTCATCCTGTTAATTTAATTGTTGCACTCTTTTAATGTCATGCCATATCATCATTGTAGAACTGCTAGTTGCATTATTTTATTTGTATCCTTGCACAAAAGTTCTCCGCTTCCCTTGGGAGACTTTTGCTGACATGTGCCCTTTTCTCTTTGGGTGACACATGTCAGGATTTGAGACAGAGCAGGTTGTTGAGGACGAGCAGTTCGTTGACGCTGAGTTCGAGGTCCCTGTAGAGACCGAGTTTGAGGACACGGGTGACCAGTCCTAGACTCGTTTGGAGTCTCCCCTTAGTTGTTATCTTTCCTTAGTTGCTGTTAGGTTTCGGTGCGTAGCACCTATCTCTCTTTGTTTTGTATGGCCATGCTTTAGGCCTATTGTTCAGACTCGTACTTTTGTGACTATTCTGTGATGTAATATTTGTTGGATGTTGTTGGTGGATATTTTTCTTATCTGCTTTATTATTGTTGTTGTTTCGTCGCAATGCAAGGACCTGCTACCTTTCGAAATTTTTACAGACGCTTATCAGACTGCAGCTTCACAGCTCCACGTCTGAGCGGACCTCCTCACGTCTCGCCTTCCATATTAGGGAAGCGGGGCGTGACACCAGTCCCACCCCTCACGGAGTCCGGAATTTCATCATCTGGTGTAGCAGGCTGGGGAGCGCCTCTATGGCCGTCATGTATGGGCGCCCTGTGATTCCGTTGTACGCCGACGCGATGTCGACGACGACGAATTGTGTCCCCCGGGTGACGACCCTCGGTCCCTCCCCCATAGTCACTGGCAGGGTGATCATCCCCACCATGGGGATCGCGTGGCCGGTGAAGCCGACAATGGGCCCAGTGCAGGGCCTTAGGTCCGCCTGCTTCCACCCCATCTTCTCGACTGTTAACAGAAACAGGATGTCACAGGAGCTTCCGGTGTCGATCAGGAGCCGGCTGACGATGACCGTCCTGATCTGAGCATCGACGAGGAGGGCGCCGTCACGCGGACACTCAACCTCTCTCAGATCTTCTTCGTCGAAGGTGCTAGGGGGTCGATTTATCCTTCTCCGTTTCGACTTGCTGTTGGCGCCCGCTCCCATCACCTGTCGAACACCTTCCTCCGTGCTTGTGGGCGACGCCTCACCTGGGGGTGGCCCCCCCCCACTTATCACATCGATGCGCATGATCGCCCGGGGGGGGCTCCTCTGGACCGCGGGCCGCGGGCCGCTCCGACCTCCGTGCCTATCGGGGGGCTCTTACTCCTTGGATTGCCTGCCTGTTTCCCACGAAGCCTCCCAAGTGGCCCGCATGGATCAGCCACTCGATTTCCCTCTTAAGAGTGTAGCAATGGTCGGTATCGTGGCCGTGGTCCCGGTGATACCGACAGTACTTCTTGAGATCCCGCTTTGCCGGGTCCGACCTCATCCCCCGGGGAGGCTCCGGCAGCAGTCCGGCCCTTGTCGCCGCGGCCAGCACTTCTAACATGGGGCATTGAGTTGTGTGTAGTGGGACCGCGTGGGCCCCTCTAGCCTCGGGATGGCCCGGGCGGGCTCCTGGGCCGGGGTGAACGCTCGGGCCGGGCCGGGGCGGTCCAGCGGGCGACGTCCCGTCGGGTCACGCCTTGGTTGGGTCGGCTGGTCGCGCCCCCGGCGCCCGTCTTCTTGCCTTAGTCGTAGGTGCGATCGAAGCTCGTCCAGGGGCGGCTTCGCCAGGGGGAATAACTTCTTCGTGCCGAGGGTCTCCTCGGCCAATGCATGCCTCTCTGCCATAGCGACCAGCGCCTCATAGTCGACCGGTGGGTCTCGGAGCAGGGATTTGTGGAGGCTCCGAGTCCGCAACCCCGTCTTGAAGGCCAGCATGAGCACCTCGTCGCTCCAGGTCACCACCGCCCGTCTCTCATCTTGAAAGCGGCGCAGGTATCTCCCGGTCGTCTCTCCTTCCCCTTGGACTATCGTGCTGAGATAGTCCACGGGTTTTTTCTTCGTCCGCCCGGCCCGGAACTCCTGGCAGAACTTGTGGGACAGTTCGCCAAAGCTCCCAATGGACCTCGCGGGTAGGCCAAAGTACCAATCCAACGCTGTGTCCCTTAGACTTTGCGAGAAGAGTCGGCATAGGAACGCCGCATCCACATCCTGTGCCTCCATTGCCCCCCGGTATTGTTGCACGTGTGAGAGAGGGTCGCCTCTTCCATTGTAGGTGGCCAGGTGGGGGTGGGGGGATTTGAACCTTACGGGCCTCGGGGCGGACGTTATCCATCGTGCCAGCGGCGTGGCATCCTCCGGGTAGGCAGGGCGCTCGGGCGCGTGCCCCCTTCGCCATTCGGCGGTCTGGCTCCGGTCGCGCCTCGGCTGCTGACGGTCTTCCCCCCAGGGAATAGCGAAACGGTCGCCAGGGGGACTCCTTCCACGGGTTGAGGACTCAACGAGTTGCGGGCTACGGTCCTCCCAGTGCCATCGCCCTCCGGCCGTCTCCCCCCGGATCTCCCTCCGCTCCTGATTCTCACTCAGGAGCCTTTCATGTTTGGCGGTGAGGAAGCGTAGTTGTCGACAAACGGCTTCCTCGTGCAGACAATCGGGGGGAGTGGCGCTGACGAGGCGGACTCCCCCCTCCCGGTGGGGATCTGGCCAACGGTGGGCCGCGCCCGTCCCAGGGCCGCCGGCCCATCGCCGACACCTCCGGGATTTCCCGGTTGTCTTTGTTCTCCCTCCGTAGCCTTTCGTGTTCCGCGATGATGAAGCGGAGCCGGTGGCGAGCGGTTTCTTCGTCCAGGTAGGCCCGCCGGGC
Organism: Scilla litardierei; assembly: GCA_030789695.1. Taxonomy (NCBI): domain Eukaryota; kingdom Viridiplantae; phylum Streptophyta; class Magnoliopsida; order Asparagales; family Asparagaceae; genus Scilla; species Scilla litardierei. Next base: position 110,520,795 of record CM061131.1, read on the forward strand.
GGTCTCGGCCGCTTCGTCCAAATGCCTTTGCGCGGCGGCCGCCTCCTCCCGGCGCCTCCGCAGCCGCGCGACCTCCATTTCCTCTTCCAAGAGAGTCCGCTGGGCCGCAATCTCCTTGGCGAGCCCCCGATCTCCCCCTCCTCGAACTGAGGGTGAAGATTCCGTCTCACGTTCGGCGGCTCCGAGGGGCCGGGCGGTGCCTCCGTTCCTGTCGCTGCGCAGCCTCCCATTGCCTGAGTAATGGCCTCGAAGCTCTTCTGGATTGCGTGGGCCGAGGTTTGGACTGTCTCGGCGCGTATCCCCGGAGGGGGGTCAGTCGCCGGAGTGATTGGTAGAGAGTGGCTCCTGACCCACGTGATCCTTGTCGTGGTTAGGGTTCCGAGTGATCGGCATGGAGTCTAACATGGGTGTGACCCTTCGTTCCCACAGACGGCGCCATATGAGAATAATGGGTATCATACGCCATATGAGGCCTCGCCTCATATGCCATCTCACAAAAAGGTGCCAAGTACACCAAGTACAAGCCCCACATGGGCTTGTACTTGGCACCTTTTTGTGAGAGGGCATATGAGGCGAGGCCTCATATGGCGTATGATACCCATTATACTTGCCCCTTTTATGTGAGATGGCATATGAGACACCCTCTCATATGACGCATGATACCCATATGCCATCTCACATAAAAGGGACCCATTATTCTCATATATATATATATATATATATATATATATATATATATATATATATATATATATAGGAAAATTTTCAAATGAGAACATTTCGCACCGTGCGAAAATGTTTTTATCTTTTTTTTGAAATTTTTTTTTCAAAAATTCTTTTTTCCACCCTCATTATATGTTGTTATACCCCCCTCAAAAAATAATGGTTGAGAAATAATGTCATTTGGCCTTCGATCAAGCCATTTCATCAAATTCGCACGTTTTGAGACCGTTAAATTTGTAACGGGTGGATGGGTGCTCTAATGCCCAACGGGTTCACCCATTATTTTCCCTGGGGTATATAATTGTATGGATTAAACATCAAAAAAAGAATTTTTGAAAAAAAAAAATTTCAAAAAAATAAAAAAAAAGTTTTCGCACGGCTTTCGCACGGGATTTTTCGCACCCGAAGATTGCCATATATATATATATATATATATAACCATGCGAAATTTGAATTTAATTTGTAGAATCATTAAATCGAAATTAATCATTAAGGGAAATATACATAACACATTTTATTTCCTTCTTTAGTGAATTTAAATCTATATTTTAGGCAAAATTTCATACAAAAATTAATCCTTAAGGGGAAATATGCAGAATGCCTTTTATTTCCTTCTTTATTTAATTTAAATCCATATTTTAGGCAAAATTTCATTCAAAAATTAATCCTTAAGTGGAAATATACAGAAATGCCTTTTATTTCCGTATATCCATATCCTTTTATGTTTCGAAAATAAAAAATAATCTCTGTGATAGAGCCCACTTTGATGGGGTTTTGTTCTAATTTAAATTATGTCGAAACATATAACCAAAATTGACCAAAAAATGAATTTAAATTAAATTAAACTTTAACACAGAAAACACAAAACATGGGTTTGAGGGATATATATATGTATATATATATATATATATATATATATATATATATATATATATATATATATATATATATATATATATATATATATATATGAATATGGAGGTGAGCTGACAGCGCAGGAAATTTTTCCTGCGCTGTCAGCGATTGGGGGGGGGGGGGGGTAAAAACAAGTTTTTTTAAATTTTTTTTGCAGTAGTTAGATATACTTGTTAACTAGCTCCCCACAAATTTTCAGGTCAATCCAACATCGTTTGAGCCTCCGTTCATCGATTTCAAAAACGTTGCGCAAAACTGTCCAGAACTACTGCAAAAAAAATTAAATTTTTTAGAGGGCCCAAATTGCTGACAGCGCAGGAAAAAATTTCTGCGCTGTTAGCTCATGCCCATATTCCTCACACACACACACACACACACACACACACTAGAAATAACCCGTGCACAAAGTGTACGGCGCGGGAAAAACCATGTACGAAAAGGATGCGGTGCACACGCAAAAGCAAAAGGGAGAGAGAAGTGTGGGTGTGTGTGTCGGTAGCGTCGGGGGGTAAAAAGACCCAAAAACAAAACCAGAAGCCCAAAACCCCATAGCCTAAAAGAAAGCCCAAAACTCCAGAGCCCAAATGAGGGCAAACACGTAAATAAGTGGACTTGGGTGTCCAAATTCTCTTATTCAATTTCTCTTGATAACATCCCACTTTTATAGAATATAATAGATATCCAATGTCTCTTGTCCAAATTCTCTTACCCAATTTCTCTTGTCCAAATTCTCTTACCCAATTTCTCTTGTCCAAATTCTCTTACCCAATTTCTCTTGATGACATCTCTCTTTTATATAATAGATATCCAAATTCTCTTATCCAATTTCTCATGTCCAAATTCTCTTATCCAATTTCTCTTGATAACATCCCTCTTTTATATAATAGATGTATAGATAGATATAGATATAGATATAGATATATATGTACATATATATGTACATCCCTCTTTTAGATCAGGTGCCACCTTTTCTACATTAAATCCTACATATACATATATATATATATATACATATATATATATATATACATATATATATATATATACATATATATATATATATATATATATATGTAGGATTTAATGTAGAAAAGGTGGCACCTGATCTAATGGATCACAATTTCTCTTGTCCAAATTCTTTTATCCAATTTCTCTTGATAACATCCCTCTTTTATATAATAGATATCCAAATTCTCAAATTTTCAAATGTATACATACTTGTTAACTAGCTTCCCACCAATTTTCAAGTCAATCCAACACCGTTTGAGCCCCCATCCAAGCGTTTCAAAAAGATTGCGCCGGCAGTTTGCAGAATTTAAGCTATCTTTTTGAAACACATGGATGGGGGCTCAAACGGTGTTGGATTGACTTGAAAATTGGTGAGGGAGCTAGTTAACAAGTAGTAGAACATACCACAAATTTTTTTTAAATAAATCTTTTTTGGGTCTCAAATGGCTGACAGCGCAGGAAAATTTCCTGTGCTGTCAGCTCAGGCCCATATATATATATATATATATATATATATATATATATATATATATATATATATATATATGAGAAAAAGGGATATGAGCATTCCGTGTAGGAAATTTCCTACACCGTCCTCATAAAACTTCAATTTCCAATCTTGTTTCCAATAATCACCACCGTTCATTTTGATGTACTTATCATGGATGATGAACATACCAAAAATCAAGTGAATCCAACGCTATTTTACCCTCGATCCGATTGTTACAAATTCAACGTTTTTAGAACAATAGAACTTTTTGTCACGAGCCGATCGAGGGTCAAATCCCCCTAGGGTTCACCCATATTTGGGGTTTTGGGGTTTTAGAATGTGTACAATAATCCTAAGCAAAAAAAATTTCAAAATCATAAGTGGAATGTGGTGTTTTTGAAGGACGGTGTAGGAAATTTCCTACACCGAATGCTCACCTCCATCAAGCCCTATATATATATATATATATATATATATATATATATATATATATATATATATATACATATATATATATATATATACATATATATATATATATATATATATATATATAGAGGAAAATTTTCAAATGCAAACATTTCGCACCGTGCGAAAATGTTTTTAGTTTTTTTTTGAAATTTTTTTTTTCAAAAATTCTTTTTTCCACCCTCATTATATGTTGTTATACCCCCCTCAAAAAATAATGGTTGAGAAATAATTCCATTTGGCCTTCGATCAAGGCATTTCATCAAATTCGCACGTTTTGAGACCGTTAAATTTGTAACGGGTGGATGGGTGCTCTAATGCCCAACGGGTTCACCCATTATTTTCCCTGGGGTATATAATTGTATGGATTAAACATCAAAAAAAGAATTTTTGAAAAAAAAATTTTCAAAAAAATAAAAAAATTGTTTTCGCACGGTGCGAAAAGCCCTTTTTTCGCATTTGAAGATCCCTATATATATATATATATATGCAAAAAATGTACCTAAGAACGTGCGCAGGTAGAATTACCTGCGCACGCCCCCTCTGTTCGGTGTTTGTAAGTATTTTTTTTTGAATTTTTTTTGCAGTAGCTAGATATACTTGTTATGAAGCTCCCCACAAAATTTCAGGTCAATCCGACACCGTTTGAGCCTCCGTTCATCGATTTCAAAAACGTTGCGCAAAACTGTCCAGATTCTGGACAGTTTTGCGCAACGTTTTTGAAATCGATGAACGGAGGCTCAAACGGTGTCGGATTGACCTGAAATTTTGTGGGGAGCTTCATAACAAGTATATCTAGCTACTGCAAAAAAAAATTTCAAAAAAAAATATTTAGAAACCCCGAACAGAGGGGGCGTGCGCAGGTAATTCTACCTGCGCACGTTCTCAGGCACATTTGCCCATATATATATATATATATATATAGGACAATCTTCGGGTATATATATATATAAAAACCCGTGCGAAAACATTTTTTTATAAATTTTTTTATTTTTTTCAAATTTTTTTTTGATGTTTAATCCATACAATTATATACCCCAGGGAAAATAATGGGTGAACCCGTTGGGGATTAGAGCATCCATCCACCCGTTACAAATTTAACGGTCTCAAAACGTGCGAATTTGATGAAATGCCTTGATCGAAGACCAAATGACATTATTTCTCAACCATTATTTTTGGAGGGGGGTATAACAACATATAATGAAGTTGGAAAAAAAAATTTTGAAAAAAAAAATTCAAAAAAAAGATAAAAAGATTTTCGCACCGTGCGAAATGTTCTCATTTGAAGATTCACACACACACACACACATATAGAATAATGGCTATCATTCGCCATTTGATATAGAATAATGGCTATCATACGCCATATGAGAGCCTCGCTCATATGCCCTCTCACATAAAGCACCCAAGTACAAGCCCACATGTGTTTGTATAAAGTATTTCTATATGTTAGGTAGCCTCCTCGCAAAATTTCAAGTCAAATAAACACCATTTGGGCTTCGAAACATCCATCACAAAAAAGGTGCAAAAAAATTCCAGAATTCTGGACTGTTTTGTGCAACTTTTTTGTAATGTATGTTTCGATGCACAAATGGTGTTTTTATTTGACTTGAAATTTTGTGGGGGGGGGGGTACCTAACATGTAGAACTACCCTCTGCAAAAAAATTCAAAAAAAAATACTTTAAAGCCCTCCGAGAGGGGGTGTGCGCAGGTAACAATACATGCGCACGTTCTTAGGTACATTTTTGATATATATATATATATATATATATATATATATATATATATATATATATATATATATATATATATATATATATATATATATATATATATATATATATATATATATATATAGTGATCTTCGGTTGCGAAAAATCCCGTGCGAAAGCCCGTGCGAAAACTTTTTTTTATTTTTTTGAAATTTTTTTTTTCAAAAATTCTTTTTTTGATGTTAAATCCATACAATTATATACCCCAGGGAAAATAATGGGTGAACCCGTTGGGCATTAGAGCACCCATCCACCCGTTACAAATTTAACGGTCTCAAAACGTGCGAATTTGATGAAATGGCTTGATCGAAGGCCAAATGACATTATTTCTCAACCATTATTTTTTGAGGGGGGTATAACAACATATAATGAGGGTGGGAAAAAGAATTTTTGAAAAAAAAATTTCAAAAAAAAGATAAAAACATTTTCGCACGGTGCGAAATGTTCTCATTTGAAAATTTTCATATATATATATATATATATATATATATATATATATATATATATATATATATATATATATATATATATATATATATATATATATATATATATATATATATATATATATATGGGATTAATGGGTATCATACGCCATATGAGAGGGTGTCTTATATGACCTCTCACAGAAAGGGGGTCAAGTACAATAAGTACAAACCCAAGTGGGCTTGTACTTGCCCCTTTTATGTGAGAGGGCGTATGAGACACCCTCTCATATGGCGTATGATTGCCATTATTCTCATATATATATATATATATATATATATATATATATATATATATATATATATATATATATATATATATATATATATATATATATATACTAGTCATAACCCGTGCCCACGGGCAACCCGTGCCCACGGGCACGATTCATTTAACATTTCCCCCGCGAAATCTTTATTCCCCGAAAAAATTATTTACAGAGCCAAAATTTAATAGAACAATATATTAGCGTAAAAATATTTAGCGGCATGAGCACCTTCGTCGCGGACTTCAGCGTGGAACAACAAATTCGGCGTCGAACAACAAATTTGGCGCTCGCGCCTTGGCACAGAACAACAAATCTTTGTAAAAAAATTTAGGGTGCGGGCCTCTTCGGCGCGGGCGCCTGTTATTTCCCACGCGAAATCTTTGTTCCCCCAAAATTATTTCCACAGCCAAAATTTAACAGAACAATAAATTAGAGTAAAAATATTTAGCGGCACGTGCACCTTCGGTGCAGAACAACAAATTCGGCGCAGGCGCCTTCGGCGCGGAACAACAAATTCGACGTCGAATAACAAATTTGGCGTCGAACAACAAATTAAACAAAGCAACAAATTCGACGTTAAAAAATTTAGCGCGGCACCGAAATAACAAACATCTGGGTATTTTTATGCTAAATTGTTGTTCCGCTAAATTGTTTTACGCTAAATTTTTTAATTTGTTTAATTTAATGGATCATGATTCTCCACAATCTTTCCCAAGACACTTTTAATTTCAAAGTTTAGGTTTCCAAGGCACTTTCTCCCACCAAATTTAATCTCCATACTCTTTCCCAATGCACTTTTCCCCCAAATTTAATTTCCACACTCTTTCCCAAGGCACTTCTAATTTCAAAATTTTATGTTCCCAAGGCACTTTTTCCCAAAAAGTTTCACAAAATCCAATCTCAACCATTGATTTACCAAGATCAAATCTCAGCCACTCTTTATCTTGTCCTAGTCAGCCCTAGAATTCAAAAAACACTGTCAAATGTATTATAGATATGAGGAAACGGGAAATAGGGTGTCACAGGAGAGAATCTCTCCTGGGTCGGTCAAAAAAAACTCCTCTCTCAACATGTTTTTTGGAAGATCCGATCCGTTCATCTCGATCTCCACCCTCTAAAACCCCCACCCACCAATTTTCAGCCCGATCCGAGGTGTTTTGCCCGTTCATCCACCCGACCCAAATTTAACGGTTTTGCTTGAACATAACTTTTGCAAAGGGTGGATGAACAGGCAAAACACCTCGGATCGGGCTGAAAATTGGTGGGTAGGGGTTTTAGAGGGTGGAGATCGAGATGAACGGATCGGATCTTCCAAAAAACATGTGGAGAGTGGAGTTTTTTTGACCGACTCAGGAGAGATTCTCTCCTTTGACACCCTATTTCCCGTTTCCTATATATATACACTAGTCATAACCCGTGCCCACGAGCACGGTTTATTTAATACTTCACATGCGAAATCTTTATTCCCCAAAAAATTATTTTCACTACCAAAATTTAATTGAACAATAAATTAGGTTAAAAATATTTAGTTGCACAGACACTTTCGGCGCGAACAACAAATTCGGCGCAGGGGCCTTCGGCGCGGAACAACAAATTCGGTGCCCGCGCCTTTGGCGCGGAACAACAAATTCGGCGTCGAACGACAAATTTGGTGCCCGCGCCTTCGGCGTGGAACAAAAAAGTAGCGTAAAAAAATTTAGCGGGCGCCTTCGGCGCGGGCGCCTTCGGCGCGGGCGCCTTCGGCGCGGGCGCCTTCGGCGCGGGCGCCTTCGGCGCGGGCGCCTTCGGCGCGGGCGCCTTCGGCGCGGAACAACAAACCTCAGGGTATTTTTACACACATTTTTTTATTTTGTTTAATTTAATGGGCGCCGGCGACTTCGGCGCGGAACAACAAACCTCAAGGTATTTTTACGCTAATTTTTTTATTTTGTTTAATTTAATGGATCATGCTTCTCCACAATCTTTCCCAAGGCACTTTTAATTTCGAAGTTTAGGTTCCCAAGGCAGTTCCCTCCAAATTTATTTTCCACAATCTTTTCCAAGGCACTTCTAATTTCAAAGTTTAGATTCCCAATACACTTTTCCCACCAAAATTTAAGTTTTCACACTAAAATTTTCACAAAATCCAATCTCAACCATTGATTTACCAAGATCAAATCTCATCCACTCTTTATCTTGTCCTAGTCAGCCCTAGAATTCAAAAAACACTGTCAAATGTAATATATATATATATATATATATATATATATATATATATATATATATATATAGGAAAATTTTCAAATGAGAACATTTCGCACCGTGCGAAAATGTTTTTATCTTTTTTTTGAAATTTTTTTTTTCAAAAATTCTTTTTTCCACCCTCATTATATGTTGTTATACCCCCCTCAAAAAATAATCGTTGAGAAATAATGTCATTTGGCCTTCGATCAAGCCATTTCATCAAATTCGCACGTTTTGAGACCGTTAAATTTGTAACGGGTGGATGGGTGCTCTAATGCCCAACGGGTTCACCCATTATTTTCCCTGGGGTATATAATTGTATGGATTAAACATCAAAAAAAGAATTTTTGAAAAAAAAAATTTCAAAAAAATAAAAAAAAAGTTTTCGCACGGCTTTCGCACGGGATTTTTCGCACCCGAAGATTACCCTATATATATATATATATATCATGCATTCTAATTTGCCAAAATCCCGACTTACAATCAAACTTGCTAAAAACAGTTGCATTTTGTATTTTATTTAGCAGCTCATTCTTATCTGGAATATCATAGCCATCATCTATAGTATTATCATTAATCCTTCTATAATCTATAACCATTCTAGATTTATTTCTAACTTGTTCTGCATGTTTCATTACAATAAATGCTGGGCTTCTATGAGGACTAATTGATTTTCTGATTATGTTTAAATTTTCTAATTCTGATATGTGTTTTTTAAATTCTTCTAAGTTTTCATTGGTGGTGACCAATTTTTTACATCTTATAATTAGTTCCTGGTTTTTTAATTCTAGTTTACAAACTATCTTATTTTTATCCCAATGTTTTTGAGGATCTTCTCCTACAATATTACTTTGTAGAAGTCTATCTAAGATATTATCTACCTCATCTACTCTGTTTGTAAACAAGCATATACCTTATCTATTTGTAAAGGACTAAATGCTTCTTCATGGTCTAATGTTTCAATGATTTCTGAATTCAAAAATGTAGTATTGATGTCTTCTTTATCACTAATATCATCATTGTATGATTCGTCAATCTCGTCTTGTGGTTGTTTAGTCTTACAAGCCCCAAGGGGTTGGCAATAACAAGGGGGTCCACCACGCTTTTCAACGAACTCTGATGTAAAGGGGAGAAGGTGATCAGAAAGGAAATGAAGGCCATTGCGGAGGAGAACAAGACCAAAATTATCATTCATTATAGTGTTGAGACCTATGATACAATGAACACTGCGGAGTGTCATATTTCGAAGGAATACCCGACTACTGGGTACGTTACGTGTGTAGGCGCCTAGAGTTTCATGGCTAAGGTTTATACTGCCAACTTTAAATGCTATTTTGTGTTTGGCCAAAACGTATTCATATTTAAATAATTTACCATCCATTTGTTCTCCTAAAATTTGTTCATGAACGGGTAGCTTAACATGATATTGGTCTGGGACTAATTTTGTGTCTAAAATTGTATTTGTTGCACCTGTGTCAACTAGAGCATCTGCGTACAATTTGAAAGTGCCTATTGTTATTTGAACACCTATCATTATTGATTTTAACGTATTATTATTTATTAATTCTATCCTTTGGTTATCATTTAATCCATACTCTAATTCCGTAAGGGCAAGTGATTTACCTTTGTTTTTCTGTTCTAAAGAATCTTGGTCATAAAGTTTATTTTCAACAATATCCATTCTATTTTCTAATTTTATTATTCTGAGGGCAAGATTGTCGTTTTTGTCATGCCTTTTATTTTGTGTAGAGGGGAGTTCTTCTAAATCGATATTTTGTTTTTCTAAACATAGTTTGCATGCTTCTATACTACAGCTGGTACATCTGTATCTAAGTTGGAAGCTAGGATACCTGGAGCAATATATACAAGGATGATCATCTGAGCCTTGTTGGTGTTTCCAATTATGTGTACATTCTACTTCTATTAATTCTTCTAAGTAATCTTCTAAATCATCTAATTGGCCTAAGTTGGATGTAAAACCTTCTTTTACTCTTCTATTTGATTCAACGATTCCTTCTATAAATTCTGCATTATCGTCATCACTGCTTTCAAAATCTTGGTTCCTTTCCTCTATAGAAATTATACTATATACTGATTCGGTATCGTCTATATATTCATCTATTGCTAATAGGTCTTCATTAATACATTCTATTAAGACTGCATTTCTATCATGCATATTTTTTCTTCGTGTGCAATTTCTAGCCAAATGGTCTGCACTACCACATGTAAAGCATTCTAGCTTATTTTTATAGTCTCTATTTTTATCGTATTTTCGGACATGCCTATTTTTATCTAAGTAAGGTTTTTTGATCTTTAAAGTCTACTGTATTATGCATGCGTTTTATAAGGTCTTTATGATTTTGTAGTATCGATTCGTATTTTACCTCTAGTTGTTGTTTCTGTATGTTTATTTTTCTAAATGATGTCATGCCAACCTCACAATTTTTACATGAAGCTTCTGGGACTGGAGCTTTCTAAGTGCTGGGTCTGCACTAATTCCTACTGATGATGCATATGATATATCATTACAGAAATGCTAACATGATGCTTGTTTACTGAAGGATCTACATAATATGCATGTCCTATATTTTGTCTAGCATGGTACAATGCATCTTCTAAATTGTAAAAACCCTTAAATATAGCATTTGGGTAATCTTGTATTTGTGGAAGTATGTCTAGCCATTGTGTGTAAATGCCTGGTTGTCTACCTCGGAATACTACATAGTAAGCAAAATTTTTAGATATGGGTTTTTCTCTAATTTGATTCAGGTAATATGCTAATGCATTAAGGACAGTGACTTTTTTGGATATAGCTGTACTTTCAGTTCTAAGGTTCCATATATTGTCGATTTTCTTCCACCTATTATCCATTTACTATATTTTTTACTTCAGTTACTATGTTTTCTATTTTCCTAATACTGGTTTTTAACTCTCTTGTAGTTAATTCTACCTGTTCTTGCTGAACCTTAGTAACTTGTTCAAGATCTTCTAACCCTTTTAGTCTTGTGATTATGTTATTATTTTGGCTTTTTATGTAATCGAAATTTTGCTCTATTTTAAGTAAAATTTTATTTTTTGTTACGATGTTATCGTGGACTATTTCCCACAATTTTCTATTTTTGTTTCTATTATTTCTAAAGATTGTGCTAAGTTTAATTGAAAATCTATTAAGCTATTTAGTTGCTTGTTGTCACTATGCAGGCTATGTTTGAAATCTATTTCAAAAAAGCAAGGAAAGTTGCTACCCTGAGTGTTGATGTTGTGTCTTACCAACTTTGTTTCTAAATTTAAGTAATCAATATATTGCATAAAGTTTCTAAACTAAGTTCTTACTTGGTAATACCTAAGCCTGAGTTCTATCTGCTTCTAGAGTAATTTTGTTTCAACTCTTATCCTTCTTTCGTATTTACCAAAGTGTTTATCAAATTTGTAGCTCTGGTATAACTTGTACCTATAGGTTTTCTGTTCTATGGTTTCAAAATGATTCTTCACATTTCGATAATAAGCTACTTCTACACGTTTCATTCAGGTTCTGGTTCTGTAGCAAAGAAGTAAATAACCGGAATAAAGACACCCACCCCGTGGTTTCTTAAGATGATGTTTTTAAAGAGGATAAAAACGAAATTTCTTACTACTTATAAGCTGTTTCTCTCCTATCCTTGTTTTTAAAATTCTTACACTTAATTCCGTTTAGGATAGTAAGAATCAAAAATTCAACTGTAGATAAACTAATTTATATCAAGGCCGGTTAGAATCTCTGAAGCAGAACTTCTAAGTTCCCCGACTGGAACTTCTGTTTTTTCCCTTAGCGGCATTTCTTGCCTCGGCGGTACTTCACAGCTCTCAAGGGGCCACAATTACAGAGTTTCTGCTTCAGAGTTTCTTTTCCGATCTAAATATGAAACTAATGTATCTAGAGTTCCCTCTTTTTGATTCTTATTATCTTATTTAGGAAATAAATGTAGTAACAAAAACTCAAGGAGAGGAACAATAAGAAGTAAGAAACCTCAGACGACTACTCAGACATACTATACATTGTTTTTACACAGAAAGATTTTATTTAACAAGAGGGATAGACTTACAACTTTACAAGAAACTGAAGATCATACACAGGCTTATAAAAAGGACTGAAAGTGCTTCACCACGCAACTAGCTGGAAATTTAACAGGGGGAATTTTCTAGATGGCAGACTCTGCCTTCCTACTTCTAAGAGAGAGGTATTTATAGAGAATAGAGGGGGAGAGTTCCTTCGTAGTGAAGAAACCCTTTTTACAAAGTAGATGCTAAAGAAAATGTGATGCGATGTCTAACAGATTTGATGCTAAAGCAGATATCTTTTCTTTTCACAAAGGCCGATGCTAAAGCAGATTCTTTTAAAAAAGGGATGAAAGCATAACATGGACAACATTTACATCGCCCCTAGGACACTACGAATGGTTAGTAATGCCTTTTGGGCTTAAGAATGCTCCTAGTATATTTCAAAGGAAAATGGTAACATGTTTAGTAAATTCGGTAATTTCACATGTGTTTACATTGATGACATATTAGTTTTTAGTAAAAATAAAAATGAACATATTATCCATTTAAAATTAGTACTTGCGGAATTCATGAAAAATGGAGTAATAATTAGTAAAAATAAAGCTCAATTTTTTAAAACATATATAGAATTTCTAGGAGTTAACATAGGACAAGGTAAGATAGAACTTCAACCCCACATAAGCCAAAAGGTTTTAGAATTTCCCGAAGAACTAGGCACAAAACAATTACAACAGTTCTTAGGATTGCTAAATTATGCCAGACCATTTATTAAAGACTTAGGAAAAATCATTGGACCTTTATATAGTAAATTAGGTATTAATGGAGTTAAGCAATTTAATGAAGAAGATAAAAAATTAATTAGAAAAATTAAAACTATTGCCAAAACGCTACCAGCCTTGAAATTACTATTAGATACAGACTATCTAATCGTAGAAACGGATGGAAGCCAGTTTGGGTGGGGAGCAGTCTTAAAACGTAAACCCCATAAATATGATAAAAAGGAGACATAAGAAATAAGTAAATACGGCAGTGGTAGTTTTAAAGAAAAAGGGAACTTAACTAGTCTCGACTATGAAATATTAGCTATAATATATGCACTTAATAGTTTTAGGTTATTCCTTATAAATAAAAGAGAAATCCTAATAAGGACAAATTGTGAGGCCATAGTCAAATTCCATCATAAGCTAGCAGAAAAAAAGATTTCCCAAAAAGATGGCTAAATTTTAGGGATGTAGTTATAAATAGAAATTATAAAATAATTTTTGAACATATTAAGGGCACAGACAACAAGCTAGCGGATATTTTATCAAGATTATTAGAAAGCTCTTCTGAGCATCCTTAGACAGTTAATTCATGTAGCATTTACATTTCTCATAAGTAGCATATTACCTTGCAAGGATAGACAATTAATTTTACTATAGCATCTTACAACAGAAAAATTTACTTCTTTGCATAATAATTTTCTTTCCTATTGCAGAAGATGGATAAAGGTAAACAACAGCAAGCAGAGCTGTCAACCGTGTGCCAATACGGTTCGATTAGACTCCCTCAGTTTAAAACAGCTACAAATTTATCCTTTAGAAACATGTACAATTACAAATTAGACATTAGCCAACAAACACCTTAGAAATCCTTTGTTTCAACTGCTCCCAACAGATATTACACAACAAGTATATCAAAAGGTTGAGAAGTCATTTTTAGAAGAGTTTCTTAATGTTCAGTCTGTACTGGAAATGGTTGAAGAAAGAATTTTGGAAGTCAAAGGCTTAACTACAATTCGTAAATGGGAAACAGCTTACACCTTGTGAATTTTGGTAAGCCTCAGTTTTCCATCATCCGAGCAAATATTGAGCTGCCAAGGTTCAAGCCGTTCACGGTCAATGAGAAAAATTATACACCACAAACATTTCTGGATTATGGTTTATTGGAAGGTGTTATAATTACGGATCCAGATCAAACAGATTATTTTGGCAGGCAAGTAAGCATAGCAATTCTCAGTATGATGGCAGAAGTGGGATCAGTCAGTTTGCATATTGAATCCACTCCTCCTAAAAAGATCGTCACAATTGAGCCGGCTCAACATAAAATATGGGTAATGAAACAACAAAAGCATTATTTCCATCGACAAGATCTAGAAGAAAGAGAATTATGCAAAGAGAGCCTAGAGCATCAACTGGAACACTGGAAAGCCTATGTGTTGGGCTCAGATTTCTTATCCCATGAACGTTTAGAATTCAAGTTATTTGCAGAAAGCCAAATCCAAAAAATCTATGTTCCAGAAGAATGTTATCCTGGAGAAGTGACTCTTAACTAAAACAAAAAATCAAAGTCTTGTAGATCAATATCAAGCCAAGTTTGAACATCTTATTGATCTTCAATATAGAAATTCAGGTGAGGACGGTCTCGATGAGATACTACAAGGTGAAGAGGACACTAGCAGCATGGATGAAATTGAACATGCAAATCTAGTCAACAGGATGGAGGCCTAGCAACAACGTCTACAGCCGCCTAGAAAGTAAAGGAACCAGAGCACTAATAACAAAGGACAAAGAAAAGACAGCCAACCGATCACCTTTTTTAAAAGAATATGCTTTAGCATCGGCCTTTGTGAAAAGAAAAGATATATGCTTTAGCATCAAATCTGTTAGACATCGCATCACATTTGCTTTAGCATCTACTTTGTAAAAAGGGTTTCTTCACTACGAAGGAACTCTCCCCCTCTATTCTCTATAAATACCTCTCTCTTAGAAGTAGGAAGGCAGAGTATGCCATCTAGAAAATTCCCCCTGTAAAAATTTCCAGCTAGTTGCGTGGTGAAGCACTTTCAGTCCTTTTTATAAGCCAGTGTGTGATCTTCAGTTTCTTGTAAAGTTGTAAGTCTATCCCTCTTGTTAAATAAAATCTTTCTTTGTAAAAACAATGTATAGTATGTCTGAGTAGTCGTCTGCGGTTTCTTACTTCTTATTGTTCCTCTCCTTGAGAGGCCATTGCTTCTACTATACCTATAATGTTTAATTTATATTTTGTTGTACTACTATTTGTTATTTTTCCTAAGAAGCCAACACTAACTAATAAGTTCTTTCCTATAAAGTCTTCATATCCCTTGGTTTGTATTCCTATTTCTAAATTTTCTAAGTCATCAATGTCAATCTGAAAGTCTGGTGAACAATAGAATAATCCAGTGTTTTGCGTCATATCGATTTCTATCGTAGCTATTATTGCTTTTTCTCGGATCCTTTCTCCAACGTCTATCTATTATTACCGATAGGACTTTTGTCCCTAATTCTCTTCACGCTAATCCTTTTATTCCTACCACAATCATTCCTATGTGAACTAAAGTTTTTCCCAATTGTTTTAATTTATTTATGGTTTCTTTGGAAATGATTCGTATATGTACTGGTTGTGTAGTTGCTGAGATGATCTCTTCCCTACTGATTCGAATTAACTGTGGTTGCAAATTTAGAGGTCCTACTCGGTACAATACCTTTGGGTTTAATAATGATATCTGATTTGTATTGTTCAACGCTAGGTTCTTATCTACATCAATTATATCTTCTAATATTCTTTCTGATGTACTAGGCATACTAAAACTTCTTCGTGGCATTATTCTATCTAAGAAACTAATGTTTCCTATTTCTGCTAAATCTGACCTAGATTGTTCCGTTAGGTTCGACTCGATTTGAACATCTTTGTTCTTAAAGCCAAAAATCTGCAATCCTGTTTTCTTTTTCTTTTCACCGTTTGTTACTGGTGTTTTTCCTAGATTTAAGGTCTGGAGTTTTGTGATTACGTCGTCTAATTCTGGCGCTGGTTTTATTTGGACTTGTAACATCCTGTCAAGTTTATCACTAATGTCTACCAATAGTGCTATGATTAAGTTGTGTTGCTTAGGATATATTCTATCACACTGGCTATTTCCTACGTGTCCATATGAGAGCCTCTCTCATACGCCCTCTCACATAAAGCACCCACATACAAGCCCATGTACTTGGTTGTACTTGGGTGCTTTATGTGAGAGGGCGTATGAGAGAGGCTCTCATATGGCGTATGATAGCCATTATTTTCTATATACATATAGGGAAAAAGGGATCTAGGGTGCCTCCTTAGATTAAATCTAAGGAGGCGCCCCCATTTGCCCCCCATTTCCCGCAAATTTTTTGAATTTTTTTCATGGAATTGTTGTTAACATCATGGATGATCAACATACCAAATTTTAAGGTATTCCAATACTTTTTGAGCCTCCATCTACCCCTTACAGCTTCAACGGTCAATTTCAAATTTTTTTCTTATAAACCTTTTGAGGTGGACCGCACCAAATGCTTGGTGAGGTCCGGCCTCAATAGAAAAGTCCTAATATATGTGTGTGTGTGTGTGTGTGTGTGTGTGTGTGGGTGTGGAATCTTGTAGATAAGATGTCACCTGATCTAATAGATCAGGTGCAAGACACAAAAAGGTGGGCACATGGAATGTACAAGCCTATGTGGGGCTTATACTTTCCAATTTTATGTGTCTTGGCACCCGATCTATTAGATCAGGTGCCACCTTTTTATATTATTCTCATATATGTGTGTGTGTGTGTGTGTGCAAAAAATGTACCTAAGAACGTGCGGAAGTATTGTTACATGTGCACACCCTTTCTTAATCTTTTCACAATTTATCAGCATATATAAATGGGCTGTCTTGTAGTCATGATCATCTAAATACCTTTCTACATTGCCTCCAATTGGTCGTCCTAGATGGGTAAATATTTTTAAGCATCACATCACATCCACTTCACCCTATCATCATTTCTAGGATGCCTATTTCAACGAGTTAACACGTCTGAACGAAAGTAGAATGAGCTGAAAGTCGATATTTCCTTGATTAAGTAAGCCTTTGCTATCGAACCTTCCACATGAGCTTTATTTCTAACCTTTTTCTTCTGACCATGCCGATATCTTTTGAAGGATACATCCATCTATATTGCACTGGTCCTCTAACATTTGCTTCATATGGCAAAGGCATCATCAAATGTTCCATAACATCAAAGAACGACGGATGGAATATCTTCTCAAGTTTACATATGGTTTCCACAATGCTCGTCTCTCGCCTCTGCTTATCATTCACATGAAGAACTGTAGAACACATCTCTTTGAAAAAATTACACACTGCAATGATTGCATCTCATATGAAATTATAAAGCATGTCACGATTGGGATTAAGCGTTGCATGAACACATGTCAATCATGGCTCTTTAACCTAAAGATTTTACAATGTTATAAATTCACACAATTAGATATGTTCGACGCGTATCCATCAAGGAACTTCAATCCCTTAACCCATGCACAAAACAATCTAATCTCTTCTCTGTTAAGTGTGCAAGATACTTTTGGTTTTAGACATCCTCTGTTGTCATTTGTAATTTGATGTAACTCACGTCAAGAGCAACATATAGCCAAATCATGGTGTGATGCAATATTGTCGTTTACCTTCCTACTCACATCTAAAATGTTGTTGAATATATTATCAAAGAAATTTTCCTTGATATGCATTACATCTAAGTTGTGGTTAACTAAATTATCTTTCCAATAAGAAAGCTCCTATAATATACTTTGCTTGGTCCAACTATGCTACACTCCAACGTCACGAATGCTAATTTTTTAAAAGTGTTTTTTGCACTGAATTATTGGCAAAGAGCACACCTTTGCGAGCAATTCATCTTCACGTGACTAAGGGAGAGCAATGTCGAGCTCACGTCTGTTGAGATCATGTAGACGTCAAGTAAACACTAGAGAGAGGGTGAATAATGTTATCAAAAATAATGCGACTAATTAAAACTTAAACCTTCTATGAATGCTTAAGTCTCATATGAGAGTTGCCTCACTAGGTACTTAGGCAACAACCTGAAATACTTGCAAGCAAAGATTAAATGCATAGTGAAAATAAGCAACACTTTGCAAGTAGAGATAGAGAGTAAAGAGAGCAAGAGACTATCATACGTAAACACAAGAAATTTTTATCATGTTCGTCCACTCCTTGGGCTAGTCCAGCATCCACTAAACAAGCTCTCGATCGAGAGCAACCTTGCCTCAACAATTGAGGGATTCGACACCAATGCATCTTCTACACTAAGAGGACTTCCAATACTACAACAACAACCACCTCACCAAGTGAGGACCTCACGCAAGAGGATTTTCACCAATACAATTGATTATAACAATAAGCTCAAGTAACTCATAACCACACCCTTGTGTGGATTTCACTTACTATTTGCTTTTGATGATGAGTACAACTTTCCTATAACCACTAAAACTGATGCTTGTGTGTATATTATGTGGCTATTGAAAAACATTTTTTGATATCAAGATAATGAAGATTAAAGCAATGGAGATCAAAAAGAAAATATTAATTCAATCTCAAAAATATATAGATGAAGCTCTTGAGAGAATGAAATTAAGACTGGCCAAGAAAACTTGCTTAAAATCATTTGACAAACACTTAAAAACAATTTTGGCCAAGAACACTTTTGAAGGAGAGCTTTAGATTTTAAAAACTTTGTTTTCTTAATAATTTGATCAATAAAATTATGCAAAACACCTCTAACAATCCTCAATATATAGGCAACAAATCAGGCTAAACAGATTGCCCAAAAGCCCATCCAATGGCTAGTACAACAGCTAGAAAAATATGACAGTTGTAGTCTATGTGGCCCAGACTAGTTGCGTGGTAATAAGCCACTGGTCGAATAGTGGCCTAGAAGTCGACTTCTTGTAAAGCAGGAATCAACTCCTGGCATTAAACATAAAATAGATGAGAGCAGCCAAGAACCAGTGGCCGACTCCTATACATCTAGGAGTCGACTACTTTTCTGATACATAAATTTGTATCAGAAAACTAAGTGTTACTCTATCTAAACCATTTTTAATCATTTTTAAAACATTTTAAATATTAAAAACATTTTCCTAAGTGTGTGCAAGCTTCATCTTAATGACTTTAACATACTAAGACAAGTTTACAAAAATAAATACATCACTCATAATACCTACTTCAACTTGTCTGTAATGTCTTGCACTCTATAAGACCTTGGATGATCTTCTAGTCTTCATGTTGAGCTCCAAATCCATTGACTCCTTAATCTTCAAGCATTGACTCCATGCCATCAATATTTGTGAGCTTGAGTGGACTCCTTGACCATGTTGACTTAATTGCTTACACTCACAAATCTCATAAAAACTTATTAGCAACATTAATTGTTTGCATATCATCAAAACTAATCTTATGGTGATGCAATAACCAACATTCTCCCCCTTTTTGATGATGACAAAAAAATTGATACATAAATATGAAATTACAAAGGTAAGTACTTACTCCTCCTATATTGATTCACAAAAGCTATAGAACTCTCACTGCATCAAGACATATTTGAGATAAGACAGTTCAAAGCATGTATCATTTATGTATCAAGGATGTGCCACTGTGAGTGTACAAAATATATGCGAAGTAACCAACATTCTCCACATAGGTAACATGCATATATATTGTGTCACTAACATATATCTTCCCATTTTTACATTATCAAAAAGAATAGTAAAGAGAGGGTAATCAATAACTAGAGTGATATAGGCAATATTAGCATATCATGAAAAAGCATATCATTTCTTTCATGCATACCACATGGTGTGTCATTGCAAATAAAAGTGACATAATCAACAAATGGATCATGAATAAACAACTTTAAATTTCTCTCACCCTGATGAAATAAACATGATGCATTTAGGGTGATCAATATGCAACATTGGTCCAACTAACCGAATGTACTATGTGACATATTCATGAGAAAATTTTAGCGTGATTTCAAGGTATATTCAACACAATATGTCCTAACATGAATCTCATAATATATATGGACAGAAATCGTTTAGCATACGAAATATTTTAATGTCAAACGTATTTCAAAGTGAGCTACGTGTCGACGAAAAAGCATATTTGTCAATGTGTCTCAAAATATTAATCAACAATTATTTTGCATACTTTTATCTAAGTGCATATGAAGTGTAAGCATAAAAACATGATGAAATTTTTATATGAATTACAATGTTGAGAAACATTTACTAATCCAAAAAAATTATGAATGAGATCAAATAATTTTAAGGAACATATTAAGGCAATTATCAAATAGGTGACTCAATAATGAACCTACGTAAATCTACAAAAATTTTCATGTGAACAATTAAAGTAACATTTTACCTCATATCCCTAAATCAGTATATCTTACTTGATACTAAAAATTTCAATACAAATTATATCCAAGGAATCATATGATACCATAATTACAGAATATGAAACATGAAATTTCTTTAACATATCATTAATCATAAAGCGTTCTTACATAACATAGTTCATAAACATCATACATGAAAATCCAGAATACATCGCATAACAACTCCTACGTAAACATCTCATAATCAACCAAACATAACCACAAAGCTAATCAGTACATCCATAATACACATCGGTCAAACATGCCCAAGCAAGAGTCATCATTGAGGTGGATGCCCCATATATCCAATTTTGCTTCTCCACAAGAAATTCTTCTTAACTTGCATCTGATCTTCTTTGGTTCTCAATGATTTGATTCACATCTACTCGTACTTATGCCACTTGCTGAATAAGAAGATCTAATTTTTCATCAGAAGTGAGATCATTGGAAGTAGACACATCAGTAGGAGGTGGATTAGGTTCAGGATGGGGTTGAGCTTCATCACCAAATGCATTTTAGAGATAACTAATCTATCAATGGGGACTTCTCAAGGTAACACATCGATATCCGAGTCAAGAGGAATGCTAAAATAATTGAAGATACAAGTGAGAAGACAATCGTGATAGATCGAATGATAGGAATCTTCACAAGGTTGTCAAAGAAAATTTGAGCCTAATTACTCTTAATTTGACTAAGGAGTGCATAGACACACTTGGCTGTGTCTATAGAAACATAGCTATAGCTGCCTAATTTTTGTATAAGATTGAAAGCTAATGTACGAGAAATTATTCTAGCATCTGGGTAAAAAGAACTCAATGACATACCAGCGGCAATGGGCTGAGGATTAATAAACACCTAGATTGTTTGTTATGGTCATCATAAGACATTTCATTCAATGGTATGCCATTGGATGGAACGTTAAATATGTTTCCAATCTTTACTGGAGTTAGCTTAATCTCAATTCCTTTACCAAAACTCTTAAGTTTGTGCTCACTAACGCACTTTAAGTGTGTGTAGAAGAGTAACACTAACCTAAAAAAACAATGGAAACGATTATAATATGTGAACACATTATAAAGATGAGAGCTCATAAAAATTTGAGGAAGGCCAAAGCTTACAAGCTCTTCAAACTTGACAAATCTTTCACACATAATATTGTCCCTTGAGTATTTCAAGTACTCTTCCTCAATTGAGGGATCCTTGAGATACAAATGAAATGAATCTGGTTTCACGCAATGATATGATTGGGAGGATTTCCTAACATCTTTTGGCATGATTTCAAGATGAAATGATCAATACATAAGCTGAATCTAAGATCATAGTAATAGAAATTGAAAGAGAAGTGGGTTCATACGTAGAAAGATTCGATCTTAATTGGAAATATGCTTGGATCAGCTCCTATTGGGGGTTCGGCATCGGTTTCCTGGCAGCATAGAGATGGGAGAGAAGGGTATTGACCATCAAGTGAGAAGAGATGATCTAGGTTAGGGCTTTTGATCTTTTGGTGAATAAATGGATGAATATAGGTCATAGGATCATCAAAGAAAGACTTGGATTGAATACCTTAAGCCATAGACCCAATAAGAATTCGGGCAGGCAAAAGAAAGTGGATCAAAACCAGAAACAGTTGGCAGACTGGCATCTGAAATAGTAGCAGTTGGTCGACTAGCAACAAACCACTAGTCAACTAGTTGGTTGTGAATGACATGAAAAGGGTTGCAGTCAAGCACGAGGTCACAAGCCAACATATAGTGCATATTAATAACTAAATCAACCAATCAAAATGATTTTTATACTATCAAACTTCCAAATAAACACAAATTATTCTAAATCAAATCAAACAAGAATTCTAATAAAATTAGGGTATCAACAAGATGATTAAAAAGCATAGATACACTATAAGAATTGGTTCAAATAATCAATCGAACATTAGGAACCCTAATCCGACTTGGACTTATTTTCCTAGCATGCATATATGAGCAATCATGAAATTCATACATATCTTTTAAAACGTTATCAATATATGCATTTCTATCACATAAACTCAAATGTTTAGGCACCCATATCATATCGTCATGCTTTCTAATATATTTTCTACCATGGTGCATAATGCATGATTTCTTAAAGTGTTTGTGAGGAACATTGTGAGCATTGAATATATCATTCTTAGAATATGTACCATACATGAAGGCATGATTCTTTCTAGCATGAGCATGAGTAGGTCTCACAACATGAACATTCTTAATAACGTTGCTAGATGTAGTGGTATGAACATGTGAAGGAGTGGCTTTAACATTTGGATTGCTCTTAACCTTTTCAAGTTTGAGAACATGTTCTTCATGCTTGATCTTACCCATGAAAATATCACTAAAAATCAAATCAATTCTATCATTTAAATTAGAAATGGAAATATCATGCTCATTCTTCAAAGATTCACGATCTCATAATAATGCATCAAATTTAGTTTTAATATTGTCATGATCAACAATAAGGGTATCATACCTATCTTTTAACTTCTTATGCCTTTTCTTTAATTTTTCATGTTCTTTATATAACAATTCATAAGCTCTTTCTAATTCACTACGATCAGGTTCGGATTCTGGATCAGAATCGGGGTCAAAGTTTACCTTGCTACCCATGAAGCACTGGTGCAAGGGTTTATTCACTTCATCATCATCATCATCGGAAACATCTGAGTCCAAATTGCGCTCGTACTCATTTGTATGAGCCGCGATTGACTCATCTCCATACTTATCTTTGAGTAGATTCCAAATTAGATATGTAGTTGTAGCCTTTGAAACATACTTAATAATAAACTCATGAATATTACATAACAAAGTACTCATTACCTTAGAGTGTAAAATGGCCATGTCCACTTTTCGGTTTGTCTATTGAGATGTGGGTGTCGTAGGTTTGATGTAATGAAACTCCACAAAACTCCATGTATTATTACCGAGAGCTTCAATGTAGCCCAACATTCTGTAAGGATCGCCTTACCCTTGTAATACTAACAACAAACACTCTAGAGGGGGGGGGGGGGGTGAATAGAGTAATGGCAATAAATTGTGCAATTAAAATTAAACTTGCAAATGCGGAATAATAGGTGCAAGAGAAATTAATCAACACAATCAATCCAAACGCAAACACAAGAATTACCCTGGTTCCCCAAACTTGGGAACATCCATCCACACCAATATCCACTGTAATTCTCACACAGAGAAGTGAATACAATCTCACACAGAGATACCTCACACAGATGATTTGGATTCTGTAACGACTGCTTTTCATGTATCTGGATTATATATATAATATATGTTTTGGTGGATTTTCTCCTCTTGTGTGGTTTTCGTCTCCGTAGATTTCATTTTCGATCGATTCGTCGTATTTTCTCGCTCCTTCCTTAGGATTGTCAATTTCGAAGTAAGTCACTCGTGACGGACTTCATAACGGTCGTATCTAACTATTAGATCAAGCCTAGGAGTCTTAGGAATCGATCCCGGGGCCCCGCGCTCTGTATCGGTACTTTCTGTGCTCATTAGCCGGTGTAAGAAGGGCCACCGACCGACTAGATGACGATCCAGTCGGTCGGCAATCCTTCTTGGACCGACTAGTTAGCTTTCTAAATTTCTCAGGAGTTACTGTTTATCGTTAGTCGGTCTAAGAACGTTGGTTGACCGACTAGGTTGCAAACTAGTCGGTCAGCAATGCTTCTTGAACCGACTAACTCATCAAATTATTTTTGTATCAGTTACTGTTTACTCTTAGTCGGTCTAAGAACGTTCATCGACCGACTAGTTGCCAAACTAGTCGGTCAGTATTTGTTCATGGACCGACTAACTCTAGAATCCTAATTTCACCTGTAGCTACTGTTTACACTTAGTCGGTCTGCGTTGGTCGACCGACCGACTAGTTGTCAAACTAGTCGGTCAGTGGTTGTTCTTTGACCGACTAACTAGTGCTGTAAACCCTAGTTTTGCCCTAGCCGCCAGCCTAGCCTATAAATACCCAACCCAAACGTTTTCTTCCCCTCTAACTCGACCCTAAACCCTAAAATCGCC
Source organism: Scilla litardierei (assembly GCA_030789695.1). Classification (NCBI taxonomy): domain Eukaryota; kingdom Viridiplantae; phylum Streptophyta; class Magnoliopsida; order Asparagales; family Asparagaceae; genus Scilla; species Scilla litardierei. Next base: position 110,545,484 of record CM061131.1, read on the forward strand.
CCCATTGATCCCCCATCTTCCTCCAAGCTTCATCCCTCCATTCTAAGCCCTAAATCCATCATCCAATCCAACCATTCACTCCATCCACCTCTCATCTTCCCCAAATCTCCATCAAAACCCATCAAAATCCCCAAAATCCCCCAAAACCCTAGTTTCCCCAAACTTCTCCAATCTTTTCCAGATCTGGTCCTAGGGTTCCCCGGAGTGTTTCTTCCGCCTCCTCTCGGTAAGAAATCGATCTACCGTTGTTTTCTTATCCTATTGTAATTTTTATGAAACCCTAATAAAATACTTGTGTTTTGATGATTGTTCCCCATAACAGCGATTCCCCGTAGGCTAGCATCCGCGGAGACGAACTTTCGTAACCGTTCTCCCCGGTGATAGGCAAGTGAAACTTGCATCTCTTGATTTGGGCCATGTCTTAGGCCATTTACCTTGCTTTAGCGTAAAAGAGACTAGACGGTGAAAGGATAGCCGTTTAGACGCCATTGACCTAGCTTGACAACGAAGCTTGGTCAGTCACCTTCATCATGCTTGTATGTCACGTTTACTTTCCCTAAACGGTACGCGTATTAACTGTTCATGTCATCCATGCATCCTTAACTGTTATTGCATTTTAACTGCCATGTTTAATTTAAATAAACGGTGCGCGAATATGTTCATGTCATTGCATTTCGCCTGTCACGTTTAATTTAATTAACGGTATGCGAATTATCTGCTCATGTCATTGCATGCTTGAATACTCATCGTGATTGCGTAGCATCGCTACATACTAGTGTTACTTGTTCCGGCTAGGTGCACCCCTACGCCATACTTATCAAATACACTTTCTGGCTCGTGTTCCAGAAGACGAGCTCATCACAGCCTGCGGGCAATAGGGCACTCGTTGAGTGATCCCTTGTACTTGATACTTGAATACAGCCTGCGGGCAATAGGGCACTCGTTGAGTGATCCCTTGTACTTGTACTTGTTACTTGACATTACATGTCACAACAACCCCATGTCACTTGTACTATACTTTACCTTACTTGTTACTTGACATTACATGTCACCCCTACCACTTGATACTTGCCACTTGTACTCTCCTTTACCTTACTTGTTACCGCCGTACTTTACTTGCCATGCACCATGTTCTAATTGCTAGGTTGCTAGTTTACCATTATTCCCGTTTCCTTGCACAAGTCTTTCGACTTGCTGACATGTGCCCCTTTTCTCTTTTGGGTGACACATGTTAGAGCCCGAGCCTGAGTCACTTGTTGAGGACGAGGTGTTTGCTGACGCCGAGCCCGTACTTGTGTTTGACGGGGAGTACGTGGACACTGGGGACCAGTCCTAGTGTCTTCGTTGTGTTTTACTTTTATTAGACAGTTGTTTTTGTTATCGGTGCGTAGCACCCATACTTTGTTGTTGTCGTTTCTTTTGTTGGCCTTGTTCTGGGCCTTTAGACTCTTTTCTTTTAGCCTGGTGGCTTTTCTGGATGTTGGACTTATTTTCTTGTTGGACAATGTTTGAGATGAGGAATTTTATTTCAGTTTCTCCTTTTATTATTATTGTTATTCTGTTGTGGTTACAGGGACCTGTTTATGTATTGTGGACGCTTATCGGGTTTGGGGCTTCACAGCTCCACTCTCGTGCGGACCTTTTCACGTCTCGCCTCCATTTTAGGGAAGCGGGTCGTGACAGGTTTTAGTGGTGGCCCATGCAGGTCCTTCTGTAACTGCGATTTTTGGAATAGCGATAATAATATTAGAATGTCCAATAAATTAAGTTCGACGTCCGAGTCATAAGCTATGAGTCTAATCTGATTCGTTTTCTGTGTCACTAGATGGCAGGAAGACGATTCACCCGTGGTGGTGGTAGTGGTGCGCTCCCTCATGATGAGGAGCCTGAGCGGGAACCCACCAGCGGTGAGATGATGCGGATGATGATCCAGATGATGCAAGTGCAGCAGGGCGTGCTTCTGCAAGTCCAGAATGCTCCACCTGCTCGAGCTGCCCGGGCTCTTCCGGATGCCCCTCGCTCTGAGCCAGGAGCGAAGCAATTTCGGGAGCTGGGTCCCGCATATTTTGATGGTTCTGAGGGTCCTCTGGCTGCCGACGAGTGGATAAGGAACATTGAGGATAACTTGGCAATGGCGAAGATTAACCCGGCTGGATGGGTTGATCTGGCTAAGAGGCAGCTGAAGGATAACGCCAGGAATTGGTGGGATGCTGAAGAGAAGATGCTGGTGGAGCCGATCGTCTGGGCTACCTTCAAGTCCAGATTTGATGGAGAGTTCTTCCCGAAGGCTGCTAGACAGGTGATGCTGCAGCGCTTCATAGATCTGAAGCAGGGGAGCTTGTCGGTGGATCAGTACCACCAGGAGTTCACGAGGCTCAGTCGGTTTGCACCTAAGATGGTGCAGGATGCCGATGAGAAAGCTCAGCGATTTCTTCAGGGACTTGCCTTGGAGCTTCAGAGCTTTGTGACCTCTTCTGACTTGGAGACATATCAGAAGGTTCTGATTGCTGCGAGGCGGCAAGAGTTAAATTTGAATCAGAGGAAGGGACATGTTTCTGGAGCTGGGAAGAGGCCTATGGAGCAGGCCAGGGCGGTGGTTAGGCCTGGTTTCAAGCCTAGTCATCCGGTGCAGTTCAAGAGGCCAGGAGGGCCTATTCTGAAGACTTGCCATTTCTGTGGCAAGACTGGACACCTCAGGGATTAGTGTAGGAGGTTTCTAGGGCAGTGCATTGTCTGCGGAGATCCTACCCACACCATCCGGGAGTGTCCGAAGTCGAGGCAGCCTTGGCGGGCTCCTATTGCAGCACAGCCGTTGCAGCAGCGCGCTCCTGTGCCCGTTGGACGTGGAGCGCCTCTTGTTCCACAGAGACAGGCTTTTCGGCAGGCTGTTCCGCCGAGAGGGCAGGCCTTTCTGATGACTGAGGAGGAGAGCATGGCCGTGGATGAAGTTATTGCAGGTGACACTCATTCTAGCTATTTATCTTCCTTAGTTAGTTTGAAATTTTGATTATATTGGTTGCTTGCTCATGATTGTTTGCTAGACTAGGATTTGATTGTTAATTGCTTGTTAGGTGTGGTTTTGGTTTGCACGTTTCCAGCACGAGTCCTCTTTGACTCTGGTGCATCGATGTGCATTTTGGCCCGGAGCTTCGTGGAGAAGCATTCCTTGTCGACGTCCCCTCTTCCTAAGAGTTGGAATATCGTCACAGGGAACGGTGTGATCTCGGTGCATCGTGGGTGCAATTCTTGCTCGTTGGTGGTTTGTGGACGTGAGCTTTGTGCTGATTTCATTGTCCACGACATCATCAACTATGATGCAGTTCTTGGGATGGATTGGCTTGCGAGCTTCTATGCTACGATCGACTGCAGGAGGAAGAAGGTGGTGTTCGAGATCCCCGGACATCCAGTGTTTGAGTACAGTCGTGGTAGCAGTTCGCTTGGTCCTGTCAGATTTCGGGCCAGGCCGGTGGAGGCTGTGGCTATGCAGATGGAGCTGGAGTGGCCAGCTGTGGTGCGAGATTTTGGCGACGTCTTCCCCGAGGAGATGTCTGGTTTGCCACCTGATCGAGCTTTGGAATTTTCTATCGATCTTGTTCCAGGTGCGCAGCCAATTTCGAAGGCGCCGTATCGTATGGCACCTGCAGAATTGGAGGAGTTGCGGAAGCAGTTGGATGAGCTGTTGCTGAAGGGTTATATTAATCCTAGTGTGTCTCCGTGGGGAGCACCGGTGTTGCTGGTTAAGAAGAAGGATGGTTCGCGTCGCATGTGCGTGGACTATCGGGAGTTGAATGCGGTAACTATTAAGAATAAATACCCGTTGCCTCGCATCGATGATATTTTCGATCAGCTTGGAGGTTCGAGGGTGTTTTCTAAGTTGGATCTGAGGAGTGGTTACCATCAGTTGAAGGTGAAGAAGGGTGATGTTCCGAAGACAGCGTTCAGGACGAAGTATGGACACTATGAGTTCGTGGTTATGCCTTTCGGCGTGACTAACGCGCCCGCAGTTTTCATGAATCTGATGAACCTGATTTTCTACAACTTTTTGGATAAGTTTGTCGTTATCTTTATTGACGACATTCTGATCTATTCGAAGTCGGAGGAGGAGCATGCCTCGCACTTAAGGACGGTGTTGGAGATTTTGAGGAAGCATCGGTTGTATGCTAAGTTTTCGAAGTGCGAATTTTGGCTGGATCGAGTTGCTTTTCTCGGGCATGTGGTGACTGGAGATGGTATTTCAGTGGATCCCGAGAAGATTCGGGCCATCAGGGAGTGGCCTGTTCCGTCGTCGGCGTCTGAGATTCGGAGTTTTCTCGGACTTGCTGGTTATTATCGGCGATTCATTAAGGACTTTTCTCGTATTGCTGAGCCGATGACCAGGTTGACGCGTAAGGATGTTGCTTATGTTTGGTCGGGTGATTGTGAGGGTGCTTTTGGTGTTCTGAAGGAAAGGTTGACGAGTGCCCCTATTCTTGTTGTGCCTGATCGCAGCGGTGGACATGATTTGGAGTTGGCTGCCGTTGTGTTTGCTCTTAAGATTTGGAGGCACTTCTTGCTGAGTGAGAAAGTGAAGATTTTCACCGATCACAAAAGCTTGAAGTATATTTTCACTCAGAAGGAGCTCAACATGCGACAGCGTCGATGGTTGGAGCTTATGGCGGATTATGATATTGATTTGCAGTTTCACCCTGGCAAGGTGAATGTGGTTCCGGATGCTTTGAGTAGGCTGCCAGCGGTGATGATTTTGACCTCGCAGTGGAGACTGCAGCAGGATTTTTGCGAGTCTGGTGTGGAGATTGTTCTTCCTGGAGAGGCTTCGTCGTTGATGTACATGCAGGTGCAGTCGACGATCGTGGATCGGATTAAGGCTGGCCAGGCCGAGGATCCGAAGCTGGCGAGGATTCGGGAGCAGGTGGAAGCCGGTCTGCGGACTGACTTTTTGATTCATGAGGATGGCTCGCTGAGGTTTGGAGCCAGGTTGTGTGTGCCTGCTGGGGATATCAGAGAGGAGCTGATGGTGGAGGCACACAGTTCGCCGTATTCTGTGCATCCTGGTGGCACCAAGATGTACCAGGATCTTCGTCTGAATTATTGGTGGCATGGTATGAAGAGGAGCGTGGCTCGGAGTGTAGCCAAGTGCTTAGTTTGCCAGCAAGTGAAGGCGGAGCATCAGCGTTCGGCTGGGTTGCTACAACCGATTCCGATTCCGGAGTGGAAGTGGCAACACATCACTATGGATTTCGTGACTGGACTACCTCGGAGTCCGAAGCAGAATGACGCGATTTGGGTGATCGTAGATCGATTGACCAAATCAGCGCATTTTATTCCGTTCCGAGTGGGACAGTCCACTGAGGCGCTAGCGAGGAGATATATGGAGGTAAAATTCTTTTACTCTCCGTTTTTATTTCCTTTTCCTAGTTTGGATAGTGATGTAACATGAATCGTGCAGGAGGTTGTGCGACTTCATGGAGTCCCCGTGAGTATCGTGTCTGACAGAGATACGAGTTTCACATCTCAGTTTTGGCAGAGTTTGCAGAAGAGCTTGGGTACGCGTCTGAGTTTCAGCACGGCGTACCATCCGCAGACGGATGGCCAGTCCGAGAGGACGATTCAGATTTTGGAAGACATGCTGAGGGCGTGCATGTTGGATTTCAAGGGTTCGTGGGAGGACCATCTACATTTGGTGGAGTTTTCCTACAACAACAGCTTCCAGGCGAGTATTGGCATGGCGCCATTCGCCGCTCTTTATGGGAGGAAATGTCGATCGCCATTGAGTTGGGATGACGTTGGTGATCGGGAGTTGTTGGGACCTGAGATGATCGTGGAGGCCGTGGATATCGTCAGGAATATTCGGGAGAGGTTGAGAATTGCTCAGGACCGTTTTAAGCATTGGGCGGATGCTAAACGTCATCCTTTGGAGTTTCAGCCGGGCGACCATGTGTTCTTGAAGATTTCCCCGAATCGTGGTGTGATTCGTTTCGGGAAGCGTGGAAAGTTGAGCCCGCGATACATTGGACCGTTTGACGTTTTGGAGAGGGTTGGCGAGGTAGCTTATCGCTTGGCCTTGCCGCCATCTTTGGAAGGAGTTCACAATGTTTTCCATGTGTCGCAGCTTCGTCGATACATTAGCGATCCGTCTCATGCGGTAGATTTTTCGGAGATTACCGTTCGCCCCGATATGACGTATGACCAGCATCCAGTGCAGATTCTGGACAGGCGTCAGAAATCGCTTCGTAACAAGGTTGTCAATCTTGTGAGGGTGATGTGGCGACACGGTTCTCCTGGAGAGTCTACTTGGGAGAATGAGGATGAGATGCGAGAGCGTTTCCCACTTTTGTTTCCGGACTCGTGAGTTTTGGAAATTCCGAGGACGGAATTTTTCTTAAGTTGGGGAGGATGTAACGACTGCTTTTCATGTATCTGGATTTTATATATAATATATGTTTTGGTGGATTTTCTCCTCTTGTGTGGTTTTCGTCTCCGTAGATTTCATTTTCGATCGATTCGTCGTATTTTCTCGCTCCTTCCTTAGGATTGTCAATTTCGAAGTAAGTCACTCGTGACGGACTTCATAACGGTCGTATCTAACTATTAGATCAAGCCTAGGAGTCTTAGGAATCGATCCCGGGGCCCCGCGCTCTGTATCGGTACTTTCTGTGCTCATTAGCCGGTGTAAGAAGGGCCACCGACCGACTAGATGACGATCCAGTCGGTCGGCAATCCTTCTTGGACCGACTAGTTAGCTTTCTAAATTTCTCAGGAGTTACTGTTTATCGTTAGTCGGTCTAAGAACGTTGGTTGACCGACTAGGTTGCAAACTAGTCGGTCAGCAATGCTTCTTGAACCGACTAACTCATCAAATTATTTTTGTATCAGTTACTGTTTACTCTTAGTCGGTCTAAGAACGTTCATCGACCGACTAGTTGCCAAACTAGTCGGTCAGTATTTGTTCATGGACCGACTAACTCTAGAATCCTAATTTCACCTGTAGCTACTGTTTACACTTAGTCGGTCTGCGTTGGTCGACCGACCGACTAGTTGTCAAACTAGTCGGTCAGTGGTTGTTCTTTGACCGACTAACTAGTGCTGTAAACCCTAGTTTTGCCCTAGCCGCCAGCCTAGCCTATAAATACCCAACCCAAACGTTTTCTTCCCCTCTAACTCGACCCTAAACCCTAAAATCGCCCCCATTGATCCCCCATCTTCCTCCAAGCTTCATCCCTCCATTCTAAGCCCTAAATCCATCATCCAATCCAACCATTCACTCCATCCACCTCTCATCTTCCCCAAATCTCCATCAAAACCCATCAAAATCCCCAAAATCCCCCAAAACCCTAGTTTCCCCAAACTTCTCCAATCTTTTCCAGATCTGGTCCTAGGGTTCCCCGGAGTGTTTCTTCCGCCTCCTCTCGGTAAGAAATCGATCTACCGTTGTTTTCTTATCCTATTGTAATTTTTATGAAACCCTAATAAAATACTTGTGTTTTGATGATTGTTCCCCATAACATCGATTCCCCGTAGGCTAGCATCCGCGGAGACGAACTTTCGTAACCGTTCTCCCCGGTGATAGGCAAGTGAAACTTGCATCTCTTGATTTGGGCCATGTCTTAGGCCATTTACCTTACTTTAGCGTAAAAGAGACTAGACGGTGAAAGGATAGCCGTTTAGACGCCATTGACCTAGCTTGACAACGAAGCTTGGTCCGTCACCTTCATCATGCTTGTATGTCACGTTTACTTTCCCTAAACGGTACTCGTATTAACTGTTCATGTCATCCATGCATCCTTAACTGTTATTGCATTTTAACTGCCATGTTTAATTTAAATAAACGGTGCGCGAATATGTTCATGTCATTGCATTTCGCCTGTCACGTTTAATTTAATTAACGGTATGCGAATTATCTGCTCATGTCATTGCATGCTTGAATACTCATCGTGATTGCGTAGCATCGCTACATACTAGTGTTACTTGTTCCGGCTAGGTGCACCCCTACGCCATACTTATCAAATACACTTTCTGGCTCGTGTTCCAGAAGACGAGCTCATCACAGCCTGCGGGCAATAGGGCACTCGTTGAGTGATCCCTTGTACTTGATACTTGAATACAGCCTGCGGGCAATAGGGCACTCGTTGAGTGATCCCTTGTACTTGTACTTGTTACTTGACATTACATGTCACAACAACCCCATGTCACTTGTACTATACTTTACCTTACTTGTTACTTGACATTACATGTCACCCCTACCACTTGATACTTGCCACTTGTACTCTCCTTTACCTTACTTGTTACCGCCGTACTTTACTTGCCATGCACCATGTTCTAATTGCTAGGTTGCTAGTTTACCATTATTCCCGTTTCCTTGCACAAGTCTTTCGACTTGCTGACATGTGCCCCTTTTCTCTTTTGGGTGACACATGTTAGAGCCTGAGCCTGAGTCACTTGTTGAGGACGAGGTGTTTGCTGACGCCGAGCCCGTACTTGTGTTTGACGGGGAGTACGTGGACACTGGGGACCAGTCCTAGTGTCTTCGTTGTGTTTTACTTTTATTAGACAGTTGTTTTTGTTATCGGTGCGTAGCACCCATACTTTGTTGTTGTCGTTTCTTTTGTTGGCCTTGTTCTGGGCCTTTAGACTCTTTTCTTTTAGCCTGGTGGCTTTTCTGGATGTTGGACTTATTTTCTTGTTGGACAATGTTTGAGATGAGGAATTTTATTTCAGTTTCTCCTTTTATTATTATTGTTATTCTGTTGTGGTTACAGGGACCTGTTTATGTATTGTGGACGCTTATCGGGTTTGGGGCTTCACAGCTCCACTCTCGTGCGGACCTTTTCACGTCTCGCCTCCATTTTAGGGAAGCGGGTCGTGACAGATTCTCACACAGAGAAATCCTCACTCTCACACAGAGAGACCTCACACAGAGGATTTAGGATTCTCACACATAGAAATCCTTGCTTTCACACAGAAAGACTTAAACTCTCACACAGAGAGATCTCAACCAACCCTCACACAGAAGGTTATACTCTCACACAGAAAGTAACTAGGGTTTCAATGGAATAACAAAGTAAAAAAAATATTCTTACCAATGCCTTGAGATGAACTTACTCATTAATGAATGCAAGGTATGGAAGAGGATCTCCAAGTGATGAGATTTGATAGAAATGCACTTGGATGATTTCCCTTGAGCTTGGCTTCAATGCATGAAGGAGAGAATGAGCTCTAAGAGGGAAATGAGAGAGTTTTAGAGTGGCTTTTTAATCTCTAAATGATTTGCAATTGCATCAAGAAGTATAAGAGATGGCAGCACACTCATATATATAGGAACCCTATATCAAACCCTAAAACCCAAGAAAACAGCCAAAGAATCAATTCTGCAACGGCTAGAAACTGGGCGAAAACGAAAGGAACAGTCGACCGATGATCAAAAGACAGTCGACTGATCAACGGCTAGAAAATATCCAACGGCTATAATCTGAGCAGGGACAGTCGACTGATGAAGACAGTACAGTTGACTGAGAACAGGACAGGCGCCTGTAAATCCTTCAGCAGGCGACTGCTGTAGGGGATGGAATAAAACAGAGAGCTGCACTCTTTCTCCAGTTAAGCACACAGGCGACTGATGACAATAATACAGGCGACTGTCTATTAGCCAGGCGACTGTAAAACCTTAGTCAGTCGTCTGCTGAATAAGATGGAAAAAAGACAGAGAGATGCAGAGATTGCACATACGCTACTCAGGCGACTGATGACTAATCTACAGGCGACTGTAAATAAACAGACGACTGTAAAATGACCAGTAGGCGACTGTGCGTAAAGCTCAAGTTTGAGTCAATTGAAATGTTGACTTGAGCTGTGCATATCAGGCGACTGTAGAAGGATCTACAGGCGACTGGAAATCACCCAGTCGACTGTGTTTCCTTCAACAGGCGACTGATGGAAAGCCAGAGACTCCAAATGAGTCTTTGGACAAAGTGAACCTATTGGGTTGGATTCTATGATAATCCTAAGGCTCACTAAGATGGTTAAATGCATATGCATGAATGAGTAAACCATCTAACAAGGCATTACATTAATCCTATACTCAATAGAGAGAGAAAGGAATAAAGTAAATTACATGGATTACAATGCTTTGCTTAGCGTCTAAGTCTTCAATCTTGATGCCTTGATTGCTCTCCATCATCTCCAAGCTTTGGCACTCCTAGAGTCCAAGCATTTGCCCTTTTCAACTTGATGTCCATCCTTGCTCCAAGTGATTAGTCTCCAAGAAAGATATTCTTGAAATAAAACTAAGAGACTAAAACATGAGAGTCATTAGCAACATAATGTTGTGATCATCATCAAAATAAGATTGGTATGAAACACCAATACTCAACATTCTCCCCCCTTTTTGATGATGACACACATTATGTAAATTACAAAGAATTAAAGCACAATGCTAATGAGCCCCCTACTTATATACACCAATTAAACAATGAGCTACACAATAGTAAATACTCATTCGACCAAATAACATCATGGTGACATATAATAGGCAAGGATTACATAAACCAATTGCAATAGATAAAATCAAGCAAACATGAATGGTTTATCTAATCCCATAAATCTCTCCCCATATGCATATGTATATATCTCCCCATATATAATTACATAATGCATATATCTCTCCCCCTTGACATCGTCAAAAAGGTGGACATCAAAAATATCCCCCTTTGTCATCTTCACTAAGATGTGACAATATGCAAGAAAAGAAAGAGATGTATGATACCAAATTTAAAATTTTAGTGGGTATCAATTCACTATCCCATGCTCCCCCTAGATCATAGAAATGGTCAAGTTTTGACTTCTAGGGTCTAATACCAATATTGGAGCCATGGGCCTAAAGTGTATCAAAGCAATAGATATGGAAAAATCAAGCTTCAAAGATACACAATGATATTGCCAAAAGGAAGTATATCATGAAACATGTTGGCAATATCCAAAGGTTTTGGTTTGAGACCAAAAAATAACCAGTTATAAAAAATTGATCTCTAACACACCCCGAAATGAGAGTCAAAATATGTTTTTAAAATAGTTTAAACATACACATATTAACTCCCTCATTGACATACATATGGATCAACAAATGCATGTAAGTCAATGTCTTCCCCAAGATTCCCATTTTCATGAAAAATAAATTTGAAAAACATTTTCAAAATCATGAAACACACACAAACAATGGGTATGCTAAAATAAACATTTAAGCACAATACCCATGCAATATGCATATGTGTGAGGAACCTAAACATTAGGGAACCAAACCCAAGAGGAGTTTGATTTCCTAATGTAATCACATGCGGTGATCACATCCCTAACCAAAGAGTTGATGTAGCTATCCCTCTCTTCCACACTACACTTAGTGGGAATCCATAAACTCAAGGATTTCCTAGGCAAGGGTTTTGCCTTAGCAAGAGTGGTGGATGTGGCATGCTTAGGTGTAGAAAAGAATTTCTTGGCATGCATAGAATGAGGATTTTGCTTCTTAGCAAAAAATGAAGAGTCTTCATTCCTCCTCATCACCTTGTGATTTACATGCTTCTTGTTGGTGTTATTGTTATACAAGAAAGCATGGTGATTCTTCTTAGGTGCTTTAGCAATATTTCTTGAATTTACACCAAAAGAAGAATTAGAGGTGTGTTTGGTAACCACCTTTGGAGTGTATCCCAAACCTCCTATATGGTTTGCCGGATGTTGTTTTTCAAACAAACCATGAAGTGAATCCCTAGAATAAACAAAGCTTTTGAGCTTTTGGAATTCGTCTTCGCATTTCAACGTAAATTGTTGAATGCGAGTTTCTAAGCTAAGGTTTTGAGCTACGAATTTTTCGTTGGTTATGCTCAAATCCTTAACTTGAGAGAGAAGTGTGTCTCTCTCACTAGAATCACAAACATGCAAAGCATCATGATTATTTACACTAGTAGATTCTAAAGCATGCACCCTACTCATAGCATTCTTAAATTTAGCTTTCAATTTATCATATGAGTCGACGCACTTACTTGCCATGTTGGAGGCCACATTAAAGCGGTATTCGAGCTCCTCGTATGATAGCTTTTCCTCCTCAACTTCCTCATCGCTTTCCTCCTCGCTAGAGCTTGACTTAGACTCTTCCCCATTTGCCATGAAGCACATTTCTTCGTTGGAGTTGTGCCACGCCTCCACCTCTTCATCGCTTGAACTCGAGGAGATTGATGAAGAATCATCAAAAGCCACGAAGCACATATGAGCTCGCTCCTTATCATCCTCTTCTTCATCACTTGAAGTGTCCTCATCGGAGTCATCAAATGTGCCGACAAGTCCCTTCTTTTGGTTATTGAATTTGGACTTGCCTTTCCAATGCTTCTTCCCTTTCCCTTTGTAAGTCTCTTTGTCGGGCTTGGAAGGGCAATCGGTAGAAATATGACCTTTTCCTCTACAATTGAAACAAATAGAATTGTTAGACTTGGAGGCAAACTTTGACAAAGATTTATCTTGCTTGCCCTTGAGGAATGCCTTGAATTGCTTGGCAAGCTCGATGTAATCATCATCGCTAACATCATCTTCTCCATCATCTTCACTCGGAACTTCACGATGGAATTTCTTTCTCCATTCAATTGGCTCCTTCTCGGCATGGAATGCAACCCCCTTTTGCTTCTCAGGCTTCTCGGGCTTGGATGGTTGAATCTCCTTCTTGTGTTGAAGTTTTACTTCATACGCCATGAGATTCCCAATGCACTCCTCAACGGTGTATTTGGACATGTCGTTAGACTCCAAAATACCGTTGGCCTTTGACTCCCATTGAGATGTGAGCGAGTCAAGGATCTTCTCCACACGATCCTCTTGGGAAATCACCTTCCCAAGTCCTTCCAAAGAATTCACGATTTCTGTGAACCTTGTGAACATCTCCGAGATGTTTTCACCTTCCTGCATCTTAAACAACTCATATTTAGATCTAAATACACATTGTTTAGATTTCTTTACCTTCGAAGTCCCTTCATGAGAAATATCTAATGTATGCCAAATTTCGTTGGCCATTTTGCACATGGAGATGCAGTTGAACTCATTTGAAGTGAGGGCGCAATGGAATGCATTCATAGCCCTCGCATTGAATTTGATCGAGTCCTTCTCCGCTTTTGTTCTCGAAGCCGCGGGTGTAGTAGGCTTCTCAAATAGCGACTCTGTGATGTTCCAAAGGTCTTGACCCTCCAAGTAGATCATCATCTTGATCTTCCAACTTGGGTAGTTGGTTCCGTTGAAGAGCGGGGGTCGAACGGTTGATAGACCTTCTTCATGAGACATGGATGAAGCGTTGTATGCCATCATTGTTGTATGCTTCAACCTCGCTCTGATACCAATTGTAAGGATCGCCTTACCATTGCAATATTAGCAACAAATACTCTAGAGGGGGGTGAATAGAGTAATGGCAATAAATTGTGCAATTAAAATTAAACTTGCAAATGCGGAATAATAAGTGCAAGAGGAATTAATCAACACAATCAATCCAAACGCAAACACAAGAATTACACTGGTTCACCAAACTTGGGTACGTCCGGCCACACCAATATCCACTATAATTCTCACACAGAGAAGTGAATACAATCTCACATAGAGATACCTCACACAGAGGATTTGGATTCTCACACAGAGAAATCCTCACTCTCACACAGAGAGAACTCACACAGAGGATTTAGGATTCTCACACAGAGAACTCCTTGCTTTCACACAGAAAGACTTAAACTCTCACACAGAGAGATCTCAACCAACCCTCACATAGAAGGTTATACTCTCATACAGAGAGTAACTAGCTCTCACACAGAAAGCTAGGGTTTCAATGGAATAACAAAGTAAAACAAATACTCTTACCTATGCCTTGAGATGAACTTACTCATTAATGAATGTAAGGCATGGAAGAGGATCTCCAAGTGATGAGATTTGTTAGAAATGCACTTGGATGATTTCCCTTGAGCTTGGCTGCAATACATGAAGGAGAGAATGAGCTCTAAGAGGGAAATGAGAGAGTTTGAGAGTGGCTTTTCAATCTCTAAATGATTTGCAATTGCATCAAGAAGTATCAGAGATGGCAGCACACTCATATATATATGAACCCTATATCAAACCCCAAAACCCAAGAAAACAGCCAAAGAATCAATTCTGCAACGGCTAGAAACTGGGCGAAAGCGACAAGAACAGTCGACTGATGATCAAAAGACAGTCGACTGATCAACGGCTAGAAAATATCCAACGGCTATAATCTGAGCCAGGACAGTCGACTGATGAAGACAGTACAGTTGACTGAGAACAGGACGGGCGCCTGTAAATCCTTCAGCAGGCGACTGCTGCAGGGGATGGAATAAAGCAGAGAGCTGCACTCTTTCTCCAGTTAAGCACACAGGTGACTGATGACAATAATACAGTCAACTGTCTATTAGCCAGGCGACTGTAAAACCTTAGTCAGTCGTTTACTGAATAAGATAGAGAAAAGACAGAGAGATGCAGAGATTGCACATATGCTACTCAGGCGACTGATGACTAATCTACAGGAGACTGTAAATATACAGGCGATTGTAAAATGACCATTAGGCGACTGTGCGTAAAGCTTAAGTTTGAGTCAATTGAAATGTTGACTTGAGCTGTGCATATCAGGCGACTATAGAAGGATCTACAGGCGACTGGAAATCACCCAGTCGACTGTGTTTCCTTCAACAGACGACTGATGGAAAGCCAGAGACTCCAAATGAGTCTTTGGACAAAGTGAACCTCTTGGGTTGGATTCTATGATAATCCTAAGGCTCATTAAGATGGTTAAATGCATATACATGAATGAGTAAACCATCTAATAAGGCATTACATTAATCCTAGACTCAATAGAGAGAGAAAGCAATAAAGTAAATTACATGGATTACAATGCTTTCCTTAGCGTCTAAGTCTTCAATCTTGATGCCTTGATTGCTCTCCATCATCTCCAAGCTTTGGCACTCCTAGAGTCCAAGCATTTGCCCTTTTCAATTTGATGTCCATCCTTGCACCAAGTGATTAGTCTCCAAGAAAGATATTCTTGAAATAAAACTGAGAGACTAAAGCATGAGAGTCATTAGCAACAACATAATGTTGTGATCATCATCAAAATAAGATTGGTATGAAACACCAATAATCAACACATTCTTCTTCTCTAACATGACTAGTTGGATCCATCAAATCTTGGGAGTGGGCTCATCTCAAATGTTTGTTGTGCGGCCAACCCAGTTGGTCACACTTACACAGCGGAATACACATGATTGCTGAAGAACCCCGGAAAAAAGATGGGTAAATAACCAAACAGAGCACAAAGAGGATTGCTTTTAAGCCGTGGACCATCCAAGGGGGAATACCGATGAGCTTTATTACGAAAGGACAGAACAATACAAATCTTCTCTTCGTCCAACGAAGAATAAGCACATAAGATCTCTCCAAAAGCCCACAATACAATCTATCAAAGTTGGATCTCACAAATAGCGGCTCTCTCAAAGTATACAATAGCGTTCCGCACGAAACCCTAACCTAAAACTCCCTATTTATAACCCTAGGTTACAATAGGTGTCATCATTGGCTAGGATTTCCAAAGGATACGAATCCCAACAATAACGGCATCCAATCCAATTGCTGCTCTACGCAATCAATGCGTCGCACACTAGTGGGCCCTCTACCGCTTCCTAGTGGGCCGCATCCCAATGGGCTCCCATACGACAGTTCGACCTTATTCTGTGTCGAACAACCGAAGTGCCAAGCCACGTGTACGAGCCTTCGACCAATGAACCTCCATACGCCTGTTCGACCGAACACAGACTCTAACCGCATTACGACCCAACGACCGAATGCTGAGTATTCGACCCTCAGACACGAACTGACGACCGAACGACCAACTGCGCTGTAGAAACCAAGTGCCCAGTATCCTCGTATCTGACTTGTGCAGAGTTAGATAGGTCAAATCCAAGCACAATCACGTTATCTATGCATAAGGTAACTCTCTGCAATACGTCTGCTTCTCCTGTGCCAAATCGAGCCAACTTCTCTATAAATCTTCACCTTGGCAAGATTCGAGCCGTCCGTCCAATGAACGACCCTCACTGCCCTTGGTAGAGCATCAAATGGTGTTCCCCCTTATTTTGTTCCGAAGAACCAAATGTCTCGAAGGACCAACTGCTTCACCAGAGCTACGACTATCTCCTCCTTAGACTGGCTTGACTCTTTCGAGTCTCAAATGGCTCCCCCGAACCTCAATGCCCCCTCCCGGGGCCGACGTCAACTTCTTTAAGGAACCACATTGAGCAAGTTTAAACAATACTTGAACTTGACTCCCGATACAACCTTCGTCAGCATGTCTGTCAGGTTGTCATCTGTCCCAATCTTCAACAAGTTGATGTCGTCGTCGTCTTCTCCCACATAATTCCTGACAAAGTGGAATCGAACGTCGGTATACTTGGTACGAGCATGGAAGACCTGATTCTTAGCCAAGTGCATTACACTCTGGCTATCGTAATAGACATCGTACCTCTCTTGGTAGACTCCCAGATCATCCATCAAACCCATCAGCCATATCGTCTCCTTCACCGCTTTAGTCAATGCCATATACTCTGCCTCCGTAGTAGACAGGGCCACCATAGACTGAATGATACTTTGCCAACATATTGGAGCGCCTGACAGGGTGAAGACGTAGCCTGTCATCGATCGCCTCCGATCCAAGTCGCCTGCGTAGTTGGAATCGACATACCCGACAGTGTGCGGACCATGAATACTTCGGCTGTATGTCAGTCCGACATCGATTGTACCATCGATGTAGTGCAAGATCCACTACACTACTCGCTAGTGCTCTCTCCTCGGGTTGTGCATGTATCTACTCACCTTGCTGACATCATGTGATATATCAGGTCGAGTACATACCATTACGTTCATCAAGGCCCCTACCGCATTAGCATACAGTACGCTCGTTATGAGCTTCTTCTCCTCTTCGTTCTTCGGACCTTGCTCGACACTGAGTTTGAAGTGAGGTGCAAGCAGAGTAACTACGGTCTTCATCTTCTCACAGCCAAACTTCTGTATAACAGACTTCAACTAGCGACTCTATGAAAGATGAACAGTACATCCACTTCGATATCTTGTGATCTCCATCCCAAGAATCCTCCGTGCCTCGCTCAGATCCTTCATCTCAAATGCAGAACTCAATTGAGACTTCAATCTTCGAATCTCCTCTTTATTTGATGAAGCTATGAGCATATCATCGACATAAAGCAGAATATAGAAGAAGGACCCATCAACCAACTTTCGATAGAACACACAATGATCATAGGGGCATACCCTTGATCATCATTCATAACGCGTTCGAAACGCTTATACCACTACTGTGATGATTGCTTCAACCAGTAGAGTGACTTCTTCAGTCGACATGCACGACCGTCACCACTCCCATAGCCATCGGGCTGAGCCATATAGATCCCCTCTTCGAGCTCTCCATCCAAGAATGCCGTCTTGGCATCCAGTTGCATCAGTTCAATGTCGAACTGAGCAACCGACGCCAACAGGATCCGAATCGAGCAATTCTTCACCACAGGAGAGAAGACCTCATTGTAGTCAATACCTTCTCTCTGTGCGAAGCCCTTTGCTACCAAGCGAGCCTTGTAACGAACATCTCCAGATTCGAACCCTTCCTTCTTGGTGTAGACCCATTTACACCCAATCACTTTCTTGCCTTTCGGAAGCTCCACGAGATTCCATGTGTCGTTCTTCACCAATGATTCCATCTCTACGTCCATCGCACTTCTCCACTGCTTCGGGTCTACGATTTGCTCCACCTCATCGAATGAGTTGGGAACATCGATACATACAGCAGGAAAGGAAAATGAAACCAACTCCGAGTACCTTGCAGGTTTCCTTATCTCACGCATCGGCCTCGACACTGCTATGGAATCCTTCGGCTGAATGACCCTTGGAGACGAGCTATCTCCATCAACTGAGCTTGAGCCACCGACTTCACCATCATCGACCTGGAGCCCGACGTCTGCTACTTCTGGTATGGGTTGATCTGAGTCGTCGATCGCCCGTTGTGGAGTATCAGACATATTGTCGAAAACCTGCATCAGTTGTGTCTATTTGACCTCCACCTTTGGCACGTGCTCCTTCTTTAGTAATGCCGACTCATCAAATGTTACGTCTCTGCTCAGGATCACCTTCCTTTGTATCGGACACCATAGTCGATATCCCTTGACACCACTGCTGAATCACAAGAAGATGGCTTTTTTGGGTCCAGCATCGAGTTTGTCTTACTTCACCGCATAGTAACTTGGACAGCCCCAAACTCGAAGTGATCCATAGTCGAAAACTGGCTTTCCCGACCATATCTCCAAAGGAGGTCTTCCTTCCAATATAGCAGATGGTAGCCGATTGACCAAGTAGGTCACATACGTCAGTGCCTTTGCCCAAAACTCCTTCGATAGGTCAGTAGTCGACAGCATGCATCGAAATTTCTCCAGAAAGGTTCGATTCATCCTGTAACGACTGCTTTTCATGTATCTGGATTTATTATAATATAATATATGTTTTGGTGGATTTTCTCCTCATGTGTGGTTTTCGTCTCCGTAGCTTTCATTTTCGATCGATTCGTCGTATTTTCTCGTTTCTTCCTTAGGATTGTTGATTTCGAAGTATGTCATTCGTGACGGACTTCATAACGGTCGTATCTTACTATTAGATCAAGCCTAGGAGTCTTAGGAATCGATCCCGGGGCCCCGCGCTCCGTATCGGAACTTTTGGTGCTCATTAGCCGGTATAAGAAGGGGCACCGACCGACTAGATGACGATCCAGTCGGTCGGCAATCCTTCTTGGACCGACTAGTTGACTTTCCAAATTTCTCAGGAGTTACTGTTTATCGTTAGTCGGTCTAAGAACGTTGGTTGACCGACTAGGTTGCAAACTAGTCGGTCGGCAATGCTTCTTTAACCGACTAACTCATCATCTAAATTTTAGTATCAGTTACTGTTTACTCTTAGTCGGTCTAAGAACGTTCATCGACCGACTAGATGCTAAACTAGTCGGTCAGTATTTGTTCATGGACCGACTAATTCTAAAATCCTATTTTCGTTCAGAAGTTACTGTTTACACTTAGTCGGTCTGCGTTGGTCGACCGACCGACTAGTTACCAAACTAGTCGGTCAGTGGTTGCTCTTTGACCGACTAATCTGTGTTAAAACCCTAATATCTGGGCAGCCGCCAGCCCATCCTATTTATACCCCTCCCAAACGTTTTCTTCTTCCTCCACTCGACCCAAAACCCTAAAATCTCCCCCATTGAGCCCCCATCTTCCTCCAAGCCCTATTCCTTCATTCCAAGCCCTAAATCCATCATCCAAACTATCCATCCACTCTATCTACCTCTCATTTCCCCAAATCTCCACCAAATCCCCAAAATCCCCCAAAAACCCTAGTTCTCCAAACTTCTCCAATCTTTTCCAGATCTGATCCTAGGGTTCTCCGGAGTGTTTCTTCCGCCTCCTCTCGGTAAGAAATCGATCCCTTGGTGTTTTTATAACCTATTTGTATTTTTATGAAACCCTAATAAATTTCATGTTGTTTGATGGTTGTTTCCCCATAACAGCGATTTTCCCCGTAGATTAGCATCCGCGAGACGAACCTTCGTGATCGTCATCCCCGGTGCTAGGCAAGTGAAACTTGCCACTTAGGGTTTAGGCCATGTTTTAGGCCATTTGCTTGTTGTAGGCGTAAAAGAGGCTAGGCGACGAAATGATACTCGCCTAGGCGCAAATTGGGGGAACTAGCTTGACAACGAAGCTAGTTCCGACATATATCATGTTGCACAATTACCATGTCATGTTTACTTTCCATTAATGGTACGCGAAATAATTGTCATGTCATTGCATTCTTTAAGTGCTTCTGTGATTGCGTAGCTTCGCTACGAATGCTTGTGTTCCTGGCTCGTGTTCCAGAAGCGGGCCATGTGTTGGTTGATAGCCAATGCCCGAATTGCTTGTTTCCGGCTAGGTGCACCCCGACGCCAAATGTTTAAGAATGCGAGCTCATGTGCGGGGCAACCCCGGCTCACTTGCTAAGCTCATGTGCGGGGACCCTGGCTCCATTACGTGTGGGTATTGGGGGTAAGAGTTAAGCGGCCAATCAACTGGGAGTCTGCCCGATCAGCAACTGCAGTGGTAAGGCGTAAACTCTGGGTTTTGGGGTAGTGTTAAGCGGCCAATCAGCGAATGTGAAACCATTCAGCTGTAAGGCGTAAACATCTACAAACAACGTGAATAGTGAATTGATTGAGATTGATAGTAGCTTGGCTACTCTTGTCTTGTCCCGATGATTGTTCTCTTGTACAATTTGTCTTGCCATGTCTTGATTGTGCACTCATGTTATAACTGTCATGTCATGCATACTATAACTGCTAGGTTGCTAGTTGCCTTACTTTCAGTTTCCTTGCCCAAGTCTTTTAGACTTGCTGACATGTGCCCCTTTACTCTTTTGGGTGACACATGTTAGATCCTGAGCCTGAGTACCTTGTTGAGGACGAGGTGTTTGCTGACGCCGAGCCCGAGCTTGTGTTCGACGGGGAGTACGTGGACACTGGGGACCAGTCCTAGTGTTTTCGTTGTGTTTTACTTTTGTTTAGACAGTTGTTTGTTATCGGTGCGTAGCACCTATACTTTGTTATGTCGTTGCTTTTGTTGGCCTTGTTCTGGGCCTTTAGACTCTTTCTTTTAGCCTGGTGGCTTTTCTGGATGTTGGACTTATTTTCATGTTGGACAATTTATGAGATGTGAGATTTTATTTCAATCTCTCCTTGTGTTATTATTGTTGTTCCGTTGTGGTTACAGGGACCTGCTTATGTTTTATTGACGCTTATCGGGTTTGGGGCTTCACAGCTCCACTCTCGTGCGGACCTTTTCACGTCTCGCCTCCATTTTAGGGAAGCGGGTCGTGACAGGTTTTGTTGGTGGCCCATGCAGGTCTTTCTGTAACTGCGATTTTTGGAATGACGATAATAATATTAGAATGTCCAATAAACTAAGTTTGACGTCCGATGTCATAAGCTATGAGTCTAATCTGATTCGTTTTCTGTGTCATTAGATGGCAGGAAGGCGTTTCACCCGTGGTGGGGGCAGTGGTCCACTCCCTCATGATGAGGAGCCTGAGCGGGAACCCACCAGTGGTGAGATGATGCGGATGATGCTCCAGATGATGCAAGTGCAGCAGGGCGTGCTTCTGCAAGTCCAGAATGCTCCACTTGCTCGAGCTGCCCGGGCTCTTCCGGATGCCCCTCGCTCTGAGCCAGGAGCGAAGCAATTTCGGGAGCTGGGTCCCGCATATTTTGATGGGTCTGAGGGTCCTCTGGCTGTCGATGAGTGGATTCGGAACATCGAGGACAATCTGAAGATGGCCAAGATCACCCCGGCTGGATGTGTTGATTTGGCGAAGAGGCAACTCAAGGATAATGCTCGGAATTGGTGGGATGCGGAAGAGAAGATGTTGGTGGAGCCGACAGCTTGGGCTACCTTCAAGGCCAGATTTGAGGGTGAGTTCTTTCCGAAGGCTGCCAGGGAAGAGATGCTGCAGCGTTTTATCGATTTGAAGCAAGGGAGCTCGTCGGTGGACCTATATCACCAAGAGTTCATGAGGCTGAGTCGGTTTGCGCCAAAGATGGTGCAGGACGCTGAGGAGAGAGCTCAGAGGTTCCTGCAGGGACTTGCTTCAGAGCTCCAGAGTTTTGTGACCTCTTCTGACCGGGAGTCTTATCAGAAGGTTCTAGTAGCAGCTAAGAGGCAGGAGCTGCTCGTGAACCAGAGGAGGGGGTCTATTGTTGGTGCTGGGAAGAGGCCTGTGGAACAGGCGAGAGCTGTGGTTAGACCTGGATTCAGGCCTAATCAGTCTGCTCAGTTTAAGAGGCCAGGAGGGCCTATTCTGAAGACTTGCCATTTCTGCGGCAAGCCTGGCCACATCAAGGATCAGTGTCGGAAGTTTTTGGGCCAGTGTCTGGTTTGCGGTGATGCTTCTCATGTTGCGAAGGATTGTCGGCATGCGAATCAGCTGCGGAGGGCTCCTGTTGCAGCTCAGCCGTTGCAGCAGTGAGCGTCTGTTCCTGCTGGTCGTGGAGCAGCTCTTGTTCCGCAGGGGCAGGCTTTTCGGCAGGCTGTTCCGCCAAGGAGGCAGGCTTTTCTGATGACCGCTGCGGAGAGCGAGGCTGTGGATGAGGTTATCGCAGGTAATCCTCAATCTAGCTGTTACTTTCCTAGCTGGTTTTGATTATTAGATTGTGTTGTTTGCTTGAACATGGTTGTTTGCTAGACTAGGGTTTGATTGTTAATTGATTGGTAGGTGTGTTTTTGGTTTGCACATTTCCTGCACGAGTCCTCTTTGACTCTGGTGCATCGATGTGCATTATTTCTCGGAGCTTCGTGGAGAGGCATTCCTTGTCGACGTCCCCTCTTTCCAAGAGTTGGAACATCGTTACAGGGAATGGCGTGGTCTCGGTGCATCGTGGTTGCAATTCTTGCTCGTTGGTGGTCTATGGACATGAGCTTTTCGCTAATTTCATTGTCCACGACATCATCAACTATGATGCAGTTCTTGGGATGGACTGGCTTGCGAGCTTCTATGCTACGATCGACTGTCGGAGGAAGAAGGTGGTGTTCGAGATTCCCGGACATCCAGTATTTGAGTTCAGTCGTGGTAGCAGTTCGCTTGGTCCTGTCAGATTTCGGGCCAGGCCGGTGGAGGCTGTGGCTATGCAGATGGAGCTGGAGTGGCCAGCTGTGGTGCGAGATTTCGGCGACGTCTTCCCCGAGGAGATGTCTGGTTTGCCGCCTGATCGGGCTTTGGAATTTTCTATTGATCTTGTTCCAAGCGCGCAGCCGATTTCGAAGGCGCCGTATCGTATGGCACCTGCAGAGTTGGAAGAGTTGCGGAAGCAGCTGGATGAGCTTTTGCAGAAGGGTTATATTAATCCTAGCGTGTCTCCGTGGGGAGCACCGGTGTTGCTGGTAAAGAAGAAGGATGGTTCGCGTCGCATGTGCGTGGACTATCGGGAGTTGAATCCGGTGACCATTAAGAATAAATACCCGTTGCCTCGCATCGATGATATTTTTGATCAGCTTGGAGGTTCGAGGGTGTTTTCTAAATTGGATTTGAGGAGTGGTTACCATCAGTTGAAGGTGAAGAAGGATGATGTTCCGAAGACAGCGTTCAGGACGAAGTATGGACACTATGAGTTTGTGGTTATGCCTTTCGGCGTAACTAACGCGCCCGCAGTTTTCATGAATCTGATGAACCTGATTTTCTACGACTTTTTGGATAAGTTTGTCGTTATCTTTATTGACGACATTCTGATCTATTCGAAGTCGGAGGAAGAGCATGCCTCGCACTTAAGGACGGTGTTGGAGATCTTGAGGAAGCATCGTTTGCATGCTAAGTTTTCGAAGTGCGAGTTTTGGCTGGATAGAGTTGCTTTTCTCGGACATGTGGTGACTGGAGATGGTATTTCTGTGGATCCCGAGAAGATTCGGGCCATCAAGGAGTGGCCCGTTCCGTCGTCTGCGTCTGAGATTCGGAGTTTCCTTGGACTTGCTGGTTATTATCGGCGATTCATTAAGGACTTTTCTCGTATTGCTGAGCCGATGACCAGGTTGACGCGGAAGGATGTTGCTTTTGTTTGGTCGGGTGATTGTGAGAGTGCTTTTGGTATTCTGAAGGAGAGGTTGACGACTGCCCCTATTCGTGTGTGCCTGATCGCATCGGTGGATTTGAGATCTTTTGCGATGCTTCTGGCAAGGGTCTCGGTTGTGTGTTGCATCAGCATGGGCATGTTGTGGCGTATGCATCTTGTCAGCTTAAGGTTCATGAGAAGAATTACCCGACGCATGATTTGGAGTTGGCTGCCGTTGTGTTTGCTCTTAAGATTTGGAGGCACTTCCTGCTGAGTGAGAAAGTGAAGATTTTCACCGATCACAAAAGCTTGAAGTATATTTTCACTCAGAAGGAGCTCAACATGTGACAGCGTCGATGGTTGGAGCTTATGGCAGATTATGAGATTGATTTGCAGTTTCACCCTGGCAAGGTGAATGTGGTTCCAGATGCTTTGAGTAGGCTTCCAGCGGTGATGATTTTGACCTCGCAGCAGGATTTTTGTGAGTCTGGCGTGGAGATTGTCCTTCCTGGGGAGGCTTCGTCGTTGATGTACATGCAGGTACAGTCGACGATCGTGGATCGGATTAAGGCTGGCCAGGCTGATGATCCGAAGCTGGTGAAGATTCGGGAGCAGGTGGAAGCCGGTCTGCGGACTGACTTTTTGATTCATGAGGATGGCTCGCTGAGGTTAGGAGCCAGGTTATGTGTGCCAGCCGGAGATATTAGGGAGGAGTTGATGGTGGAGGCACACAGTTCGCCGTATTCTGTGCATCCTGGTGGCACCAAGATGTACCAGGATCTTCGTCTGAATTATTGGTGGCATGGTATGAAGAGAAGCGTGGCTCGGAGTGTAGCCAAGTGCTTGGTTTGCCAGCAAGTGAAGGCGGAGCATCAGCGTTCGGCCGGGTTGCTACAACCGCTTCCGATTCCGGAGTGAAAATGGCAACACATCATTATGGATTTCGTGACTGGACTACCTCGGAGTCCGAAGCAGAATGACGCGATTTGGGTGATCGTAGATCGATTGACCAAATCTGCGCACTTTATTCCGTTCCGAGTGGGACAGTCCACTGAGGCGCTAGCGAGGAGATATATGGAGGTAAAATTCTTTTACTCTCCGTTTTATTTTCTTTTCCTAGTGTGGATAGTGATGTAACGTGAATCGTGCAGGAGATTGTGCGACTTCATGGAGTCCCCGTGAGTATCGTGTCTGACAGAGACACGAGGTTCATATCTCAGTTCTGGCAGAGTTTACAGAAGAGCTTGGGTACGCGTCTGAGTTTCAGCACGGCGTACCATCCGCAGACGGATGGCCAGTCCGAGAGGACGATTCAGATTTTGGAAGACATGCTGAGGGCGTGCATGTTGGATTTCAAGGGTTCGTGGGAGGACCATCTGCATTTGGTGGAGTTCTCTTACAACAACAGCTTCCAGGCGAGTATTGGCATGGCGCCTTTCGCCGCTCTTTATGGGAGGAAATGTCGATCGCCATTGAGTTGGGATGACGTTGGTGATCGGGAGTTGTTGGGACCTGAGATGATCGTGGAGGCCGTGGATATCGTCAGGAATATTCGGGAGGGGTTGAGAATTGCTCAGGACCGTTTTAAGCATTGGGCGGATGCTAAACGTCGTCCTTTGGAGTTTCAGCCGGGCGACCATGTGTTCTTGAAGATTTCCCCGAATCGCGGTGTGATTCGTTTTGGGAAGCGTGGGAAGTTGAGCCCGCGATACATTGGACCGTTTGACATTTTGGAGAGGGTTGGCGAGGTAGCTTATCGCTTGGCCTTGCCGCCATCTTTGGAAGGAGTTCACAATGTTTTCCATGTGTCGCAGCTTCGTCGATACATTAGCGATCCATCTCATGCTGTGGATTTTTCGGAGATTACCGTTCGCCCCGATATGACGTATGACCAGCATCCAGTGCAGATTCTGAACAGGCGTCAGAAGTCGCTTCGGAACAAGATTGTCAATCTTGTGAGGGTGATGTGGCGACACGGCTCACCTGGAGAGTCTACTTGGGAGAATGAGGATGAGATGTGAGAGCGTTTCCCACTTTTGTTTCCGGACTCGTGAGTATTTGGAAATTCCGAGGACGGAATTTTTCTTAAGTTGGGGAGGATGTAACGACGGCTTTTCATGTATCTGGATTTATTATAATATAATATATGTTTTGGTGGATTTTCTCCTCATGTGTGGTTTTCGTCTCCGTAGCTTTCATTTTCGATCGATTCGTCGTATTTTCTCGTTTCTTCCTTAGGATTGTCGATTTCGAAGTATGTCATTCGTGACGGACTTCATAACGGTTGTATCTTACTATTAGATCAAGCCTAGGAGTCTTAGGAATCGATCCCGGGGCCCCGCGCTCCGTATCGGAACTTTTGGTGCTCATTAGCCGGTATAAGAAGGGGCACCGACTGACTAGATGACGATCCAGTCGGTCGGCAATCCTTCTTGGACCGACTAATTGACTTTCCAAATTTCTCAGGAGTCACTGTTTATCGTTAGTCGGTCTAAGAACGTTGGTTGACCGACTAGGTTGCAAACTAGTCGGTCGACAATGCTTCTTTAACCGACTAACTCATCATCTAAATTTTAGTATCAGTTACTATTTACTCTTAGTCGGTTTAAGAACGTTCATCGACCGACTAGATGCTAAACTAGTCGGTCAGTATTTGTTCATGGACCGACTAATTCTAAAATCCTATTTTCGTTCAGAAGTTACTGTTTACACTTAGTCGGTCTGCGTTGGTCGACCGACCGACTAGTTGCCAAACTAGTCGGTCAGTGGTTGCTCTTTGACCGACTAATCTGTGTTAAAACCCTAATTTCTGGGCAGCCGCCAGCCCATCCTATTTATACCCCTCCCAAACGTTTTCTTCTTCCTCCACTCGACCCAAAACCCTAAAATCTCCCCCATTGAGCCCCCATCTTCCTCCAAGCCCTATTCCTTCATTCCAAGCCCTAAATCCATCATCCAAACCATCCATCCACTCTATCTACTTCTCATTTTCCCCAAATCTCCACCAAATCCCCAAAATCCCCCAAAAACCCTAGTTCTCCAAACTTCTCCAATCTTTTCCAGATCTGATCCTAGGGTTCTCCGGAGTGTTTCTTCCGCCTCCTCTCGGTAAGAAATCGATCCCTTGGTGTTTTTATAACCTATTTGTATTTTTATGAAACCCTAATAAATTTCATGTTGTTTGATGGTTGTTTCCCCATAACAGTGATTTTCCCCGTAGAATAGCATCCGCGAGACGAACCTTCGTGATCGTCATCCCCGGTGCTAGGCAAGTGAAACTTGCCACTTAGGGTTTAGGCCATGTTTTAGGCCATTTGCTTGTTGTAGGCGTAAAAGAGGCTAGGCGACGAAATGATACTCGCCTAGACGCAAATTGGGGGAACTAGCTTGACAACGAAGCTAGTTCCGACATATATCATGTTGCACAATTACCATGTCATGTTTACTTTCCATTAACGGTACGCGAAATAATTGTCATGTCATTGCATTCTTTAAGTGCTTCTGTGATTGCGTAGCTTCGCTACAAATGCTTGTGTTCCTGGCTCGTGTTCCAGAAGCGGGCCATGTGTTGGTTGATAGCCAATGCCCGAATTGCTTGTTTCCGGCTAGGTGCACCCCGACGCCAAATGTTTAAGAATGCGAGCTCATGTGCGGGGCAACCCCGGCTCACTTGCTGAGCTCATGTGCGGGGACCCTGGCTCCATTACGTGTGGGTATTGGGGGTAAGAGTTAAGCGGCCAATCAACTGGGAGTCTGCCCGATCAGCAACTGCAGTGGTAAGGCGTAAACTCTGTGTTTTGGGGTAGTGTTAAGCGGCCAATCAGCGAATGTGAAACCATTCAGCTGTAAGGCGTAAACATCTACAAACAACGTGAATAGTGAATTGATTGAGATTGATAGTAGCTTGGCTACTCTTGTCTTGTCCCGATGATTGTTCTCTTGTACAATTTGTCTTGCCATGTCTTGATTGTGCACTCATGTTATAACTGCCATGTCATGCATACTATAACTGCTAGGTTGATAGTTGCCTTACTTTCAGTTTCCTTGCCCAAGTCTTTTAGACTTGCTGACATGTGCCCCTTTACTCTTTTGGGTGACACATGTTAGATCCTGAGCCTGAGTACCTTGTTGAGGACGAGGTGTTTGCTGACGCCGAGCCCGAGCTTGTGTTCGATGGGGAGTACGTGGACACTGGGGACCAGTCCTAGTGTTTTCGTTGTGTT
The DNA here is from genome assembly GCA_030789695.1 of Scilla litardierei. Lineage (NCBI taxonomy): Eukaryota > Viridiplantae > Streptophyta > Magnoliopsida > Asparagales > Asparagaceae > Scilla > Scilla litardierei. The sequence goes on from CM061131.1 coordinate 110,573,399, forward strand.
TTACTTTTGTTTAGACAGTTGTTTGTTATCGGTGCGTAGCACCTATACTTTGTTATGTCGTTGCTTTTGTTGGCCTTGTTCTGGGCCTTTAGACTCTTTCTTTTAGCCTGGTGGCTTTTCTGGATGTTGGACTTATTTTCATGTTGGACAATTTATGAGATGTGAGATTTTATTTCAGTCTCTCCTTGTGTTATTATTGTTGTTCCGTTGTGGTTACAGGGACATGCTTATGTTTTATTGACGCTTATCGGGTTTGGGGCTTCACAGCTCCACTCTCGTGCGGACCTTTTCACGTCTCGCCTCCATTTTAGGGAAGCGGGTCGTGACACATCCTCTCTGCTACCCCATTCTGCTGTGGCATACCAGTAATAGTGTAGCATCTCTAAATCCCTTCTGATCTACAGAATTTCTCGAAGAGATCTGACCTATACTCATCACCGTTGTCACTTCGGAGACACATGACTCGCCGACCAGTCTGAGTCTTGATCAGCTTCTTCCACTCGATGAAAGTGCTAAGAACTTGATCCTTCAACTTCAGCAGAAACACCCATACCATGCGTGAGAAGTCGTCGATAAATGACACAAAGTAGTGTTTCCCTCCCAATGAGGCCATCCTACTCGGGCCCCAAACGTCAGTGTGTACATAGCCGAGTGCTCTCTTCGTACTGTTAATGGCCGTCCCAAATGAAGCACGTGTCTGTTTGCCAAACACACAGTACTCGTAGAACTCGATTTTCCTGGTCTTGGCTCCTTTCAGACGATCTCCGACGATCAGCTTCTGCAATGCCTGCTCGCCCACATGACCTAAGCGCATGTACCATAACAATAAGTCGTCCCTCTTCGCCTCACGAGTCAGAGCCGATGTGCCAGCTACGACTGAACCATCCAAGTAATGGAGGTTGTCTCGGTGCTTCCCCTTTATCACGATTATTGCTCCTTGGGTCACCCTCAGAGTTCCATTCTCCATGGTCACTCGACAACCCTTGTATTTGAGTGAACCGAGCGATATGAGATTACGCCTTAGGTCGGGAACAAAGCACACCTCCTCGATGTCTTGTGCAACACCGTCGATCATCCTCATCCCCACCGTCCTGATGCCTGCCGTGCTATAGGCTCGGTCATCGCCCAGTGAGACTGTACACTTACAACCTTCCCTGAAGGTCGTAAAGTACTCTCGATGTGGCATCAAGAACGAGCACCCAAAGTCGAGCATCCAACCATCTGATGTCGTGCCCTCCGAAGCACCGACCAATACATACTCCTCGACCTCAACTCCTTTTAGGATGTTGTCAGTTGTGTTATGCTTCTTCTTCGCCTTCGGGCAGTCTCTTACGCAATGTCCTCTTTCTTTACAGAAAGAACATTGGTCCTTTGCCACCTTGCACTGGGGGCCTCTTATCTTGTCTCTGGACTTGGATCTAAAATCCCCCCTTCGATCTCCACCCTTCTCACCACTACGACCCCTTATGACTGTAAGAGCGTCGCTCGAAGCTCGGCTGCAGGTGTCCCCATCATTCTTCTTGAACTCGTTGCTCGTCAGAGCGTTGGATACCTCTTCAAATGTGATCGATTCCTTACCATAAGTAAGACCGACACCAAGTACTCATACTCGATGGGTAGAGAGTTGTGGAGAATCATCGCCTTGTCTTCATCGTTGACCTTCACGTCGACGTTCCTTAGGTCGATTAGAAGCTTGTAGTAGTAGTCGAGGTGTTCCTCCATAAAAACCCCATTGGCTAACTTCAAACCAAAAAGCTTCTTTTTCATGTGTAGCCGGTTCTAGATGTTCTTCTTCATGTACTTGTCGCCAAGCTCCTTCCAGAACATGCTTGCACTTGTCTCCTCTATATATGGTTATTTCTTCTCCTTCGACAAATACAGGCGGATGGTACCACATGCACTCTGATTCAAAGTTCTTCACTTTTGATTGGACATGTCTGTCGGCTTCTCATCCAATGTGATATCTTGGCTAAGTTGGTTCAATATATTCATGACTTCGCATCTCCACATACTGAAGTTGATCTTTCCATCAAACTTCTCAATTTAGTACTTTGTGTTAGACACGATAGTCTGAGAGGATGAAGAATACCCAGATGTTGATGCCTATGAGGAATCGTAATTGACACCACTACTCATCTTCTAATCCTCTGTTGATCTTCGGAACCGAGTGCTCTGATACCAATTTGTTGTGCGGCCAACCCAGTTGGTCACACCTAACACAATAGAATACACATGATCGCCGAAGAACCCCAGAACAAAGATGTGCAGATAAACAAATAGAGCACAAAGAGGATTGCTTTTAGGCCGTGGACCGGCCAAGGGGGAACCTCGATGAGCTTTATTACGAAAGGAGCGAACAATACAAATCTTCTCTTTGTCCAACGAAGAAGAAACATACAAGATCTCTCCAAAAGCTCACAATACAATCTCTCAAAGTTGGCTCTCACAAATGGCGGCTCGCTCAAAGGACACAATAGTGTTACACATGAAACCCTAACCTAAAACTCCATATTTATAACCCTAGGTTACAATAGGTGTCATCATTGGCTAGGATTTCCAAAGGATACAGATCCCGACAATAACAACATCCAATCCAATCGCCGCTCTATGCAATCAATGCGCCGCTTCTTATTGGGCCCTATGCCGCTTCCTAGTGGGCCGCATCCCAATGGGCTCCCATACGACCGTTCGACCTTCTTTTGTGTCGAACGACCGAAATACCGAGCCACGCGTACGAGCCTTCGACCAATGAGCCTCCATATGACCGTTCGACCGAACACGAACTCTAACCGTGTTACGACCCAATGATCCAATAGAAAAATGTAATCCAATGGGTACATCATTATCACTTGACAAAGATCTAAATGGTAAAAGTATTGATCAACGTCTATATCGATGTATGATTAGATCATTACTTTATCTTACAGCAAGTAGACCATATTTATGTTTTTAGTATGCTTGTGTGCTAGATATTAAGCAGATCCTAAGGTTTCACATCTTACAACAGTAAAAAGGATAATAGATATATTAAACACACGTCTGATTTTGGTTTATTTTATCATAAAACTAGCACATATGATTTAATATCATATAGTGATGTTGATTTTACTGATTGCAAATCTTACCGTAAAAGCACAAGTGGCACTTGTCACTTTCTTGGTCATGCTTTTGTTTCTTAGTTTAGCAAAAAGCAAAACTCAATTTCGCTATCAACTATTGAGGCAGAATATATTACCGTAGGACTTGCATGTGCACAAATTTTATGAATAAAACAAACTATATCTGATTAAGGCATTTAAGTGTAACACATGCCCAATTATGTGCGATGACACTAGTGCTATTAATTTATCTAAAAATCCAGTTCACCACGCACGAACTAAACACATAGATATATGTCATCACTTTTTGGATGATCATTTTCAGAAACGTGATATCATTAATATATAGCTACTGAAAAACAGATTGCTGACATCCTAACTAATCCTTTGAAAGAAGAAACTTTTTAAGACTTCGAAGAGAATTAGGAATAATTAGTGAATCTGAATTTTAATATTTGAAAGATAAATTTATATATAATTGTATGCTCGATTATATATACTAGTCATAACCCGTGCCCGTAGAGCACTGTTCATTTAAGATATCCCCCTCAAAATTTTAGATCCCCTGAAAATTTAGATCATCCTATGAAATTTAGTTCCTCCTAAAATTTAGTACTCTTGAAATTTAGTTCCGCTCAAAAAATTTAGAGTTTTCACAGCTAAATTTTCATTTCCTCTTAAATTTAGTTTTCATAGAGAATTTAGTTCCCCTTAAAAATTTTAGTTCCCCCTAAAAGTTAATTCCCTCCAGATTTAGTTCCCCAAAAAGTTCCATACTGATTTAATTTTTCCTAAGATTTTCACATGCTCATATTCTTTATATTTATTTTTTGTTTGCTTTGAAAAAATTTTGAAATTCGTCAAAATTCTTAATTCAATTTGTTTCCAAAATAATGTAATCAGAGTTGGTTACAAATGTGTTTAATTTTAGTTGCATTGATCAGATGACATATATAGGAATGAGATGCAAGGTATGCAGCGTTGGAATCATCACCCTCGATCTGGCTCGAGACATCTTTGAGAAATTGAATGGTAGCAGATTAATCTTTGAGAAATAGATGAATCGGGATTGTTTGTTTGATCATCTGGAGGTTCTATGTATTTGTATAATTAAATTTGGTGGTAATATTCCAAGAATTTTTTTTAGGTAATTTAATTACAATAGTTCTGTCTGGAAAAGGCAATACACAACATGTTGATACTCAGGACGTAGCCCTATAGAAGTATCAAAAGAAGATTTCTCACACTTCGATGACAATGAACTGACTCTCATTCCATATGTGACACTCTCATTACAGTAACACAAATTTTGAAGGGAAGAAAGAAGCAGTAAAAATAGTTTCAGTTGCCATGATCAATTCTATATACAATACAGGTTTTTCACAACATATCAGTAGAAATCCATCTCTTTGGGTTAGCCAATTCAGACTTTATAAAGATGGAGCTATCAGAATGGAAGTGGGCAAAAAACTTGCATTTGAATTATAGCATATCAATAATCACAATGCAAATCATATTGTCACAAATGAAGAATTCGGCGTTGGTGAGCATCCAGCATTCCTGCAAATGTTGGGGACACCTCATATAATTAACATGAGGGCTTAAGAAAATTATTTTTCAGTTTGCACTTAAATTTGTAATTCTTCAGCCAAACAGATGAAATTTTTATTGACATGCCTACAATTATGGAAAACAAAAATCAGATACTCAAAATAATCAAATTTCTTGCACTCTTTTACAATTGTTCTCTGTGCAAGAGATACATACATATGCTAAACATACCAACTAAAATGGAAATGAGTAGTATGGATCAAGACAAACTGCACTTTCTCTCTATTGTTAGGGTCAGCAGCCCTTGTCTCAAATATTGGAGTATGTCATATTAAAAAGACCTGAAAAAACAACACCAAAGGAACAACCTTACAACACACATCGGCCCTGAAACAACTGACAAATATTTTAACCAACAATCAGATAGATGCATGATACAATCCAAAAATGTGAACATGAATAAATTTTAAGTGTTCTTTCATGATCTCAAAGGGAGAACAAAGGGGATGGAGAGAGACTTATCAAACAGTGCCCCAACTAACTTTTTCTTTTCAAGGTCTGATAGTGAAAAAGACTTCAAAATACCTTCATAAAAATAAAGACAAATAACTTTCAAATTAAATCCTTGTTTCATTATAGACATCAGCTTCTTTTTAGACTTCACCCTCTTTTTGCGCAACAGAACTTAAAATCAACATAAAAAAGGGGAGCGAAAATAATTTAAGAACAATCATATTGAGAGTATTGTTCCCATGTCTTAGATTGTATATCAAACATATACATGTATATCAAACATATACATTCTATAAGTAAACGAAGTCTCAGTGCCAAACAAATACATGTATATCAAACAGATACATTTCATAACATTCTATGTCAATCTAAACCTTTTTACTACATGACCTTCCTCAATAAGTATGCTTATACCAATAAAAACCATAAAAATCCTATCTGAGCATGTAAGTATACATGTGCGGACAACCTGTCATTCCATCACAAACGAAGAAAATAAGTCAACAGTGCACAAAGGCTACCAAACCTAAATAAATAAAATAAAAATCCATTAACGCATTAAAAATATATTGAAAAAGTGAAAATAAACAACATCGAGTATTCTACAGCATGGTTAAGTGTTTATAGGTCCTGGATCCATCATGATTTCACATTGTCACTTTGTCGGAAATTATAATATAGTCGTGTCCTGGTTCCTCCGCTTCGTGAGAAAAAAAATGAGAACTCGGATGCTTGAGTTCTTTACATAACACATCTCAATGTAAAATATATTACAGCTCAACACATTCTATGCATGCACAGTATTTTGATAGATTTAAGGAGCACTTAAGATCATTTTCCATAAATATTATAAGTGGATTCTTAAGCTAAATAGAGTTTGTACTCATTCCAAACTATTGCCTTGCAGGCCACTCTTGAATTCTTCAAGAAATTTTCAGAATCCATCAGCAAGGACCTTCAGTTTGTCATTGATGACATATCCAATGAAGATTCATAGGCTGTTGGAGTTACTTGGCACTTGGGGATGTAGAATAATTGTTTTGGTTTTCTGTAAATTACAGAGTATGAAATCAAAAGTCCCTTCGTAATTTTGGAACTAAAATAAACCAAATAACAAAGTGGAAGGGAAGGCATTTCTCATTAAGCATGGGCTGTAGCTTTTATTGTTTGGACGTTTTAGATGGCAAGAAGCAGATACTGTAGGTTTCTTTCTCCTGATACTATTCTATGGAAAATATAAACTTTAGAAGCGGATAAATGAGTAAAAAGTAACCTCTTCAGAAGTGGACTCAAGAAATTGAGTTTGTGTACTGTTTGACAGATACATAGGTTATGATAACTGCCGCATGCACTATATTCCTTACTTTTTGATACAATAAAATGTATCGACTTCTTCATTTGCTACTGTTACTGATATTGCATCCATATTTTGCCCTAAGATATTGGACATTTTTTCAGGTGTGCCTAATAAATTGACTACATTATATTATGGGAAATTCTTCTTTTTGAATCAATTAAATCTTTAAGTGAAAATTGGCATCGCCATCATGCCAAATAATGTGATAAAAAATGATAGGTTCTCATGAATATCTAATGTGCTTTTACTGTTTACATATTTACATAATTGATATAAACGCATGTTCAAAGGATATTGATAGCTTCTTAATTCAGTTTTGGGCAAGATTGTGTGGACCTGTAGCCAAGCCTGGAGAAGCATCACTGGTAAGGGCATGCCTTTTTATCCACAAAGTTGAATTCACATATATCATGTCATGCACATGCGAGGCAAGTAATAAATCCAAAATATCACATGAATGTTATTGCCTTCAAGTTGATTACCTGTTGATTTGAAAGTGACAAATGCCTATCTTTGCCCTTATCCAGTTTCCTTTCCAGTAAATGTTGTAATTAACTTGCCAAGTATATTTCAAGAAAATGTAAAAAGTTCAGCTCTTCTGACAAAAATTATATCAGTCAATTACTTTCTTTTATTCTAGATGTCAATATCACATACATCTCTACCATTTTAAGGCTTTTTATACCTGACATGCCAAAACATATACTAACATGGTCATATTTCATTGTTATCTCTTCTAAATTCCACTAAAGATTAACATTCACACCAATGAGAAAAATCCTAAGTAATTGCAGTAAAAAGTTACATGCCGAAATCATCATAATGAGTAACTCCCCAATGCAAAATCCACTTCCCTTCCAAATTACATCCCACAATCAGTTTCCATTTTAATACCTACACATCATGTCGATCCAATCTCATTGTAACCTTCCCCACAACCTAAAACAAAACCAAAACTTTATCAATGAGTCAAAAAATTTGTCAAAAAAGTAACCAAATTTAAAATATCGCAGTATGCTACCGTATGAGTTCGCTTCAATTGGAATGTTTCATTGAAGACGATCTCGGCATCATGAGCTTCAGAAATAGGCCGCATTTGTGCCAAACTGGCCCTAACTACATGAAGAATCCTGAAATGAGTGGAATTGGTTAAAAATGTTGATATTTTGAAGGATTTGTGAGCACATATTAAGTGAGGGATAAATCTAGTGCACCACGAGTTTAACCGAGATCAAAATAGGCAAGAGTAAATGATAACCATTTTCTATTCTATAATGATAGTGCTGCTTTAATCTAAATACTCAGAGTCGCGTAAGTAGTTCTTTCATAATATTCTTTCATTATATCACCACCCAACTCAACATATCATGAAACAAACATGATAATTAAACCAAGAAAACCCATCAATTAATATATGCGAACTTCATCCTAAATATTTATTTAAAGGACAACAATAAATCATTTCCTTCAACAAATTGCAAAGCATCTGACAACATACCTAGCGAGCCAATAAGTTTTAACTCGAAATGGGTGTTTGGTTTTCAGCCTAACTAGTGATTCCAGCTGTCACGCCCCGCTTCCCTAAAATGGAAGGTGAGACGTGAGGAGGTCCGCTCAGACGTGGAGTTGTGAAGCTGCAGTCTGATAAGCGTCTATAAGAATTACGAAAGTAGCAGGTCCTTGTATTGCGACGAAACAACAACAACAATAATGACCAGATAAAAGAAACATCCACCAATAAAACATCCAACTATTTTTCTTAACATCACAGAAAAGTCACCAAAAAGTACGAATCTGATCAAAGGCCTAAAGCATGGCCAACAAAAAGAAGAGATAGGTGCTACGCACCGAAATCTAACAGCAACTAAGGAAAAACAACAACTAAGGAGACTCCAAGCGAGTCTAGGACTGGTCACCAGTGTCCTCGAACTCAACCTCTGGAGGAACCTCAAACTCAGCGTCAACGAACTGCTCGTCCTCCACTATCTGCTCTGACTCAAATCCTGACATGTGTCACCCAAAGAGAAAAGGGCACATGTCAGCAAAAGTCTCCCAAAAGAAGGCGGAGAACTTTTGTGCAAGGATACGAATATAAAAAAAACTAGCAGTTCTAAAGTATAGAAGATGACATGACATGAATGCAACAGTTTAAACATGAGCATTAATGCAACAATTTAAAGATGAACATGAAAAGTAACATTGGCACGACACGTTGTAGCAAAAGCTACTAAACAATATTCACGATTTTCACGATTAACTTGCATTCACGATGTGCACAGGGTTTACGCCTTACAGCTGAAGTTGCTGATCTGGCATACTTCTACACTGAGTGGTCGCTTAACCCTACCCTAATCCCAGAGTTTACGCCTTACGGCTGAAGTGGCTGTACTGGCACACTTCTACGCTGAGTGGTCGCTTAACCCTACCCCTCCACATGTATCGAGCCAGGGTTTCCCCAGTACGTGAGCTCTCTTCTGGATCACGAGCCAGGAAGTGTTTTTCAATATGGCATAGGGTTGTGCCCGCAAAAGCAGGTGCCTAGCCTCAATCCTCAATAACATTTGTAGCGTGTGCTACTCAATCACGAAGAAACATATTGCATGACATGACATGGGATGAGCAGTTAAGTGCGTACCATTAATGAAAATTAAACATGACATGGCAGCATGAATGGAAGCAAGTAAAAGTGTCGGATCTAGCTTCGTTGTCAAGCTAGATCAAGAGTGGTGTCGGATCTAGTTTCGTTGTCAAACTAGATCAAAAGAGGCGTCTAGGCAGCTATCATTTCACTGTCTAGTCTCTTTTACGCTAACAAACAAATTGGCCTAAAAACGTGGCCTAAAACATTTACTGGCAAGTATCACTTGCCTGCACAACCAAGCTGAAGTCACGATCAACCAGAGTCCAAACTACCTACGTGTTTAGATCGCAGTCCAGCCTACAACCCAATTTATTAATCTTGATTAGTGAAACACAACCATCAGAAATTACCAATTTTAGTTGATTAACAGGCAAGTGGTGATTCCTACGGGGCAGATCTTACCTCATCACGACCCGAGAGCTACTCTGACGTCGGGTAGCGACGTCAGGGGTTGGATTCCGGTATCGTGTAAGGTAACGGCGTCGGCTCGGGAACGGTAAAGGGTCGCAAAGAAACACGTATCATATCTGCGACATGGATATAATATTAAGTCGAGGAAAAATATAAAAATTCCCCTATGTTCATATATCATTCTTTAAAATTACTGTTTAGCATAACTTCATCCAATAGGGTGTTCCTTATTCATGCTTATAAGTTACTGATTATTTAACACACATATGTATAGACTTATATAGATGTAAACTAGGTATAACTATATTATATAATTTAATACATTATAACTTAATGGAGTATACTGCTATAAAAATACCATGTTACAAATAATACAAACACTGTTACTCACTGTCATAGCATATTAACATAGTTGTATTAACATTTACTGTTTAAGTATCACTATTCACGTGCAAACGATTATACCCACAGCTTGGCTTCCAAAGTTTCTGTTAGATGAAGATGGGGCCACGGCTCGGATGGCGATGGCCAGGGGAGTGCAGCACGTGGTTGCACAGAGCACCGCCATGCGGCAGCAGCAATGAAGAAGAACGGCAGCAATGGGGAGATGGGTGCTCGGCCATGTAGGGGGCGTCGGGCTGTCAGGGCTTGGCCGGCGGTTCAGGTGGGGGTGTGGGTCCGGCGATCGGCTCGTGGGGGTTGCAGAAAATCAAAGGTGGAGGAGGAGAGGAGATCTGCCGGCGTTGGGGGCCTCGCCGTGAGTTGGGTTGGCCGGAGTCGCTGGGGTGGCCGGCGAGCGAGGCAAAGAGGGCCGGGGAGCTGACAGGGTGGCCGGAGAGCGATGGGGTAGGTCGTCGGCGCCTGGAGGGGCTTGCGCGATCGGAAAAGGGCCGCGCGCGCTCAGAGATGATGTTTGCGGCGGTTGGGTTGCTCTCTCTCGCGTGGAGAAAAAGAACAGAGGGCGTCGGCTATTAGAGTCCTCTTGGGTTTCTAGGTTAGCTTTAGGTTGATGTTTTAGTGTGTAGGGTTTAAAATTGGCAGCATGTGAAAAGCCCAAACTGTTTGGGTTTTATATTAAAATAGTGTGATTTTGGGGCAGCACGAGAACCCCTCTATTGGGTTCAAAAGTCTCTTATTATAGAAGTTTTGTTTGTGGGGTTTTAAAAGGCAGCAAGTGAATAGGTTGGGCTTAGGTTCATTATAGAGTTTTAAATATAAGGTTGGGTTGCAAGAGGAAGCCAGGAGAAGTTGGGCCCAAATGCAAGCTAACATTGTTTGGGTTCAACAACGCACGTGAAGCCCCTGGGCTATGTAATGGTCGCTTTCCGATCGTACCTTCTTCGTGCACGTGCTATTGACCGTGCACGTATTTGTTTTATACTTTGTTTGTTTCTGAATACTATGGTGTGATATGTCGTTGTGATCGTCTCTGAGAGTATTAAATTGTGGCACTATTTTGGAACGACATTTCTTGAGTCGTTCCCTTACGATTTAACCTTATTTGAAGAGACGTCGCGGTTTTCGCTTTTGACGTGAGACGTTTCTATGTTTAGTTTCGTCCCTCGACGTCGGAATTGAGAACCGTCTTCTTAGTTTTCTTTCTCTCGTCGCCCCGATCACCTCAATATTTATTTCATAATTTTTGGATTTCATTTGTCCTATTTTACATTTTTGGCCAAGCTTAAAATATTTTTAAATACTAAGTTTTAAAGTATTTTCGACCCAATATAATTTCTATTAGATTATAACTCTTCAAAACATTTTTGACCCAAATCCTAGCCCCTTGGCCGCACCCCTATTGCTTGAGATATAGTGTGGGTGAATTTTTGGGTTTAAAATTAATTAAAAAGCAATTTTAATTCAAATTAAACCCTAGACTTGGTCAAACCCATCTACACTATATATAGGAGGCTTAGGGTACCCATTTCCCTCAAGCAATCAACCCTAGCCGTCACAAAAACCCCCCAAACTTTCGCATTTCAACTTGTGACGTTCGTCGCAGCCGCACCCCCGCGGCCGCCTAGCCAGACCGACGAAATCCCCTATTTTACATCGGTCTGACCGAGAGCCCCGCCCGCATCGCTGCTCCGCTCCGCACATTGCAAATTCAACGTTGCAACCCCCGCTACGACTGAACGCCCCTCTCGGTCTGACCGAGGCCCGCGCCCGCTCCGCTCCGCATCCCCGCTCCGTTGCAACCCGCTCCACTGCAGCCCCCGCTCCCAAGCGCCCGACCGACGTTTTCCCTCACAGCGCCCCGCTGTGACCGAACGATCCCCGCTCCGCAGCGACCGACCGACCCCGTGCGCTATGATCTCTCGGTCTGACCGAGAGATTCTCTCGCAGCGGCTCGGTCTGACCGAGCGACTTTCGTCGCAACGTCGTAACTTCCGCAACGCTTGCTGCCGTGGGCACCCCAAGTTCTCCAGAGGTGTTGTGGGTCTCCCATTGGCTCCTAACACTACTGTGGGTCCCACCTAGTTGTATCCTCTTCGTGGATTTGTCGATTACGACGTTGCGATACGTCGTAGCCCTTCGTCACACGTCCTAGCGTTGGAATCTTGGTTCGTCGTTCTGGTTGCTGCCCGGACTTGACGAGCGACGAATTTGGACTAGGAGTGCCATCTTATTTTCCAACCCCTGGTGTCACTACCCGACGCCAATGTAGCTCTCGCGTCGTGTTGAGGTAACGTTTTGCACCCTTAGGACCCCCAACCCATTGCCTGTTAATCAAGACTAAAATTGATGTTTTTAAATTGTTTTAAATTCACTAATCAAGATTAATAATATGGGACTGTAGGCTGGTGGACTTATGCACATAGGTTGTTTGTGACTTGTGGACTTTTGGACGGTGTTTTCAGACGTCAGATTTGCAGGCAAGTGAAACTTGCCAGATCTTTGTTTAGGCCATGTCTTAGGCCATTTCTTGTTTTAGGCGTAAAAGAAACTAGGCGACGAAATGATACTCGCCTAGACGCAATTTTAAGATCTATCCTGACGACGAAGCTAGATCTGTCACCCTGCCATGTCATTCATGCATTGTCTGTCACGTTTAAATTTCCATATATATACGCACTTACTCTTGCCATGCCATGCATTCTAAACTTGTCATCCCATGCTTGAATGTTTCATTTGTAGCACACGCTACTTGTACTTCCTGGCTCGTGATCCAGAAGCGGGCTACATGTGTTGGTCAAAAGCCAATGCCCGATTTCCTTGTTCAGACTAGGCACCTGCGTTGCAGGCACAACCCTATGCCAAATACACTTCCTGGCTCGTGATCCAGAAGCGAGCATTCATGTTCGGGGGTAAAGCCATGGCTCGATACACGTGGATGGGTAGGGTTGAGCGACCACTCAGCGTAGAAGTGTGCCCGTACATCCACTTCAGCTGTAAGGCGTGAACTCTGTGCACGACATGAAAACGTGACTTGTGATTGTTGTAGTTTCTACTCTTGCCATGCCATGCTAGTTGTCCTCTTGTACTTGTTGTTGTACTTTACTTTACCTGTTGCACTCCTACTTTAACTGCCATGTCATTGCATCATGCTAGAACAGCTAGGTTGCTTTGCTTTACTTTCAGTTTCCTTGCACAAGTCTCTTATAGACTTGCTGACATGTGCCCCTTGCTCTTTTGGGTGTCACATGTTAGACCCTGAGCCAGAGACCGTTGCTGGGGACGTGGTGTTTGCTGACGCTGAGCCTGAGCCCATGTTTGTCAAGGAGGAGTTTGTGGACACCGGTGACCGGTCTTAGTGATCTTGCTGAGCTTTCCTTTTGTTTTAAGATTGCTGTTAGTTGTCGGTGCGTGACACCTTTACTTTGTACGTTGTACTTTTGTTGGCCATGTTTGGGCCTTACACTCTTTTCCTTTTTAGCCTGGTGGCTTTTCTGTGATGTTGAAACTTATTTTATGGATATTCTGAGATTACTTTTGTCTCATTATCTTTGTTTCGTATCGCATTTTGCAAGGACATGCCATTTGAAGTTTTATTGACACTTATCAGGCTTGTAGCTTCGCAGCTTCAAGTCTGTGCGTACCTACTCACGCCACGCCTCCATATTTTTGGGAAGCGGGGCGTGACAGGCTGGTTCGAAAAAATGATGAAGGGGGGTTTGAACCGTGAAGGGTGCGTGCGTCTCCCGCCTGGGTTCTTGGGTTTAAACACAGGTTGAAAAAGGGTTAGAGCGAAACGCTAGCTAAACGGTGTCCGAAATGTATAATAAAAATACCGGGACGATCGTGTCGATGAGAGAATCGAGACTAAGAAGGTTGGTCGCAGCTAGGGCAAAGGAGAAAGGAACTAAAAATAGAAAGGTCTAACAACGAAGGTGAAAATCACGACACCTCTACAAACAAAGTTATTTTGTGGGAGAACGACCCGCGAAATGACGTTCCAAAATATTTCCACAAATAAATACTCTTCGAGAGGGTCACAACGGCATATCATAACATAAGGTTCGGTTACAAGAAGGGTCCAAAATAAATACGTGTACGAACAAAAGTACGTGCACGAAAAGCATACGATCGAAAACAGACTGTGACATCCTACCCACCTTAGAATAAAGTCCGTCCTCGGACTTTCTAACTTAGAATAATATATATACTAGCCATTCTAGTAACTACACCAAACACATCACGTTATAATTCAAACCAGGTATAGCCACTACAAGTGCTTATATATGCATTAAATAGTCAAACATTAATACTACAACCAGGTAAGTATATATGCACATTCGATTCTCGTACCTATCGTAGACGATCAAATTCATACACATACTTCAATCATTCATGTAGTCACGTACTTCCCATATATAGCTATCACACACTATCACATAACTAAGTCTCTCATACTTACATGAAAATAATTTCACACTAGCAAATACATTCATAGCACTCACGTACATATAACTAACTATGAACGAACAAACATTGATATACCACTCCCTATATCTCCTAGTATACATCCAACACCAAACACATCAACACATATAATCACACCATACCATTATTAAATCAGGTTTACTATATCTAACATGCATTCACCATTACTATAATTTCACAAATATATAGTTATTCAAATGCACGCAGATACTTCACCATATAATCACATCACATACAGTCCTATAACTATAATCAAGACTCATCACACGTACCATAATCACAAATACCTATAACTAAGCACATACTTACCCGTGCATGGTGCATACCCACACACGCTAGTATACCATTCATACATACCACTCATACCACTATATACTTAGCGCAACAACACACCTAATTTAGCTAACAGACATACCTCAAACATGGAAAACCTTAGTAATGAACTATACCACAAGACCAACACTCATAACTATAATATGGTATAGTCACCAACAATCATGTGCGTAATACAACCAGACACAAACAATCCTATCACTATACATACATCATCCATCGCTATATTCATGGTACTACACGCAAACCACAGACATATGTAACAATATACTTAGAGTATACCCACTCAAGCTTGAGTGAGACTCAAAACCCACATCAGAATACTCTATATACATAACACGATATTTATACATATACCAACACCGCTCCAACATATATATATATATATATATCTACCAACGTAACCACACACATACTATAATAATATTACAAACATCAGCACACATATATAATCAAATACATTATCTCATATATGCATACGTCGTATAGTCACGTACATATAATATATGTTCACACCATAGCCATTTACATATAACTAGTATACTACTACATATAACTATCTGTTCCTAGTTAAAACATGCAATAATCGTGTATACCTCATGGTATACACGCACACACAACATCACGTAAAAGCAAGCAATACCAAACAAAATTATAATCCTATTACCATACGTATATCACATATATACTCATGCAGCAAATACATAACTACTTACGTCTAAGCACAATACATATCTACGTACGAGCACACACTCACACGTACTAACATATAGGTCATATAATAGGCCTACACACTTAACTATAAGTACACCTATACTATTACACTTAACATTCACATGACTTACTAATATATATGTATCAAGCATTTACACTATTTTCAAACTACATACACTACTAGTATATACTCTAATACAATTTCCTATATATATACAAACATTCCTAAAGTGTTATAGCTAACCACACCCATATAACTAATATCATTCATACAACTTTACATATATATTACGAATAACGCTGAGTATATATATATAACACGAGAGGCAATCCTTAATATCCTTAGGGTAACACACTCATACATGTCCACACACTCTACTTATATTCATGCATCACGACTACATCCCAAAAACCAAAGGGCCCACCACTAAACTTGAGTTGACATAAGCACCGTCAAGCACTAGTAGGGTGACAAGCAAGAGAAAGGAAACCAAGATTAAAGAGCGTAACGAAACAAGATCGGAAAGACCGGGTGCAGAAGATGGGCGAGGATAAGGAGAAAACTGGCTGGGTGAGACAAAAACATTGTCCTAAATAATTAAATAGATGAAAGAAGAATACGTGTAAAATGTGGTATCATATATATATATATATATATATATATATATATATACTCTTAAAAATATGTAGGAATGGCGAGCCAACGGTAAAAAGTTTAAAACACGGAAAAAGTGTTGAGACAAGGAAATAATGAGTAAGGTGAGGCAATGATCGGGTTGTAAATGAAAGTAGGTTTATACGAAAATTTTGAAATATGAGCACGATGAACATATATCTGATATATATATATATAATATTGAAATTCTATTTAGCTTAGAAAAATATTCTAAATTATGTACGGTGAATTAAAGAATAATAATAAACTTAGCAGCATAGAAATGGAAGGAAAGATATATTGAATTATCAAAAATGGTAATAAAGTATTAAAACCGAAATATGAAAGATCTAAGTTAGGAAATTATTACGAGATAGTAATTAAAAATTACAACCAATAGACTTCAAAATCTACGAAAGAATTTTTACTCAACCGAAAAGTAAGGAATTTAAATATATAAGAAGGGGGTTTAAAAACGAAATTTAAACCGAGTGAAAACTTTTAATAAGGAAAATCGAAAATAACTTTGGAAGAATCAAGATTTGCAACGGAGAAGATTTGAAAGATTAACAATAATCGTCAGGAAGCGATCACGAGTATCGAGGACAAAGATTATGATCACGTGATGAATACGACTAGGATACAATTCATGAAAAACTACGATGGGGTTCTACGGTCGATAACACAGAAGCGTAATGATCAGGAAAATGATAGAATCAGGGGTCCCAATTACCAGGTCGACTATAGGTCAAGAGAAACTTAACACTAAGGCTGTCTAATGGGCTAGAATGTAATAGAAATCTCAGGGAAAGGGTCTTAGAGAATCAAGATTACGTTCTGATGGGTCCGAAATTGTTGGACTCAACGAACGACTAAAAAAGAAAAGCTCTAGAAATCTAATATGGTCAGGGCTGGGTGAGAGACTGCTAAGACAACCTAAGACGAGTACAGCTAAATCTTGACAAAGGCTCCTAACTATCAAACCTGGACATCTACCTAGGTCTTCCTACCATCTAAGACAGGAAAACGTTTAGATTAGACTTAATTATGACTTGGATGTTCCGAATATTTAATTGGATGTTGTTTATCATTATTGTTGTTCCGATATTTCACAGATGCAAAGAGGGACCTGCACGGGCCACCAACAAAACCTGTCACGCCCCGCTTCCCTAAAACGGAAGGCGAGACGTGAGGAGGTCCGCTCAGACGTGAAGCTGTGAAGCTGCAGTCTGATAAGCATCTATAAGAATTATGAAAGTAGCAGGTCCTTGCATTGCGACGAAACAACAATATAATAATGAGCAGATAAAAGAAACATCCACCAATAAAACATCCAACTATTTTTCTCAACATCACAGAAAAGTCACCAAAAAGTACGCATCTGAACAAAGGCCTAAAGCATGGCCAACATAACGAAGACATAGGTGCTACGCATCGAAATCTAACAGCAACTAATGAAAAACAACAACTAAGGAGACTCCAAGCGAGTCTAGGACATGTCACCAGTATACTCGAACTCAACCTCTGGAGGAACCTCAAACTCAGCGTCAACGAACTGCTCGTCCTCCGCTACCTGCTCTGACTCAAATCCTGACATGTGTCACCCAAAGAGAAAAGGGCACATGTCAGCAAAAGTCTCCCAAAAGAAGGCGGAGAACTTTTGTGCAAGGATACGAATATAGATAAAAACAACTAGCAGTTATAAAGTATAGAAGATGACATGACATGAATGCAACAGTTTAAACATGAGCATGAATGCAACAATTTAAAGATGAACATGAAAAGTAACATTGGCACGACACGTTGTAGCAAAAGCTACTAAACAATATTCACGATTTTCATGATTAACTTGCATTCACGATGTGCACAGGGTTTACGGCTTACAGCTGAAGTTGCTGATCTGGCGTACTTCTATACTGAGTGGTCGCTTAACCCTACCCCAATCCCAGAGTTTACGCCTTACAGCTGAAGTGGCTGTACATGCACACTTCTACGTTGAGTGGTCGCTTAACCCTACCCCTCCACACTTCTACTTCTATACTTCTACTTCTACTTCTATACTGAGTGGTACAGGCACGGCTTACAGCTAATGTACAGGCACACTTCTACTTCTATACTGAGTGGTCGCTTAACCCTACCCCAATCCCAGAGTTTACGCCTTACAGCTGAAGTGGCTGTAGAGGCACACTTCTACGTTGAGTGGTCGCTTAACCCTACCCCTCCACATGTATCGAGCCAGGGTTTCCCCAGTACGTGAGCTCGCTTCTGGATCACGAGCCAGGAAGTGTTTTTCAATATGGCATAGGGTTGTGCCCGCAAAAGCAGGTGCCTAGCCTCAATCCTCAATAACATTTGTAGCGTGTGCTACTCAATCACGAAGAAACATGTTGCATGACATGACATGGGATGAGCAGTTAAGTGCGTACCATTTATGAAAATTAAACATGACATGGCAGCATGAATGGAAGCAAGTAAAAGTGTTGGATCTAGCTTCGTTGTCAAGCTAGATCAAGAGTGGTGTCGGATCTAGTTTCTTTGTCAAACTAGATCAAAAGAGGCGTCTAGGAAGCTATCATTTCACTGTGTAGTCTCTTTTACGCTAACAAACAAATTGGCCTAAAACATTTACTGGCAAGTATCACTTGCCTGCACAACCAAGCTGAAGTCACGATCAACCAGAGTCTCTTATTATAAAAGTTGTTTGTGGGGTTTTAAAAGGCAGCAAGTGAATAGGTTGGGCTTAGGTTCATTATAGAGTTTTAAATATATAAGTGTGGGTTGCAAGAGGAAGCCCGGAGAAGTTGGGCCCAAGTGCAAGCTAACATTGTTTGGGTTTAACAACGCACATGAAGCCCAGGGGTTGGTTCAAAAAAATGATGAAGGGTGGTTTGAACCGTGAAGGGTGCGTGCGTCTCCCGCCTGGGTTCTTGGGTTTAAACACAGGTTGAAAAAGGGTTAGAGCGAAACGCCAGCTAAACGGTGTCTGAAAGGTATAATAAAAATACCGGGACGATCGTGCCGACGAGAGAATCAAGACTAAGAAGGTTGGTTGCTGCTAGGGCAAAGGAGAAAGGAACTAAAAATAGAAAGGTCTAACAACGAAGGTGAAAATCACGACACCTCTTCAAACAAAGTTATTTTATGGGAGAACGACCTGTGAAATGACGTTCCAAAATATTACCACAAATAAATACTCTTCGAGAGGGTCACAACGGCATATCATAACATAGGGTTCAGTTACAAGAAGGGTCCAAAATAAATACGTGTACGAACAAAAGTACGTGCACGAAAAGCATACGATCGAAAACTGACCGTGACACCAGCCTTTGAGAAAATTAAAGGTAACTTCTATTTTACGAATGCAAAATTTGCATTGAAATTTGAAAACATTACCGTGCCTGCAAGCCAAGGGTAAGTTTATATTTTGTGACTCCACTGTGTGCAAAACATACTGCTCCTACAAAAATAAAAAACCAAAACTTTGTTGTTAAGCTTCAATTTTTTAAGAAGAAGACACATTTCATTAGAAGAAGACATATTTTTCCCAATGTAATGTAAATACCCCTAATACAAAAATTTATCGAGATGAACGAATTTCTCACCGGAGCTTTTAGCGGAGCAATGCAAAAATATAATTAAGCTTTTTTCAAAAAAGCATTCTGTCCTAATTTAAATTATATCTATAATCGATGAGTATCAAAATAACCAAAATCGACCTCCAAATTTCTTAAATTTAAGATCATCGGCCTAAATTAGCTAAAGAAATTTATAAGAAGAAATTTTAAAAAGAAAAATGCAGGAAACTCACACGAACACTCGAATGAATGATTTCCCCTTCCCGTCTCCGCACGCAGTGATCCTCATCACATGAATGCTCTTAAACCCAAATCGCCCAACTCGGTTCTCTCCATTCACAGCATTCTCCTTGGTTGGCATAGAAGGAACAACCTTTTGGCCTTTAAGCCCAGACCCAAGTGAAATCGCATGGTATAGAAATTGAAAAAGCTTTGTTTCCCTGTAAAATTTTGCAGCAAACAAAGAAAGAAGAAGACGCAAAACAAACCAAAACTGACAAAAATAAGAGCAAATTGTTCACCGCAACCTGCTCTATGAAAAAATAAGAAATATGGATACCTTTGCTTCACCGCAACATGCTCTGTCATCTAATAAATCATATGCAAAACTGTAGAAGTCTCTCACTGTATAAGAAATTATGATGAATATGTATGCAATGCACTTATTATTATAAACATGTAAATCATCATAAAACCATGATAAATATCCATCATCACAAATCACATGATGCAACATCCATCAAAATAATTGATCTAAAACATCATATATATTCAACAATAATCCCAAAAATAGGAAAAGGAGCGTTCTGCGGAATTCATCTGGAATTCGAATTTTATGACATCAAATGTTAAAATGTATAATGCACATGAAGAGCAATTAATATTCCTAAATATACGAAGGCAATAAAAATCTGGACCCCATTAATATTCCTTCGAGATACATGGTTCCGCAATAGCAAGAAGATATGGTTTGGAAGAATCCATAAGCTCTCGAATGCCCATGATAAAAGATCCTTTCCCTGCCCCGCGACAATTCTAGAAAATAAGCTCCATTAATGAGATGAAAAGAGAGGCCCTATGGAGGAAGCAACCATAGGAAGAGGATTATTCGTCTACAGCCCATTGTCATGTCGTCCAAGTAGATCCAAGGCGACAGAATCCATGTGCACATGGTTGGCAGAGCACCTGGATGTATAAACAATGCCTCTGCTGTCGCTCCCCGCCGGTAATGTATCCGGAGGATTACGACATCGCACGTCAGCTTGGAGCTTGGCTGATTGAGTAGACAGGATAGCAACCTTAGTCGCTTCAGACATCTTCGGGCGAGGTTGCAAATTTGAAATGTTAGCAATGGGAAGACATGTTGGTGGCGACAGTGGGACGGTCGGGGTAACCAAACTCAGACGGGAGGAAGACGCATGGGGTGCTGGGCACAAAGTATTTTATGTCACACTAAAATCCTCTGAAGGCCCAGTGGTGGGAGAGCCCACAGCAATAGCCGCAACGGCTTGGGCTGCTTGCTTAAAACAAAGACCAATAGTAGAATTCAAACCGGGCATGTCAACTTCTGCAACTAAAGAGATATGCAGTCAAGGGCTTGGCCCAGCCCTAGTTAGGCTCATGTGAGGCCCAGAAGAGAGCGGGCCTTCCGTCAGTCTTATAAATGAGATGCAGATGGAGCGGGTTGGCCCAAAACCACAGCTACCTCGTTCGAATCGTCACCATCCAAATTGGCCCACTCTGAGAATGTTGAAAATCTCGAGCCTGTCCTGGCAACCGCCCCAACTTTCATGGGCATTGTTCCCAACTGTCGTCAGGAGCCACGACGACTCCATCGGCCACTCGCTACTAGCCAATGCCCAAATCCAGAAGGTGGAGCATTTTGATTTGGCAGAGCAGCAGTCCTAGACAACAGAGCAGTATGATTTGTCAAAGCAGCCTCACTAGTCATTGACAAACTATCAAAAGGTCGAACATCATTGTCGTGACCAGCATCCACCCCTGGCGTTGCAGATTTCACCGGAAAAAATGGTCAGGGATCCTTGTGACCAACTCGCCTACATTTGAAGCAGATCAAATTCAATCCGTCATAACCAATCCGTCATTTTGAATAGATAGCCACCGTCCCTCAAAGAAAACATTCATCTTCAGCTGTGAGTTCAAATTCACTTCCACACAAACTCGTGCAAACCTCGCTTTCAACACCAGTCGAGTGTGAGAATCAAACTTGATCGCTTTCCCCATTGAGTTGCCTAGCGCGAATAAGACTGTCATCATAATATTCAGCAGGCAGGTAGGGGAAACGAACCCATACGTTAGTGGAATCGATCGTCGAGGTGGTCGGGCAGAAGTCGGGGACCTAACGACAAATTTTCAGGTAATGCCCGAACACCATCCAAGGTTCTTCCTTCATCGCGAATATCAAGTCCTCCTCACACGTGAATTTAACCATAACAAAAGCCTCGCCGAGTTCTGTCAACTCCAATTCTCCTTTTGGTTTCCGAAGATGAAGTAGTTTCTCCTCCAAGACCCTCAACGTAACATTTCAACCAAGGAGTTTCACTATTACCGCTCAATTGCATTTGAGGCGGAGTCGTTGTTTGAACGACGATGATAAGCCAATGCTTTCCTAATCACCTATGGTAGTCACTCGAATATCATCATCCAGGTCAGTACCCTCCTTCCATCTGCATCACTAATCCTCCAGTAGATTGGGATCCCAAGCATGCCTCCTTGAAAGATCGATGGGAGGAAGACGCAAAAGGGGTGCCATCATTGACAGTTGGGGTAAGAAGTTCTTCGCAACTATCAAGCCCGCCATCAGAATCCATGGTCTCCACTCCATCACCCAGTACCATCTCATTCACCTTAATTTTCTTCGTACTTCGCTTCAGGATGTCATCTTCTCCCTCGACCTCTCACGGCCAGTGTCCTCTGTTTCCGACAGTATCTCTATTTTCGGGCCAGTGTCCTCTGTTTTCTACATTCTCCATTTAATCGTTTATGTTATGAATCAACTACTGGGGGAGGAGCCCCCACCTCTTTATTTATAGGCAATATGGAAGAATACAAATATGGGCTACATTAATATGGGCCTATCTCTAGGATAGCCCAGAATCTCAACCAACTACGGTTAAATAACCGTTCACAACACTCCCCCTTATCCAGCCATATGTGTGGACTCTGCTCGTGAATACTTCAGGATTCTGAGCATAGGAGAGTCTCACATGGGGTGGATACTTCAGGACCTTGAGTTGGTGAGATTTGCCTCGTTAAAACCTTTAGCTATGGAAAACCCAGTGGGAAAAACCATAGTTAAGGAAAAAGAGTACAAATGCTCTTTAACTCCCCCTGATTTGTACAAGTGACTCTGCTCATGAATACTTCTAGATTCTGAGCTTCAGAGAGGGGTGGATTCTTCAGGATCCAGAGTTGATGTGATTTGCCTCATTAAAGCCTTTGGCTATGGAAAACCCAGTGGAAAAAATCATAGCTAAGGGAAAAGAGTACAAATTCCCTCAACTCCCCCTGATCTGTAAAAGCTCTTAGGCTTTCAGATCTTTTTGGCTTATCTCATCACTCCTATTTACAACATTCCGAAAATATACACATATTACAAAGTTATCACAATTAAGTAGCTGCTAAATCCAGAAACTCTGGAGAGGTGTGCTAAGTATCGTCGTCTCTGATGTGGTCTTCAGACTATTTGGTCAGCTCCATAATACCAGCCTCTATCCCAATCGTCACTGGGATGCGATGTACCAGCAGGCGCCCTCAAATACACCATTGGTGTGGTGAGGATCTCGGAATGATAGGATGATGTCGCCTTCATAAATTGCTTTGCAGATCTGCAATAGATGGCCATCCCACTATGGGTACCCGATCTGTGATTTCTCAGTGTAGGGACCGGACCTGTAACCTCCATTTGCATAAACATTGGAGGATGCTACTTCATATTGTAAGTCCAAATCTTTCGACCCTTGGAGGAAGCGCAGAAGGCTTAACTCCGGTCTAATGGCCCTTTTAGGTGCCAACTATATCTGGCTAATGAGTTTACTACAACTACTATATCGGGACGCGTGCAGTTAGCCAGGAGTGCCTGATTGCACTTAGATAAGGGACTTTAGGACCAGTTATATCCTCCCCCTCTTCCAGCGATCGGAAGGGTTCTTTTTGTACATCCATTAAGTATACTCCCATAGGTGTACTTTCGATGACAATGGTCCTTTTTGTTGGATCCTGTGGATGGCAAACAACACTAGAAGGGGGGTTGAATAGTGTTGTATAAAGATAAAACTTTTTCGTTCTTTAATCAATCAACACAAAACAAAACTTTCTAATGTTGCCTAAGAAACCAAGTAGAGTGATCTACGCTTGGTTCTTAATCAACTTAATTAATCTTCAAAACAAGTCAGAGATAAAACTCTTCTGGTAGTCGACTCCCTAAGAACAGTAGTCGACTCCCAGAGGGAAATTAAGCACAGTTCAGTTAAATAAATACTTAATGAAGATATATAATATTTCACAGAAGTATAAGAGAGAAGCAGATACAGAAATTGATCTTGCAATATATTATGAATGAGTTACAAATGTAATACTCAATGAATCAAGATAAACAAAGTAGAGATAAACAATCACAGAGAGAATCAAACGCAAACACAAGGATTTTTATCCTGGTTCCCCACAACCCTGGGTACGTCCAGTCCCCGACCAATCCGGTACGAGATTTCCACTATTGCCTTAGCAATACAAATACCTAGCCTCACTAGGATTTCCGACCACCTAGACTTGTCTAGGATTTTACCCTTGCCTCACAACCCGAGGACTTTACCTTGCCTCACAATCCGAGGACTTTTCACAAACACCTTGCCTACAACAAGGATTTACAACAACCCTTATCACCAAGGGACTACAAGTAAAATCAAATCCAATACACCACAATGAATTAGTGGAGATTGGTTTTTACACCCAATAATTCTATGGCCAAGATTAAATATGCAATTGTGCTTAACGTGGCTAAAAGAATTTAAATCGTTCGTAGATCACACAGAGAATATGAGTTTATTCAATGTGATCTAGAATCTAGATGTGTTCTTAGATCACACAAAGAATATGAAATTATTCAATATGATCTAGAATCTAGATGTTTCAAAAATCCTTTGAGAATATAAAAAATCAAAGAGAAGGATTTTGAAAACCAATTTGCAATAGCCAAATAATAATAATGATCTTAAAAAGAATTATAAAGAATATAAGCAATAAGATCAGAAATTGAAAAACCGTTTTGGCTATGAAGAACTTTGAGAGCGATGAGAACGATGAGATCTTTTGAGAGAATAAGAATTTTGCTCAAGAGTAAATTGGTGAGAAAAATGTTCTCATAGGGTCTCTATTTATAGAGCCAAAGGAGAATTCAAAATAATTCAAATCAAGTTTGACTTCAGCCCAAAAATCAAGCAATGAATAAATGAGAGAGTGAATCAAGGAATTCTGGTTGCACAGCAGGTAGTCGACTCCCTAACTTTGGTAGTCGACTCCCAGAGTGTCTCAGAGAAAATCTGCTACTACTGGTAGTCGACTCCCTAACTTAGGTAGTCAACTACCAGACTATCTTTTCTGGTAGAAGACAGAAATCAGTGTAGTGAACTACTGGGTGTTTGTAGTTGACTACAAATTGAAACTTAGCTTCTATGAAAAGTATGCTCTCAAATAAGTTTAAAATGAGTTTTAAAACTATTTTAGAAAATCATTTTGTGTGTGTGCAAATTCTTTCTTGGCTTTGACATAATCCTAAGAAAATGAAAAACAACTCACACACTAGACTCTATGAAGAACTTGAAGCCATGAATGAGCTTGAGCTAGTTGCATATGCTTCGCTTGAATTTGAGCTCCTCTTTAGCTTTAGCTTGATCACATTATTTGAGCTTTGGAGTTGCAAGCTAAATTCATCTTCATCTTCTATGTGTGTGGTTGAAGTTCTTCTTCTCGGAGTATGTTTCGAGCTTCAATTAGCTTATTGCACAACCTACACACTTAAGTAGTATGATTAGTAATTTAATAACATTTGGTGTGATCATCAACAAAACAAACCACTTGGGGTGGGACTAGATTCCCATCACTTTTAATTTCTCCAATGCACTTCTGGGCGTATGTAACAGGATTCTATGAGCCATGACTTTATATTTGCCTAGGTCTTTCATTTCATGTTTAAAATTCAGGCTTAAACAGATGTTTCGGTTTTCTCTTCAGGAGATCCGATGAGATTTTAGTTGTTTTACAACTGTGATCTCAAATCCTGCTCTTTGCTTAGATGCAAAGACAACACTCAGTAGGAATCATTGCTTTGTCAAGTGATTCTCTTGGTTGTACATTATTCTTATTGTTTTTATTCAATAGAATAGATGTCCCGAAGTCTATTTAGGCATTTAAGGAAATGTGGAAATTATCTTTACCAAGATTTCCACGAAGGTATGCCGTCACAACATCCAATAACAACATATCCAAAATTTTCCTTCGCCAAATCGTAATGTATTCACTTTTGATAACTTAGGGAGACTGATGCATCATTTATGAGGCATGCTTATTTTAATTTGTTCGATCCCTAGTTTCAGCGAAATTTTCCTTGGGCTATAGGTTGTACCTTATAGCATACGATTTTGTATTTATTTTTTCTCATGTGTGCAATACTTTATTTTATCCACAGGTTTGACACCTTTTGGTGTCTGGAATTCAGGTCCGAACATTTCACGTTTCATAAGTGAGTCCAGCTCATCTTTTATTGCCTCGTTCCACATTTGGCCAATCTCTACGTTTGCCTTCTTGCAACTGAGTATGGAACGATAATTTATAAACATCAATGCTTTTGTGATGTATATGGCAATATGATACGTGACTACATTGTCGACAATTTATGTTCTATCTGTCCAACATCTCCCCAGTACGTACAACATTTACTTTCAATTTCACTTTTTCCCGGCAGTTCCTCTGCCGTGGATTCCGGGAAGGGTGAGGGTGTGGACATGAGCTCATTGTCCTGTGGTAGTATTGTCTTAAGGTCTCCATGTATTTTTCTTTTTTCTAAAAATTTCTGTCCTTGGAGCCTAGTGGTCTGCCTCTTTTCCGTTGATGATTAGCCACTTTTGCTGCTAGTGGATTGCATCCATTCTTGGGGATGTCGATCCTAGCTGGAGTTTTTGCAGCAGGGATGTGTGATCTGACAATCTTCTGGTTGTTAGTAAATGAGTCCGGTAACAAGTGAACCTTGTTCTATATGTGGAGGATCTTCAGGATCTCATCTTCACATTGTTTTGTTACCGGATCATGGTGGGTCAAACTTTTTGTATCCCACGTTATAATTTGCTTTGCGCTAGATTTTCCAGTATCTGGGCCTATTTGGAGAAACTCGTCTCATCGAAATCACAGTCTTCAAGATGTGCCTTAAATGCGTCCCCCGTTTGGGGTTCTAGGTATCTTATAAGTGAGGGTGAGTCAAACGCTGCATGGATACATAGGCGACGTTGAGGGCCGTTTTGGTCCTCTGTGGTGGTGCAATGGAGATTTAAACTGCGCAACCGAAGATTCTCAGATGAGAAATGTTCGCATTCCATATGCAAGTTGCATTGGTGACTCTGACCTCCAGAGGGTCTATTATTTACGATGCAGCATGCAGAATTTGCATGTCCCCATGCATCCATCGGCAATCGGGTTTTAATGGACGTTTAATCCATTGGAGTCTACTTATCAGTGACTCTGCCGACCCATTTTGGGTATGAACATGCGGCACTGTATGTTCATTTTCTATTCCCGTTGCTTGGCAGTACTCTTGAAATGACCGGGAGGTATATTTCCCAACATTAACCAGACTTATTTTCTATATTTGATTGTCTGGGAAATGTGCCCGCAACTTTTTTATTTTTGTGCCAATAGCTTTGGAAAAGCTAAGTTGCGGGTCTGAAGTAGACACATACAAATGTTCTGAGGATGTATTTATTAGTACAATAAAGTACAGAAATAGCCCACTAAGGGGGTGGATTTTATCCACATCTATCTCCTTATATTCTTTTTGAGAAAGCGTGGAGATTCTTATTCAACTTTTCGTAGAGATGGCCTTGTAATTAGTTTTCCCTTATAGCAAGGGATGCGAGGGAATTCTCCCCTCTGAAGAATCTTCTGGTTCTTCAAGTCATACCCATAGGATAAGATGCGGTGCATCGTCACTGATCCAGGGTGGCCAAGTCTATCATGCCAGCGTAAAAACTTGGCTGATGTCGGGCACTTCAGGTGCTCTGTTTAATTTCGCTTCCTTTCTCCGAATCTTTGTATGGTTGAGGCCTGTAAGGCTCTCAAAACGTTCAAGTATGGATTTTAATCCTTTTTCTTGAGACGTTGCATACAGTAATTTGTTTTTCATTTACATTTGCTGTTTCCAAATGGAATCCGTTGAAACGGATGTCCTTGAAACTTAGAAAGCTTCTTTTGAAATTCGGAGAGATTAGTGCATCCTTTATTTTTGTTTCTGTGTCATTTGGGGGCAACAGTGTTGCGTTCCCTGAATCTTCAATATGGCCTTAATGTTGGGCTTTATATTGAAAGATCGTATGTGTTTATTGTCTACTAATCAGTCATGAGAGCAGTTCATCTATTAAAAGATGAATCTAATAGGCACATGCATTTTCAGTTAAACATTTTCATTCAAAATAAATTACATAATTCAAATGCTCTCATAACATAAATTATTCTCAAAACAAATTGCTAAGATAAAAATAGTGGCTAATCAAGCATGTCATCATTTTCGAAGTCGTCAGCTATAAACTTGACTGGAGCATCAGAGCCCATCATGTTTGTTTCAGCTTTATTTTTCTTGTTCTCTTTATACAAATCCTAGAGATGTTGCGGAGTTCTGCACATTCTGGACCAGTGGCCTTTCATGCCACAGCTACGGCACTGGTCTTCCCATTCCCTCTTGGGTGGGGGTGCATCATCTCTATTTTTGTCATTTTTTCGCCAGGTGAACTTCCGCTTACTTTCATTTCTTCGCTGCTGGACTTGGCCCTTGGCTCTTTTATGTTGTCCCCCCTTTCTGTGGTCTTTCTGTTCTTTTGTTATCTCTCTTCTTTTTGAAGGAAGAGGTATGATGAGCTTCTGGTGGGGGGCAGTGCCAGGAGGGCGCATGTTGTGAGTGGCGAGGAGAAGCTCTCTGTTTTGTTCAGCCATGAGTAAACATGACAGCAGCTCAGAATACTTGGTGAACTTTCGTTTATGGTATTGCTGCATAAGTATTGCATCTTTCCCATGGAAAGACGTGTACGTCTTTTCCAGCATGTGATCTTCTGAGACTTTTTCACCACACAACTTTAGGCGTGAGGTGATGCTAAAAAGAGCTGAGTTGTACTCAGCTATGGACTTAAAGTCCTGCAGTCTCAGGTTCTCCCATTCATATCGTGCCCTTGGTAGTATAACATCTTTCTGATATTTATACATGTCATCAAGGGCGGTCCACAGCTCATATGGTTCTTCGACCGTAAGGTATTCAGCCTTTATGGTCTTGTCCACATGGCGGCGAATATAGATAATAGCTTGCGATTTGTCTATATCGCTTATATTTTCATTATTAGTAACAGCAGAAATGAGGGACTTTGCCCGCAGATGAAGCTTCACGTCGAGCTGCCAGCTCAGATAGTTTCTTCCTGATGTATCCAGCACTTCGAAATCGACACTTGCAATTTTAGCCATTTTATCTAGCAGAGCACAAATATGCATGAATTAATAATTTAAACATAAACATTTTCATACGGAGGTAATTTTAAGATGAAGGGCTAATTGCGTGGATCGGCCAGTCCCACATAAATAATAGTCCAAAGTCCCATTACAGTCCATATTACACAAATGAAAGCTTTAAAAAGAAATTACAACTTTGGAAACCTCCGTGGGTCCCGTATAAGATCTTCAGCTTCAATTGTGGCCTCCGTCTCCATAGAAAATGGTCTTCGGTCTTGGACATTAACAAAATTTCCTCACTACAATTTCTCTCAAAAGTAAAAGAAAAGTGCAAGAAAATAAAATGTGGGACTTAAACAACCGATCCTAAAAGCACAATTAGCCATCCATGCAAAAAATTTGTGCTCATCAAACATTTTCATTAGACATTTTCATCAGACATTTTCATCACAGGCATCACTGGCATTTAATATTCGCAGAGATGGATAAAAAATTTAATTACTTAATAATTATTGGACCACTGGGCAACGTCATACACCGTTAAGTTAGGTGACTAACGGCAGAGCGGTCGCAGGATCTTCCTAATTATTAAGCTTAAATATAATGCACAATCACACATATAATATCCACAGAATTTGCCAGTGATGTAAAGCATGTAAACATGATTTTTCAGAAAAAATCATTCGATGCAGGGGTTGTAAAGTATGTAGGTTTAATCAATTAAATTGAATAAGAGCCCCAAAATGACATTTTCTATGTTTAAGGAAAGGGTTTTTCCTTTTTAATTCATCCCAAATAACCCCCAAAAGTCTCCAATAATCCCTTATATGCCCATTTATCGCCCCATAATATACCGTGATTTTTCACGAATTTATAGGCCTTCAAATGCCCTTTTAAATTAACTTTTGGCCCCAAAAAAAATCTTTTAAGGCTTATTATTAGCCTTTGCCCCCCCTTTTTTTTCACTTTTTTTTGAAAAGAACTGGCCTGCGGCCCAGAAGCCCGCATGTTGGCTGCGGGCTTCAGGCCCGCAGTCAAATATTATTTTTTTTCTTTTTCTTTCTTTTTTGAAAAGTAATTGGCCTGCGGGCCTGAAGCCCGCAAGTCGGCTGCGGCTTCAGGCCCGCAGTGAAATTTTTTTTTCAATGTGGGCCGAAAAGCCCAATAGGGCTTTGGGGGCGACGGGTAGCTGCCGCCGCCCCCAAGTGTCCGCCGGTTGGCGGAAGGGGGGACGTCGCCCCCTGCTGGGGGGCGGCGGCGGCCGCCGCTCTGCTGGGGAGCGGAGGCGGCCGGCCCCCCCTCCCCCGCTGCAGGGGGGAGCGACGGGCGGGGCCGCCGCCCCCCTACAGGGGGGAGCGGCAGGAACGTCGTCGCCCCCCTGAAGGGGGGAGTGGCAACGTGGGGGGTGGGTGGCTGGCGACAAGGCCGCCGGCCGGCTCAAACTAGGGTTTTTACACAAAATAAACCCTAAAATTTGATTTTTGGGATGAAAAATTCGTCGTTGTAGGCGATCTAGCAAATCCCCGTGTCGATCTTGCGAGATCTAGGGGTAGAACAATCATACGTATGATTAAAAACATCGTTTTTAGTGATTTTACCCCATATCTGTCCTCCGGATATAGCGACGGTTGAATGAAGTCCCACGCAGATGACGACGCTCGATTGAGGAAGCCTAGCACCGCGCGCGTGGATCTCCTATCTCCTCTCGCCTTCGCCTTCGCAACGAACGAAAAAATTTGTGGAAAGAAAAATTTTCTAGAGTCTCGTGCTGATAACGTGTTATGAATCAACTACTAGGGAAGGAGCCCACAGCTCTTTATTTATAGGTGATACGACTATTTTTACCAGGCCCGGTCAATCACGACCAGTCAACCAGCCTATTACGGCTGTGGGCTCCAGCCTAAGGATCTTACTGGCGGGCCGTGCTACTCCTCCCAAGACGAAGGCCCAAAGACTGTCCACTTCCATAGTGTAGGAAATCGGGGCCCAAATTGAGGAAGCATTCGCCAAATATGGCAACCGCCCAAATGCCATCTCTCTCGCCATCATGGCCCACCAAATATGGCAACCGCTAAATGCCATCACTCTCGCCAATAATGGCCCGACTTAAATGGCCATCTCTCTAGTCATCATGGCCGGACTTAATGGCCTTAACTCGCAAATCATGGCCCGATTCATGACATTCATTCCCTCATCAAATGGGCGCCATTAGTGGGGGTCAACACTTCCCCATTTGCACGTCCCTATGAATGATGGCCATGATGTCACATAACGTCACATTATTAGGAGGATTGGCCTATATGAGGAAGGGGTGGCGTCATCCAAAGAGGACGGATCTCCGAGATCTACAACGGAGGTATCCCGTACACACTTTTACACCTTCTTCCACCTTTACTTACTTCTCCTCCATAGCTCGGTCCGAGGATCGGAGCATGGTCTCTCTGCGAACCATGCCCGATCCCACCGAGCACCTATCAGTCCGGATCTGACTTTGGCATCAGAGGGGAATTGGTCGGAACCAAGGTCCGACCCCCCCTGACGAGCTCTCTCGTCTATGCAGGTCCAGGAGATCCAGCAACGCCAAGGCTACCCCTCAGCGTCCCCCCAACCGGAGCCGAGCGCCCACGTCCTCGAGTTCGCTCATCTCCACCACAAGGAGGCCATCGCTCTACCGAGGCTACCCTTCGACGGGCCGACGCGAAGATCCGTGCGTCCCTCACCGAGCGACCCCGCCTTCTACCGATCCCGGAGGTTGTCATCTTGCCGAGGCTACCCCTCGGCCTACCGAAGAACGAAACCGTACCTTCCTGCTCAAGCGAACGCGCCATCGACCGACCCCACGGATCATCTCCGTCTCACGTGACAGCCACGACAACACGTGGGTCCCGCGTGTCCCCTTTGACCGCGTTGACCCCACACCCTCCATACTATCGATTTGCGAGGAAAATTCACCCGCAAACATTTTGGCGCCGTCTGTGAGAACTGCGATGCAACACCTATGTCAGCAACCACATGGAAGAGGATTCGTCCCGCTAATGATATACCATCAGCTTAGCCGCTGCAGATTGCTCTGCTTGACAAGGGCAGCGTCGCGAAGAAAAGCGTCGGCTTTTATCGAAACACCTTCAGGGAGCTAAACAATCTCCAAATTAGTTGCATAATTATATAATTCCTTTATTTTCCAAAACTGTGCAAGTCTTGATGCTCGTGCCAGGACACCTCCAGTTATCAATGTAACAAGGATCTCTACATGCGAAAGTGGTGCACGATCCGCAAGGAAATTGGAAAGCACATCGACGTCCTTGATTTGTTTAGGGCCGACATCCGGCGAGGCCAAGAAGAGATCGAGCGATTGTGGCTCCACCGATTCCATCTCCAAGACTCACGTGCTCATCGTCGGATCCCCCATCATGCCACTGACTAAGGCTGTGGCCCTCCAATCGGCAACTCGATAGAGAGGGTGACGAGATCTTTGTTCGTAGAGCCCTCAACCAGCATATGCGAGGAGCATCATCTGGGGTGATCCAGTCGAGCACCAGATCCATCGAGCCCAGACTCCAGGAATCTCGCGTCGATGTCGATCTCCCACTAATCACCTCCATCCTCGCCCACGTCAGATCCGGATCCGCCAAGATCCGGGTGATAGGCGTCAGATCGGATGCCTGCACCATAGCCCCCGGGAGCGCGGCTTCAACCCACGTCCGATTATGGAGTTGTGCCTTCAGATCAGACTAACGCACGTCTGCGGCATCACCGTTGCATCAGATCGGACGCCTTCAACGAGCGACGTCCACTCCGGCGATGGAGAGGCCGGAGCCGTCAACGTACGACGCCGATCGGAGCATAAGAATCTCGTCTCAGATCCAGACATTCTAGATCACCATCGAGAAGATCGAATTCGAGCTCAAAGCCAGATACTCTGGTCGCATGTACTCCCGATTAAAGCCGTTGGAGATCGTGGCCAAGAACCAAGCTCTCGAAACGGAGCGGCATCTGCGCAAAACCCCGGTTGACTGGTGGTTCACTCAAGGGATCGATCGGAACCCAACTAGCATCCAAGGCAGATGCAGTAGGTGCATGCTTGATGACCCCATCGATGATTCCAGGCTCATGGCCCAGATAAGAGAGAAGAGGCGGTGACGAGATATTTATCTGCTATCAAAACGGTCTCTGAGTTGTGGCTTCAACAATCGGGTGAGGATCATCTCGTTTGCCCGCGCCCGTCGATTGATCTATCGGGAAGTCTCGAATTGATCCGATGTCGACGCTCAACCGAAGCAACGCCGAAGTCCGATCAAGTTTGAGAAATGATCGGTCAACCGAGCTATGACCCAAGGTCGGATCTCCTCCGTACAAGCCATCTGAGGGGCGGAACCTATCCGACGAGCTGCCCAAGGTCCGGGTCACCTCCGAGCGGTGCTCCTCCAAGCCCAGATCAGATCGGAGCTTGCCTGGGTCGATCGCACCTCAGATCGATGCTCCTTCGACAAGCAAGAGCCCGACAAAGCTCGCCTAGGTCAATGGCGCCTCCGA
Source organism: Scilla litardierei (assembly GCA_030789695.1). Classification (NCBI taxonomy): domain Eukaryota; kingdom Viridiplantae; phylum Streptophyta; class Magnoliopsida; order Asparagales; family Asparagaceae; genus Scilla; species Scilla litardierei. The sequence goes on from CM061131.1 coordinate 110,607,381, forward strand.
TCGACACTTCTCCAGCTCGCAAGAGCATGATGATCCTCATTCGAAGCTCCTCGGGGTTGATCTCATCTCAACCGACCACCGACGACCATGCTTGTCTAGTCACCGTCAATCGAGGTCACTGTGCCTCATCCGAAGGAGATCGGGGTCCACATGTCTCGTCCGACCCAAATCGGGGCCAAGGTCGGGGCCGACATGCCCCGCGCCGAGCATCCGGGACCCCGCGCTGAAGCCCTCATCTCTGGACATGGACCCTTCGTCCAGGCTCCTCACCTCGGAGGTGATCAACCATGCCGAGCTTCCGAGCCGCCATTGTCTGAACATCCGAACAGTACCCTTGTCGTGCAACCACGTGCCGAGCTTGGGAGCCGCATACTCTACAGAGCTCACTTACCGATCGTCTCACATGGAGCTCGGAAACAATGACGTCGTTGTTCATCCACCAGAGGAGATGTCGATTTCTTGACCCAGGCTTCCGAGCTTCGTCGAGGATCGACACAAGCCTCCGATCCATCCTTGATGTTATCCAAGTTCAGCTACAACACCTCAGATCTCATCGATCCAGATCCAGATGGAGCATTGTGGAGTTTGATTGACTTCTGTCGAGGCCCCTCCGATCAAATCGATCAGTGCTCGATCCCATGTGAGCTACATCTCTGCAGAACGTCATCTAAATCCCCAAACCAGGCGACCGTCAGCTCGGATATCATCGACTAGTGTCTCGGGCATCGTCTGGACTATCCAGACTCAAATCAAATATCCAAGCACCGATCAAGAGCGTGTAAGCCCGTCGACCCGCATGAAAGTCATGCGTCCCGACACAAGCTCCGATCCAAGATCTGAAGCCATTAACCCAACGGGTCATTTCTGGGGCACCGAGCTAAGTTTCGTGGCTCGAGTAGTCGCCAAGCCCATCACTACAGTGGCGAGGCCATCTTCTGCCTCCAGCACGTCCGAAGACAAAGCCTTCAACTCAAAAGTCCTCGTTGGCGTCCAGTACTCGTTCGCCCTCAATGTTCTGATGGCTAGGATGGCCGCACACTCCCTGGCGATCTCAATAGGAACAACGTGAAATCGGTCGAGCCCGACGCCAAATAGATCCCTCCGTCGACCTTGCCGATCCCCTTGACAAAGCTGATGCTGCAAGTGGAAGAGCTCCTGTACCAGCATAATGGTGGCACCGTCCCCGAATTCGGAGGCGCATGCCTCTGGGACTTCTCGCTCGGGACTTCAGGGGAGAGATCGTGATGGGAGGCCACCTTGTCGAGCCACTAAAGAAACCAGTCTGCTCCTGCCCTCCTCCCGAGCTACCGAAGATATTGATCCGCCATTTGGACCAGCTGTCGGTCAAGCCGAGCCACCTCACTACCGTGCGGACCCCTACAGTCGTCCGAGTTCGAGCATCCAGACCGCTCCTCCGACGGTGGCTGAGCCTATCTGGCCAAAGCACCACCATACGAGTTCGAGCAACCAAGCAGCTCCTCTTACCGTGGCCGAGCCGATCTGGCCAAAGCCCCACCGTCTGAGTTCGAGCATCCAGACCTCTCCTCCGATCGTGGCCGAGCCGATCTGGCCGAAGCCCCACCATCCGAGTTCGAGCATCCAGACTGCTCCTCCGACCGTGGCTGAGCCGATCTGGTCGAAGCCCCACCGTCTGAGTTCGAGCATCCAGACCGCTCCTCCGACCGTGCTGCTGGGTCTCCACTTACCGAACAGCTCCTGCATCTACCCGAGCTGGACGAAGAAGTGGCAGAGCGCCACCATGTAATCTTTGAAAGCCTTCACAAGGTCCTCACCCCTTCGTCGGCCATAAGTCGATGGGCAACACCCCTCGCAACCGAACGAGCAGTTCGGTCGAAGGGCTGGGGGCAAGCCCCCAAGCAGGCCGACCACTCCTACGTCGGCCGTAAGTCGAGGGACAACTCCCCTCGCAACCGAACGAACGATCGGTCGTAAGGCTGGGGGCAACTCACCCAGCTGGCCGATCACCCGATTGACCCTAAGACTGGGACTAGCCCCCCAGCAGGCCAATCGACCCGTCGATCATAAGGCTGGGGGCAACTCCCCTAGCAGACTGTCAAGATCAAAGGCTGGGGGAAAATCCCCCAGCTGGCTGATCACTCGATTGGTCATAAGACTGGGGGTCGCCCCCCTGCAGGCCAATTGACCCGTCGATCATAAGGCGGGGGGCAACTCCCCCAGCGGACCGACCAGATCAACTGTAAGGGTGGGGGCAACCCCCTAGCTGGCTAATCACTCGATTAACCATAAGACTGAGTGGTAGCTCCCTCAGCAGGCCAATCGACCCACCGACCATAAGGCCGTGGGCAACTCCCCTAGCTGGTCGACCCACTCCTTCGTTGGCCGTAAGTCGAGGGGCAACTACCCTCGCCACCGAACGAACGAGATCGATCGTAAGGCTGGGGCAACTCTCCCAGCAAGTCGACCCACTCCTTCGTCGGTCGTAAGTCGAGGGGCAACCTCCCCGCCACCGAACGAACGAGATCGGCCGTAAGACTGGGGGCAGCTCCCCCAGCTGGCCAACCAAATTCCTTCGTCGGCCGTAAGTCCAGAGGCGACTCCCCTCGCAACCGAACGAATCTCGGACCGACGATCTATCGTCACTAGCCAACTCCACAAGACGGACCAATTTTACAAAAGGAGCATCTTCTCCCCTTATACTACATCTCCCGACCTCCACCACAACCATGGTAGAGCTCGGAAGATGGGGGCAATTGATACGACTATTTTTACCGGGCCCGTGTCAATCACGACCAGTCAACCAGCCTATACGGCTGTGGGCTCCAGCCTAAGGATCTTACGGACGGGCCGCGCTTCTCCTCCCAAGACGAAGGCCCAAAGACTGCCCACTTCCATAGTGGAGGAAATCGGGGCCCAAATCGAGGAAGCATTCGCCAAATATGGCAACCGCCCAAATGCCATTACTCTCGCCATCATGGCCCACCAAATATGGAAATCGCTAAATGCCATCACTCTCGCCAATAATGGCCCGACTTAAATGGCCATCACTCTAGTCATCATGGCCGGACTTAATGGCCTTAACTCGCAAATCATGGCCCGATTCATGACATTCATTCCCTCATCAAATGGGCGCCATTAGTGGGGGTCAACACTTCCCCATTTGCACGTCCCCATGAATGATGGCCATGATGTCACATCATGACACATTATTAGGAGGATTGGCCTATATGAGGAAGGGGCGTGGCGTCATCCAAAGAGGACGGATCTCCGAGATCTACGACGGAGGTATCCCGTACACACTTTTACACCTTCTTCCACCTTTACATACTTCTCCTCCATAGCTCGGTCCAAGGATCGGAGCATGGTCTCTCTGCGAACCATGCCCGATCCCACCGAGCACCTATCAGTCCGGATCTGACTTTGGCATCGGAGGGGAATTGGTCGGAACCAAGGTCCGACCCCCTTGACGAGCTCTCTCGTCTATGCAGGTCCAGGAGATCCAGCAATGCCGAGGCTACCCCTCAGCGTCCTCCCAACCGGAGCCGAGCGCCCACGTCCTCGAGTTCGCTCATCTCCACCACAAGGAGGCCATCGCTCTGCCGAGGCTACCCTTCGACGGGCCGACGCGAAGATCCACGCATCGCTCACCGAGCGACCCCGCCTTCTACCGATCCCGGAGGTTGTCATCCTGCCGAGGCTACCCCTCGGCCTACCGAAGAACGAAACTGCGCCTTCCTGCTCAAGCAAACGCGCCATCGGCCGACCCCACGTGTCATTTCCGTCTCACGTGACGGCCACGACAACACGGGGGTCCTGCGTGTCCCCTTGACCGCGTTGACCCCGCACCCTCCATACTATCGATTTGCGAGGAAAATTCACCCGTAAACAATAGGCAATAGGGAAGAATACAAATATGAGCTACATTGATATGTGTCTATCTCTAGGATAGCTCAAAATCTCAACCAATTACGGTTAAATAACCGTTCACAACAGTTTAGTTATTTTTCAATTGTTGTATTTGTTAGGATTTTTGTTATATATTTGAAGATGATCATTAATAAAGTGAAAAAAAAAAAAAGAAAAGAAACCAAAAATGATTACTGTATAAATGGGTCTAGCGGGTACGGAGCATGGTTGCCAAAATAAATAGTACAAATATGGTTTCATGGATTATATACCTATGTGTATACATGAAGAATATGGTTTTGGAGCTCCCGAGATCTCAGTGCTATTTGATTCCCTCTCTTTGTGAATCATTAAAGTCTGAAGCAACACAACTGCAGATCAGATTTCACAAACTCTGGGGGGCTGTTCCAAGAATATTGTCGTTTGCCATTCATGGAGATGGCCAAGCCCCACCTTGGACTGCCCGCAAACTCCCGTCAGTTTCCTCGGAAAGAATCCTCGGTTGAGTGTGCGCCCACGCGGTCTATCTCGCCGATCGAGAGAAGCCAACATCGTCATGTGTTTCCGTATCTGGGACAGTTCTAACTCAGTGTACTTATATAAAAAAACCTCGCTTCATTAATATTCAAGGCACCCACAAGCTTTTGGGGTTGGTGCTACCTACTACTTAGCAAGTTGGGGGTAATTCTATGCGCGCGCGCGCACCTACTTGCTTTGCACATTACACACATCGAAGATTTTTTTAGGAGGCAGTCTTTTAGAACCAAATTATCTCTCTACTCTCTCTTCCTTTCTCTCTCTGAAAAACTCAAGTTCTCTTTGCCACTGCAACCATTGCCTCCCGTTGTCGCATACTCTCCCTCTTCGTCTGCATTTATGCATGGGTTTTTTCGTTGAGGAGGATGAAGAAGATGAAGATGATGGGATCATCATCATCATCATCATCATCATCATCATCATCATCTTCATCTTCATCTTCTTCTTCAACAAAAAAATTAACTATGTACAATCGAGTTTGATATAGAGGAGGGCGAGAGGAGAGGTGGAGGAAGATGTGACTGCTACTTTTATGTTAAAAATATAATGGCAATGTAAATAAAATGTAATATGTTTAGCAAAATATGCAATGTGAATAGCAACACTCGAAAGGTAATGTTGAGTGGCAAACTTATAAATAAATGGTACATGTGCGAACACAAGGTGTGCGTGCGTACATCAACTCCCACATAATTGGTTGTTTTCTTTTAATTTCTCGTAAAGCTGGGTCTCAATGTGTAGTTTTCTTAGTTAACGAAAATGTTATTTGGTCTGGGGCCCACCTCAATTGGGTCCTAGCTAAACCTGTCGAGATCCTATCCAAAGCAGCAAGAGAGTTTGATGCTCCATGTTTTTGGGCTGATAACCCCATGGTGCATGGACAAGTCCAAGTACCGTGACTTCCACAAAGGGTATGTGCATATCACCAACAACTGTAGTGTCCGTTGGGACCAGATCAAATGCATCATCTAGAGTAAGTGACTTTTGGAGTTCAAGACTCCAGAGAAGGGCCATGCTGGATGATCTCAAAGCAAAGGCAAATCAGTCGCTAGCTCCTCTGACGTTATTGATCGCATCTTTGGTCCTATCGTCATAGTGGGTTGCAACTTGGCTCAGTAATCCAACCGCATGCAAAAGAGCCTCGCTCCCAGGCACACGTACCCCGTACCGACCACGACTCTGCTATCTCCGAGTGGGCTTCAGAGCAGCTCAAGCTTACGAAAGAGCATATACTTTTCACAGATGTTGAGTTGTGAATGGTATATCAACCCCATAATGATGTCATTATGTTCAACCTACGGATCGCCAACCGCTGAGTTCAGCACATCTTGATGGACAATGGGAGTGCTATTGATATCCTCTACTTGGACACCTCCCAAAAGCTGGGCATACTTGGCGATGCCATGCAGCCCGTCTACACCAACCTCTTTTGGTTCATGGGGGCCCAGGTTGTTTCAGAGGGAATGATATCCCTTCAGGTGGAGTTTGGCGCACCTCCCTACCAATATGTGCACAATGTCAACTTCTTGGTGGTTAATTATGTAGAATATTGAGTCACATCATGATAGTTTTGACGATGAGCAAATATATTGGGTATTAATGATTTCATGAATGTAGATGGGTAGATGATGAACAAATGTGCATATCAAGGAAGAGTGGAGCCAACAAAGACAATGGAGATCAAAGCAACCAAGACTATTGGATAAACTTCAAGTTTACATCAAGAGCTTTATGTAATATATTTAATTTTGATGTAATTTTTATTTTAGTCTTGGTAGCGTAAAAAATTCTTTATTGAAGCTTACACACACTTAGAAACACACTAAAAATGTTTTAAAATTAATTTACAAGTTATTTCCTAAGTTTTTTAAAGCTGCATCAGAATATCAAAAAATAGTCGACTAGTTTTTGTGATATAGTCGATTACTGCTCTCAGGAAATTTTGACATGTGAACTAGTCAACCACTGTTGGTGAACTAGTTGACTTGCTCCACACTAGTCGACTAGTTCATCAACTATGGTTGACTAGTGTGGCTGCTTGACACCCAACATTCATATTTTGACTAGCCATTTGAGAGACATTGGACGTGCATTTTTGTCAACCATTTTCAACCAAAATTTTCTTTGTTTATAGATGGTTGGATTTTCATTTACAACAACATTAAAGATCAATTTTCATGGGTAAATTTTTTTTAAGTGAACAATCTTTTAAGCAAAAACCCTCTTAGGCCACTGTTTTCCAAAGTTTTTTACAATCTTTTTTGGCCATGTTTTGATCTTAAAGTGCTTTTATTTCACATCAATTGGAGATCAACCACTATAGCGACTACCACATCAACCCAAGAGCTTAAACATTGGTCTATAGGTAAAAGTATTTGTAAGTATTTCTTCTCACTATTTTGCAAGTTGTTTTCTCTCATTGGAAGCGATATTTGTCTTATAGGAGATGTGTTAGTCCATTATGGATGTTTTGTAATCTTTGTCTCATTGAAGACATTTTAGTGGATTTATGGCCTTGTAAGGACGTGTGGTTGAATGTAGGGTATGTGATTCCTTAACAAGGGTATATGATTATCTGATCTTGTCTCTCTTTGTGATTGAATATTTACTTGCTTGCGCTTTCTTTATTAATTTTCATTGTTGCAAGTAATATTGTTGGTTAAGTTTTAATAGGTAACTCTAATTAACAACCTATGTAGAATTCTCTAAAGAGATTTTTATATTTGCATAAACAATATTCACCATCCTCTAGTTTTCTATTGGAAAATGTATGCCCTTAAGATAATTGTTGTAAATGTAGTAAGACATTTCATTTGTAATGATAGCAAGCTATTTGGTCATATTTATCTATGATATCCTCTGTGTCACTTTTATGGTTGTGGTTGTGATTATATGATGCATGGATAAAGTCTTAGGACTTATAAGAGGTGATGTGGAAGTTATAATATAAGCGCAAGCGTACGGCGGTCGTCACAAACCGATTGAACACATGGAGATAGTGGGTTGATTGTAATTAGCTACGCAAGATCGTACCAGGGAAAGGGTTTTATACTAGAATTATCAAATGTGAGAAATTCTAGGTCTAACTATCCCCGATATTGCAAATCAATTGAAGGATTGATCTAGCTTCTCAATCTATTAAAGTAAAGCTATATGTGAGAGTTAAATCTCAATCTTCGTTCAACCCATGTATCGTGGGAGAACTTAGATCAAAGCTTGGATTTCTAAATTAGAATTCCAATGTCTTGTCGGTAATCCTAATTAGTTGCTCTAATTAATTGGGGCTTGATGTCTCGTCGTAACCCTAATTAATAGAAAATTAATCTAATATTAGTATGCGTCAAACCAAAAACCCAATTTCTCGTCGGTGATTAGATTTATGTAGCAATTAAATGATTAAATTGATAATATGCACATCTAGAGCTAAACCCTAACAATAATCTAATAAACTGATATTTAGAGCGATCAACCCATACAATACATCTACAATAGGATTTAACTTCGCTCTAGACAGAAAAACTACGCACTAGACATGGGGATAATCATGCAATAATTCATATAAAAATACATCGCAAAATAAGAGAGAAGATTGAAAGAACAATACAGATGTTGAAGAACAAACACCAAACTTTGCACCAAACGAGAATCAATAATGAAGTCTTACAAAATCTCCACAGTCGCCACCCAAAAGACAAACAAAACCTATTAAAAAGTCATCCAAAATGAATACATGAGTTTTCTTTTATATTCCCACAAAGCCCCAACAGTAATTGACGTGGGTTTATATTTTATATATTCACGCACGTCTTCTTTGTGATTTCCGTTGTTTTCCGTCGTTCCGTACCCTTTCTCTTGTGATTTTTAGTTTTCTTTCACTTCTTTGTGTTTTTGTGTAAATGCAGGAGATTGCCAGCGTTGGGGACGTATAAAGAAGATATCATGAGTCCCCGGAGCAATGGGAGGAGTCACGCGCGATCCAGAGGGCCAAACAACGAAGAAATCTATATTTCAGCCCTCAACCGATCGGGTGGACAGAGCCACCCGATCGGGTGGACAGAGCCACCCGATCGGTTGATGCACGCGTATCCGACCCGAACAGGAGCTGAAGAGAAGAGCAACTCACCCGATCGGTTCAGTGATCGGGTGAGATCGACAGAGCTCTCTGTCTTTTTGGGCTTAATTCCAACCGATCGGGTGACATATCACCCGATCGGTTCATCTAGAGCTGAAAATCTCAAATTCTCGAACCGATGGCGCCACCCGCTCAGCTCAGCATCCGGTTGAAGCATCTGAAGCCCGATGGCAAAAGTGACGTTCAGCTCACCCGATCGGTTGATGCTTCAATCGATCGGGTGGCCGCGATTCCTATATATAGTTGACCTAGGTTTTCCTGAAACATGGTTGTTATTTTTCTGTCTTTTTTAGGCTTTTGACGGCTGGAATTTTATTGTATCTTGTAAGTGTTCCAATCATTTTGAAACTTTAATATAGTATTAATATCATCGCTAGCATCTCTTTTCTATTGTCTGATTATGATTTCAACCGTTGAATTTCGTTTAGATTGCGTTTTTGCCATGAATTGTGAGTAGTTTCCTAATCTGGGATTTTGGTGGAAACCCCTTCATGGGTTCTCCCTAGGGCGACCATATGACTAGGATTTCGATAGTGTTTAGGAATTTAGATGGTTACGCGAGGTGTTTCATTGTCACTGGCGGGAGAAAGACCGCCTTTGACCGTCGGGCCAAGGGGGAATAAAATTGGTGTTTGACTCCCTAGCCACAGCTCACGCCCTTAGCGTAGACATTGAATCCTAGCGCATGGGAACGGCATGATGAGATGTTGGGAGTAATCGTTGCGAGCTTAGTGCTCCCAGAGTCGGTCGGTGTTAATAGACATGGGAATGCCTGCCGACCAAACCTGGGTAGTCCTAGCGTATCATCATGGGCACCGACTGGAATATCGGGCCCATGGGACGCTAAGTATCACTCTTAGAGGCAACGTCTCACCACTAAACCCTAATATCCGATCGTCTTCCTATCCGTCGATCGTAATAGAGAGGGCACATGATAGGGTGGAAACCGAAGTCCTGGATTCCCTTTTATATAATTACATCCTTCGTATTCATATTCTGTGACAACCCACCGATCGTTCGGCCTAGCTCATCCATCGGGTGAACTGGTTCCTTCTTGACACAAGCACAACACACGCCTCCCTGAGTTCGACCCCCAAGCCATACTACAACACCGTGTGCTTGCGGTTATAAATATTTAAATCTGGTATCCCTGATCCCATTGCCTATAGTGCTAAATCTAGGGGACGTCAAGCTTTATGGCGCCATTGCCGGGGAGGCAACATGTTTGTTTTCTTTTAGGACCCTGTGAACCCTAGAGTCTAGTTCGCATCTTCGCCGCGCGATAATTTTCGCATTCTACACTTTTTGATTTGGCTTGGACATATTGTATATATTTGTTGTAAAGAATTAGTAGTCTGTGTCGCCATACCGCCATCACTACTCCTCACCTCTTCATTCATACCACCCGTGCTGTTAACATGCTCTCTATCCGTGCAGTTCTCCCTCTCTACTTTTCTTACAGGTTTTTGACTCTACAACAAGAATGTTGTGTGCCGTTTCGGGCAATATCTGGGAACATTCACACCATGTCAGCTGTTTGGCACAGAGTCTGACAGAATCTTTAAGCACCACGAGCATCCTTTCCTTTCTGTCAGCCACTGTAGAAAGTCAGAAGAATCATCATGATGTGCAGCACCATCCAGACACGACAACTTTCTTTTCTCCTGCTGAAGCGACGTATATTGACATACCCAGTTCCGAATTCAGTGCAGAAGAATTATGCACCTATGGGGAGTTTTGTCCGGAGGACTATCAGGCAGAGTCTATCGGGTACGTTGAATAGGAATCATTCTATTCCTTGCAGACATCTATGGAGCACCCTGGATCTTGGGACAATGAGAAAGCTGAAAGTAGTGATGGAGAACTATCGACTGTTGAGACCTGTTTTTGCATTGAGGCCTTCTACCCGGATCATTATCATGTACCTGAGAAAGACCTAGAGCCCTCCTCCGTTATCCCCTCTTTACCTTGCAAGGCTTCGCCATGCGAAATCACGGGTGGAAGTGAAGTTCCGGATGCTAGCTTCTAGGAGACCCGGGAAGAAGTCCTTTCACTGGAGGATGCTCAGCTTGAAAAATATGTGTCAGGACCTTAAGAAGTTGAGATGAAAGAGTTACCTACGGGGTTGAAATATGAATATTTGGGAGAGAATTCGATGCTGCCAGTCATAGTGAACTCCTCACTGCCCGAAAACCAAATGACCAAATTACTTGGTGTCCTAAAAAGGCTTCTCCATGTCGGGATCATATACCCTATCTTCGACAGTCGTTGGGTTAGCCCGGTGCACGTCGTACCCAAGAAGGGAGGAATGACGGTCATTCGTAATGAGAAAAACGAGCTCATACCCACGAGGGCCGTCACCGGGTATCAGATGTGCATCGACTACCGGAAATTGAACAAGGCCACAAGGAAAGACCACTATCCTCTGCCTTTTATTGATCAGATGCTCGAAAGACTGGCGAAGCACAACTACTTCTGCTTCATGGATGGATACTCTGGCTTTTTGCAAATCCCTATCCATAATGATGACCAGGAGAAGACAACTTTTACTTGTCCATTTGGGACACATGCTTACAGGAGAATGCCGTTTGGGATTTGCAATGCCTCGGCTACATTTCAAAGATTGATGTTCGCAATCTTCTCCGATTACTCCCATGATATAATGGAGGTTTTCATGGACGATTTTTCCATCTATGGAACGGAGTTCGACTCATGTCTCCGCAACCTGACTAAAGTCCTGGAAAGGTGTCAAGATAAAGGGCTAGTTCTGAACTGGGAAAAATGCCATTTTATGGTCCAAGAAGGAGTTGTATTGGGGCACGTTATTTCTTCAAGGGGAATCGAGGTAGACAAGGCAAAGGTAGAGGTGATCGAACAACTTCCGCCTCCACTTAATCTTCGGGGAGTCTGTGGTTTTTTAGGGCAAGCGGGATTCTACCGCTGCTTCATAAAGGACTTCTCCAAGATTTCCAGCCCCTTGACTCAACTCCTTGTGAAGGATGCACCTTTCGTCTTCGACGACGAGTGTATGGAAGCCTTCCGCCTTCTGAAGCAAGCTCTCATTTCCGCACCCGTGATTCAGCCGCCCGACTGGAGTCTACCTTTCGAGTTAATGTGCGATGCTAGCGACTATGCAGTTGGGGCCGTCTTGGGGCAGAGGAAGGATAAAAATCTACATGTTATATACTATACGAGCAAAACCCTCGACGTAGCCCAAAGGAACTATACGACCACGGAGAAGGAATTGCTAGCTGTCATCTATGCCATGGACAAGTTCCGACAGTATCTTGTTGGTGCCAAGGTAATCGTGCACATGGATCACGCAGCCCTCAAATACCTTTTGAGCAAGAAGGAGGCTAAACCGCGCCTCATAAGGTGGATTCTCCTCCTCCGAGAATTCGACCCAGAGATCAAGGACAAGAAGGGGGCAGAGAATGTCGTTGCCGACCACTTGTCCAGAATGCCTACTCTCGATCCAGATGCTACTCCCGTTAACGACTCGCTCCCTGACGAGCATCTCTTCTCCATCTCTTCCGTTTGGACTCCATGGTATGCCGACATCGCCAATTATCTGACGTGCGCTATCGTCCCCCACAATGTGAGCTATCAGTAGAAGAAGAAATTCTTTCACGAGGTTCGGAAATTTTATTGGGACGACCCTTATTTGTGCAAGACCTGCAATGATGGTGTGATACGAAGATGCATTCCCGAAACTGAGGCGACCTCTATAATTTCTCATTGCCATGATCAGTAGTGTGGAGGCCATGCGAGCGCTTATAAGACCACGACGAAGATCCTCCAGAGCGGATTCTAATGGCCGACCCTTTTAAGGACACCTACGCTTATGTCCAGGCTTGCGACAAATGCCAAAGGATGGGAAACATCTCCAAGAGGAACGAAATGCCTCAGCACTACATTTTAGAGGTCGAGATCTTCGATGTTTGGGGAGTCGACTTCATGGGACCGTTTCCCTCGTCCTCTGGAAATCAGTATATCTTGGTAGCCGTGGATTATGTGTCCAAGTGGGTAGAAGAGATAGCCAGCCATACTAATGATTCCCAGGTGGTCGCCAAATTCTTTAAAAACAATATTTTCCTGAGATTCGGCATGCCTCGAGTTTTAATCAACGACGGAGGGAGCCACTTTATAGAGAAGAAATTCGAAGCTCTCTTGAAGAAGTACGGGGTGCAACACCGAATCGGACGTGCCTATCACCCGCAGACAAGCGGCCAGGTGGAAGTTTCTAACAGAGAGATCAAGAGCATACTGGAGAAGACGGTGGCTAACTCTAGGAATGATTGGTCATCGAAACTTTCAGACGCACTCTGGGCTTACAGGACTGCGTTCATGACTCCGATCGGCACTACCCCTTACCGACTTGTCTACGGGAAGGCATGTCATCTACCTGTGAAATTGGAGCACAAAGCATTTTGGGCCGTCAAAAATCTGAATTTCGACGCCAAGGAGGTAGGAAACCACCGACAGCTACAACTGAATGAGCTTGACGAGATCCGGCTCAATGCTTACGAAAATGCCTGGATCTACAAGGAAAAGTTGAAACGGTGGTATGACAAGCGCATTCTGAAGAAAGAATTCAAGGAAGGAGACTTAGTTCTCCTATTCAACTCGAGACTGAGGCTTTTTCCCAGAAAGCTCAAGTCTAGGTGGTCGGGACCCTACCGAGTCATCAAGGTCTTCCCGCACGGAGCAATTGAGATAATGGGAAGAGATGAACTGTTCAAAGTCAATGGGCAGCGTCTAAAACATTATGTTTCATATGCAGGAAAATGAGAGCATTGCATCGATGTACGGACGCTTTACCGACATCATCAATGAATTGGAAGCCCTTGGCCAAATATATTCCGAACCGGATAAGGTAAGGAAGATCATCATGGGAATGACCTCCAAATGGGAAAGAAGAGCAATCTCCATCGAGGAGGTCAATGAATTGAAGAATTACACCGTGGTGAATCTCATCGGGACTCTTATGTCTTACGAAGTAAGACGAGATAACCGATTGAAGATTCGAGCCATGATGAATCCCTCGGAGGCCAAGAAGAAAGCTTTGGCATTCAACGCCAATTCATCATCCTCCGAAAGTGATGAATCTGAGAACGAGATGGATTTGGGTTAAATGGCCCAAATGGAGAAGAAGTTCCAACGCTTCTTTCACAAAGGTAAATTTCCCTCAAACAAACGTTTTGAGTCTACTAATGCTACTTCCTCTCTTTGTTATAAGTGTAATAAGCCAGGGCACATCAAGAGAGAATGCCCAATGCTAAACAACAAAGAAAAGTGGAAATCTCCGAAGTACCACAAGTCTGATAAGAACAAGAGAGACAAGAAGAAAGGACTCGTAGGTACCTTCGATGACTCAAGTGATGACTCATCAAGCGATTCTGATGATGAGAAGGGTGAGAGCGCCCACAAGTGTTTCATGGCACTTGAAGACCCACTCTCGGATGAGAGTGATTCCGACACGGATGACACCGAGGTAACAATGGATGAACTTCGTATTGCTAATGAAGAACTATTTGCTAAATACCAATCTTTAATGCTTAGATATACTAGCTTAAAGAAATCAACTGTTAGCAAGTCATCCATTCCATGCATTATCAACAATGACACCATTGTTGATACTTTAACTCTTGAGAAAGCAAACTTAGCTTCTCAAAATGTCACATTGAGAGATGAGGTGAATTCCCTCAAATCTCAACTAGATCAAACACATCCTAAGGATAATAGTGATCTAGTTACACGACACACACAATTGGGTTTAGAGAATGACTCTCTTAAAATCCAAGTGCACGAGCTCAAAGCACGGGTGTCCAACTTGGATACCAACATTTCTTCTTTAAAGGAGAAATATGAGCTCATGTCCTCCCGTATTGTGAGATTCAATAAGGGAAAAGGACAATTGGATGATTTGCTTACAAACCAATTTCCGGCCACATATCGTGTTGGCCTTGGATTTGTAAAAGCGAATACATCTAATGCTCGCACCTCCTATAGTGGTGTCACTATAGATTTTGTGAGGCCTTCCTCCGGTGCATCCACAAGTGGTGTCAAAGACACTATAGGTAGCAATCCTACCAAGAATGTCACCACTTCATCTTCTCTTCCTTTTGGCAATAAACCCACTATGGGTGGAAACCAAAAGCAAGGCTATGCTTATATGTACACTAACCCTCATCCACGTAGGAACCATCCTACTTCACAAGTGGATAATCATGACACATTCTATGCTCCGCACCCACGGACACGTACACAACCATACATGAGAAATACTCATGTACGTGCTCCTATACACCCGTATGCTCATACGCATCATTCTTTCATGTATGCTCATCCTCCACATGTCATGCATGATCCATATGCTTCATATAATATGCATATTGCCAAGCATACATATCATCCTAGAATGTACAATGCATATCCTCCACCACATCTCTATGCTAGAAATCATGTTCCTAAGAAGCATGCACCACATAGAAAACCAACACATATGCATGGAACTAGGAATAGGACTCCCAAGATGTACACTATTTGGGGTCCTAAGAACACTAGTCTTAATGATAGGAATGCTTATGTTGATTCCTATTTTCATGATGTGATTAGAAATAATAATTATGTTGGGAAGCGGAAGTCCATTTGAACTTGGCTTCCAAAGGGCTAATCCCCTTGGACCCAACAAACATTGGGTACCATAAGCTTATGGTATATTATATAGGTACCCAAGAGAAAGAAGAAGAGCAATAAATGTCTTATTAACTCTAAAGGAAAAGGATGGATTCTTGATAGCGGTTGCTCCAAACATATGACATGAGATTCCTCATTGCTCTCCGAAGTGATTAGCATCAAGGATGGTGCAACGGTCACTTTTGGAGGTAATCAAAAGGGAACCATCATTGGAGTAGTTATCGTTGATAATCCTTCCAAACCCTTAATTACTAATGTTTATCTTGTTAGTGGTTTGTGTCACAATCTCATTTCCATTAGTCAACTTTGTGACAAAGGATACAAGGTTAACTTTGGAGAAGGATTGTGTACTATTGTTGATTGTGATTCAAATATTTTATTTTTCGGTATTAGGCGTAAAAATATCTATTATTTGAGCTTGCCTAAAACCGTAGAACATTGCTTAGTTGCTAACACAAGTGAACAACTATTATGGCATGGCCGTTTTGGTCATGTTCACTGTTGAGTATTGGTGTTTCATACCAATCTTATTTTGATGATGATCACAACATTATGTTGTTGCTAATGAATCTCATGTTTTAGTCTCTCAGTTTATTTCAAGGATATCTTTCTTGGAGACTAATCACTTGGTGTAAGGATGGACATCATATGAAGAAGGGCCAAAGTTTGGACTCAAGTAGTGCCAAATCTTGGAGATGATGGAGAGCAATCAAGGCATCAAGATTGAAGACTTATACTCTTAAGAAAGCATTGTAATCCATGTAATTTACTTTATTGCTTTCTCTCTCTTTTGAGTCTAGGGTTGATGTAAAGCCTTGCTAGATGGTTTGCTCATACATGCACATGCATTTAACCATCTTAGTGAACCTTAGGATTATTATAGAATCCAACCCAATAGGTTCACTCTGTCCAAAGACTCACTTGGAGTCTCTGGCTTTCTGTCAGTCGCCTGCTGAGGGAAACACAGCCGACTGGGTGATTTCCAGTCGCCTGTAGATCCTTCTACAGTCGCCTGATATGCACAGCTCAAGTCAACATTTCAATTGGCTCAAACTTAAGCTTTACGCACAGTCACCTGACAATCAGTTTACAGTCGTCTGTATATTTACAGTCACCTGGAAATTGGCCAACAGTCGCCTGTTTAGCGTAAGTGCAATCTCTGCATCTATCTGTCTTCTCTCCATACTTTACAGTAGTTGACTGATGAAGAATGTATAGTCGCCTGACTATTTGACAGTCGACTGTAGTATTAACATCAGTCGCCTGTGCGAAGAATTGGAGAAAGAGTGCAGCTCTCTGTTTCAATCCATCCCCTGCAGCAGTCGTCTGCTGAAGGTTTAACAGGCGCCTGTCCTGTTTGTTAGTCGACTGTATTGACTTCGTCAGTCGACTGTCCTGGCTCAGATTATAGCCGTTGGATATTTTCTAGCCGTTGATCAGTCGACTGTCTTATGATCATCACTCGACTGTTCCTGTCGTTTTCACCCAGTTTCTAGCCGTTGCAGATTTGATTATTTGGCTGTTTCTTTGGGGTTTTGGGCTTGATATAGGATTCCTATATATATGAGTGTGCTGCCATCACTTGAGAACTCTTGACAATATTTGATAAACTCTTGACTCTATAGAAAATCTCAAGAGATCAATAAGCCACTCTCAAGCTCCCTCATTTCCCTCTATTGAGCATTCATATTCCTTCATGCATTGAAGTCCAGCTCAATGGAAATCATCCAAGTGCTCTCAAGCATATTCCAACACTTGGAGATCCTCTTCCATGCCTTGCATTCATTCATGAGTAAGCATCTCAAGGCATAGGTAAGAGTATTTACTTTACATGGTGTAATTTGTTTTCCTATTTCTCTTTGTGGGATTAGGATACTCTCTTTGTGGGAGTTTCTCTCTTTGTGGGAGATTGTCTCTTTGTGGGACTAGGGAATTCTATTTGTGGGAATTAACTCTCTGTGTGGGAGTTCTAGTGTCCTAGTGTAGGGCTAACCCTAATTCTCTGAGTGGGAGTTAGTGATTCTCTGTGTGGGAGTCTTGATCCTTGTGTAGGATTGGTTGGGTCCTTGTGTAGGGCATAAATCCTCTTTGTGGGATATCTCCTTGTGAGATTTGTATTCACTTCTCTGTGTGGGATTATAGTGAATAATAGTGTGGCTGGATGTACCCAAGTTTGGGAAACCAAGGTAAATCTTTGTGTTTGCATTTGGATTGATTGTGCCATTTAATTCCTCTTGCATTTATAATTCCGCATTTGCAAGTTCAATTTTATTTGGACAATTTTATTTCCATTACACTATTCACCCCCCATCTAGTGTGTGTAGTTAGTATTGCAAGGGTTAGACGATCCCTACAATTGGTATCAAAGCGAGGTTAAAGCATACTGCAACTATGGCATTCAACGCCTCATCCGCGTCTCATGAAGAAGGTCACTCAACCGTTCGACCCCCGCTCTTTAACGGAACCAACTACCCTAGTTGGAAGATCAGAATGATGAACTACATGGAGGGTCAAGACCTATGTGACATCACGGAGGTGCCATTTGAGAAGCCCACTACTCCTGCGGCTTCATGGACAAAGGCGGAGAAGGATTCAATCAAGTTCAATGCAAGAGCTATGAATGCATTACATTGCACTCTCTCATCTAATGAGTTCAACCGCATCTTCATGTGCAAAACGGCAAATGATATTTGGCACACCTTGGAGATTTGTCATGAAGGGACAATGAAGGTAAAGAAATCTAAACAAAATGTGTATCGATCTAAATATGAAATATTTAAGATGCAGGAAGGCGAAAGCATTTCAGATATGTTCACAAGGTTCACTGATATTGTGAACGCTTTGGAGGGACTCGGGAAGACGATTTCCCAAGAGGATCGTGTTGAGAAGATCCTAGACTCTCTTACACCTCGTTGGGAGTCAAAGGCCAACGGAATTTTGGAGTCATATGACACGGCCAAATATACCATTGAGGAGTGCATTGGAAATCTCATGGCGTATGAAGTAAAGCTTCAACACAAGAAGGAGATTCAACCAACAAAGCCCGAGAAGCTCGAGAAGCAAAAGGGGGTTGCATTCCATGCCAAGGAAGAGCCAATCAAGTGGAGGAGGAAATTCCATCGAGAAGCTCCTAGTGAAGAAGATGAGCAAGAAGATGCAAGTGGAGAAGAAATTGAGGATCTTGCCGAGCAATTCAAAGCATTCCTCAAATGCAAACAAGGTAAGTCTTTGTCAAAGTTTGCCTCCAATTCTAACAAGGTTCCTACTTACACTTGCAGTGGAAAAGGTCACTTGTCCACCGAATGTCCTTCCAAACCCATCAAAGAAACTTACAAGGGTAAAGGGAAGAAGCATTGGAAAGGAAGGTCCAAGTTCAAGAATCAAAAGAAAGGAATTGTCGGGACCTTTGATGATTCGAGTGAGGACACTTCGAGTAACGAAGAAGAGGATACACAGGAGGATGCTCACGCATGCTTTGTAGCCATGGATGGTCCTACACCAATCCCCTCCGGATTAAACGAAGAAGAGTTGGATGCTTGGCTTGACGCATACAATTCCTATGAGGATTTGTCCCTCACGGCTAATGAGGAGAAGTCATCATCAAGCTCTTGCAAGGATGATGATGATGTTGTTGAGATCGAGGAAGAAAAGATCTCATACGAGGAGCTCAAGATCAATTTTGACTTGGTCTCCAAAAAGGCTAGTAAGTGCATCAACTCTTACAATAGATTAAAAGCAAAATATAAGATTGCTAAGAGTAGATTGCATGAACTAGTTATTGCAAGTGTAATTCATGATGAAAGGCATGTGTATGACACTTGTGACAGAGACACATTTCTCTCTCAAGTTAAGGAATTGAGTCTCTCAAATGAAAAACTCATTGCTCAAAACATTAGCTTAGATGCTCACATTCAACAACTTACGTTGAAATATGAAGAGGAATCCCGGAAGCTCATAAGTTTTGTGTATTTTAGGGATTCACTCCACGATTTGTTGGAAAAACAACATCCGGTAAATCATAGAGGGGGTTTGGGTTATATTCAAAATGTGGTTCCCAAACCCACCTCTAATTCTTCTTGTGGTGCAAATTCAAGAAATATTGCTAAATCACCTAAGAAGAATCACCATGCTTTCTTGTACAACAATAACATCAACAAGAAGCATGTAGATCACAAGGTGATGAGGAAGAATGAAGAATCTTCATTTTTTGCTAAGAAGCAAAATCCTCATTCTTTGCATGCTAAGAAATTTGTTTCTACACCTAAGCATGCCACATCCTTCCCTATTGCAAAGGTAAAACCATTGCCTAGGAATTCCTTGAGTTTATGGATTCCCACTAAGGCTAGTGTGCAAGAGAGAGATAGTTACGTCAACTCTCTAGTTAGGGATGTGATCACCTCGTGTGATTACGTTAGGAAATCAAACTCATCTTGGGTTTGGTTACCTAATGTCTAGGTTCCTCACACATTTGCATATTGCATGGGTATTGTGCTTCTATGTTTATTTTAAGCATACTCATTGATTGTGTGTGTTTCATGATTTTGAAAATATTTTTCAAATTTATCTCTTTTCATGAAAATCAGGACCTTGGGGTTTATTGACATGCATGCATTTTTAATCCATGTGTATGTCAATGGGGGAGTTAATATATTATATGTTTAAATTATTTTAAGACATATTTTAACTCTCATTTCGGAGGTTATTTGAGATCATTATTTACATTTGGTTGTTTTGGGTCTTAAACCAAACCTCTTGTTGTTTATTGCCAACATGGTTCATGTCTCATTGTTTTTGGCAATATCCTTGTGTATCTTTGAATCTTGATCTTTCCATATCTATTGCTTTGATACACTTTTTAGGCCCATGGCTCCATTAATTAATTGGTATTAGATCCTAGAAGTCAAAAGTTGACCATTTCTATGATCTAGTGGGAGTATGTGATAGTGAATTGATACCCACTAAATTTTCAAATTTGGTATCATACATATCTTTCATTTTTTGCATATTGTCACATCTTGGTTAAGATGACAAAGGGGGATATTTTTGATGTCCACCTTTTTGACGATGTCAAGGGGGAGAGATATATGCATTATGTGATCATATCTACAGGGGGAGAGATATATAAATATGCATATGGGGAGAGATATCTCTATAGGGAGAGATATATGGGGTTAGATAAACCATTCATGTTTGCATGCCTTTATTCTTTTCAATTGGTTTATGTAATCCATGCCTATTATATGTCACCATGTTTTTATTGGTATTATGATTATTTACCTTTGTGTAGCTCATTATATAATTGGTGCATATAAGTAAGGGGAGATCATTAGTATTGTGCTTTAATTCTTTATGATTTACATAATGTGTGTCATCATCAAAAAGGGGGAGATTGTTGAGTATTGGTGTTTCATACCAATCTTATTTTGATGATGATCACAACATTATTTTGTTGCTAATGAATCTCATGTTTTAGTCTCTCAGTTTATTTCAAGGATATCTTTCTTGGAGACTAATCACTTGGTGTAAGGATGGACATCATGTGATGAAGGGCCAAAGTTTGGACTCAAGGAGTGCCAAAGCTTGGAGATGATGGAGAGCAATCAAGGCATCAAGATTGAAGACTTAGACTCTTAAGAAAGCATTGTAATCCATGTAATTTACTTTATTGCTTTCTCTCTCTTTTGAGTTTAAGGTTGATGTAATGCCTTACTAGATGGTTTGCTCATACCTGCACATGCATTTAACCATCTTAGTGAACCTTAGGATTAGCATAGAATCCAACCCAATAGGTTTACTCTGTCCAAAGACTCACTTGGAGTCTCTGGCTTTCTGTCAGTCACCTGCTGAGGGAAACACAGCCGACTGGATGATTTCCAGTCGCCTGTAGATCCTTCTACAGTCGCCTGATATGCACAGCTCAAGTCAACATTTCAATTGACTCAAACTTGAGCTTTACGCACAGTCGCCTGACGATCAGTGTACAGTCGTCTATATATTTACAGTCACCTGGAAATTGGCCAACAGTCGCTTGTTTAGCGTAAGTGCAATCTCTACATCTATCTGTCTTCTCTCCATACTTTACAGTAGTCGACTGATGAAGAATGTACAGTCGCCTGACTATTTGACAGTCGACTGTAGTATTAACATCAGTCGCCTGTGTGAAGAATTGGAGAAAGAATGCAGCTCTCTGTTTCAATCCATCCCCTGCAGCAGTCGTCTGCTGAAGGTTTAACAGGCGCCTGTCCTGTTTGTTAGTCGACTGTATTGACTTCGTCAGTCGACTGTCCTGGCTCAGATTATAGCCGTTGGATATTTTCTAGCCGTTGATCAGTCGACTGTCTTATGATCATCACTCGACTGTTCCTGTCGTTTTCACCCAGTTTCTAGCCGTTGCAGATTTGATTATTTGGCTGTTTCTTTGGGGTTTTGGGCTTGATATAGGATTCATATATATATATATATATATATATATATATGAGTGTGCTGCCATCACTTGAGAACTCTTGACAACATTTGATAAACTCTTGACTCTATAGAAAATCTCAAGAGATCAATAAGCCACTCTCAAGCTCCCTCATTTCCCTCTATTGAGCATACATATTCCTTCATGCATTGAAGTCCAGCTCAAGGGAAATCATCCTAGTGCTCTCAAGTATATTCCAACACTTGGAGATCCTCTTCCATGCCTTGCATTCATTCATGAGTAAGCATCTCAAGGCATAGGTAAGAGTATTTACTTTACATGGTGTAATTTGTTTTCCTATTTCTCTTTGTAGGATTAGGATACTCTCTTTGTGGGAGTTTCTCTCTTTGTGGGAGATTGTCTCTTTGTGGGACTAGGGAATTCTCTTTGTGGGAATTAACTCTCTGTGTGGGAGTTCTAGTGTCCTAGTGTAGGGCTAACCCTAATTCTCTGAGTGGGAGTTAGTGATTCTCTGTGTGGGAGTCTTGATCCATGTGTAGGATTGGTTGGGTCCTTGTGTAGGGCATAAATCCTTTTTGTGGGGTATCTCCTTGTGAGATTTGTATTCACTTCTCTGTGTGGGATTATAGTGAATATTGGTGTGGCTGGATGTACCCAAGTTTGGGGAACCAGGGTAAATCTTTGTGTTTGCGTTTGGATTGATTGTGCCATTTAATTCCTCTTGCATTTATAATTCCGCATTTGCAAGTTAAATTTTATTTGGAAAATTTTATTGCTATTACACTATTCACCCCCCTCTAGTGTGTGTTGTTAGTATTGCAAGGGTTAGACGATCCCTACATTCACTTCAAGCACTTATATAAGTTAGCTAAGCATGATCTAGTCAAAGGTTTTCCTAAGATTGCTTTTAATAAGAAAAACTTTTGTGATTCATGTCAAAGAGGTAAATTAAGTAAATCTTCATTTAAGCTTAAAGACGGTATCACTTCTAAGAGGCCCCTATAACTTCTTCATCTAGATTTATTTGGGCCAACTAGAATCGCTTCTTTAGGTAATGCTCATTATGGATTAGTTTTCGTAGACAACTTTTCTAGATTTACTTGGGTTTCATTCTTAACTAATAAGAATGAAGCTCATGAAGAGTTTACCAAATTTTCAAAGAAGATTCAGAATCTTTTAGGATCCACCATTATCACTATTCGTAGTGATCATGGAGTAGAATTTGAGAATGAGTCTTTTACTAAGTTTTGTGATGACTCCGGGATAACTCATAACTTTTCCTTTCCTCGTGCACCACCACAAAATGGTGTTGTAGAAAGAAAGAATAGGACTCTTATTGAGTGTGCTCGCACTAAGCTCCATGATAGTCATTTAGGACTACAATTTTGGGCAGAGGCGGTGCACACGTCATGTTATGTGCTCAATAGGATCCTAGTGAGACCCCGAACGAACAAAACTTGTTTTGAGTTGTTTTATAATAAAAGGCCTTAAGTAAAATATTTTCGTGTTTTTGGTTCAAAATGTTTTATAAAGAACACCTTTGGTAATTTAGACAAGTTTGAGCCAAGATCCGATGAAGGAATTTTTGTTAGATATTCCACACGTAGAAAAGCCTACCGGATATACAACAAAACTTCTTCAACGATTGAGAAATCACTTCACGTATCTTTTTATGAAGATTTTGATTTTCCTCATGTTGATGATGATAATGTAGATATTCTTTGTGATTCTCTTAATAATGTTAAGATTAATGATTCTATTGTTGAGACTAACACTTCTAACGAAGTTGTTGAAGTTGTTCCTAGTGATACAGGTATACCCAAAGCTTATCCGACCGTTCGTAACCATCCCCATAACCAAATTACCGGAGATATTGGTGTGGGTGTTTGAACTAGATCGAGAATTGAAGAATTCTCTCATTGCGCATTTGTCTCTACCATTGAGCCAAAGAACATCCAAGAAGCTTGTGAGGATAGCTCTTGGATAGTGGCAATGGAAGAAGAACTAATGCAATTCGAGAGAAACGAAGTTTGGGAACTCGTACCTCTTCCAAGTGGTCACCAAGTCATTGGGGCCAAATGGATCTTCAAGAACAAGACGGATGAAAACGAGGTAATCACACAGAACAAATCAAGGTTAGTAGCTCAAGGCTACCGGCAAGAGGAAGGTATTGATTTCGAAGAATCTTTTGCCCCCATAGCTAGATTAGAAGCTATTAGGTTGCTTTTATCTTTTGCATCCCATAAAAATTTTAAACTATTTCAAATGGATGTTAAAAGTGCATTTTAAATGGGTTTGTCAATGAAGAAGTTTATGTTTCTCAACCTCCTGGTTTTATTCATGAAAAATTTCCAAACCATGTTTTCAAACTTAAGAAAGCGTTGTTTGGGTTGAGACAAGCTCCTAGAGCTTGGTATGATCGACTTAAGACCTTTCTTTTGAATTTATGTTTTAAAATGGGAGAAGTTGATTCTACACTCTTCATTAAAGATTATGATAATGACATTATTTTGATTCAAGTGTATGTAGACGATATTATTTTCGGTTCTACTAACTTTAATCTTTGTCAAGAATTTTCCAAGTCTATGAAGGACGAGTTTGAGATGAGCCACATGGGAGAGCTCACCTACTTCCTTGGATTGCAAATTCGACAAATGGAGAATGGCACATTCATACATCAGACAAAGTATACAGGGGAGCTTATTAAGTGATTCGGGATGGAATCGTCTTCGAGCAAAAGGACTCCCATGAGTACTACTACTCATCTACACAAGGATGAAAGCGGAAAAGATGTAGACGCTCGTCGATATCGAGGTATGATCGGTTGCTTACTTTACTTAACCGCTAGTAGGCCCGATATCATGTTTTCCGTATGCCTTTGTGCTAGATATCAAGCAAGACCTAATGAGTCACACTTGATTGCGGTTAAACGAATATTTCGTTATCTCAGGCAATCTCTATATTATGGGGTACTTTACCCTAAGTCTAGCACATATGAGTTAATCTCATATAGTGATGCCGACTTTGCCGGATGCAAGTCTGACAGGAAACGTACTCGTGGCACTTGCCATTTCTTAGGAAATTCCTTAGTTTCTTGGTTTTCTAAGAAACAAAATTCGGTGTCATTGTCCACGACTGAAGCGGAATATATTACCGTGGGTCTTGCATGTGCACAAGTTCTTTGGATGAGACACACACTTAGTGACTATGGTGTCAATTGTGATACTTGCCCTATCATGGTTGATAATCAAAGTGCTATTTGTCTTTCCAAGAATCCGGTACACCACTCCCGTACCAAACATATAGACGTGAGACACCATTTTATAAATGATCATGTAGCTAAGAAGGAAATCATCTTAGAGTACCTTAAAACCCAAAAACAAATTGTTGATATCTTCACTAAAGCTCTTAAAGAAGATTCATTTGTGAGGTTGCGTGGAGAATTGGGAATTATGGGTGAATCTGAAATCTATAAGCTCAAACTTTCTTGTTATAACTCCTTTTTGAGCTCATATCATTTTGTTGCCTATCTTCATGTGCTTTATTATATTATGAAATTAAGAAAGGCAATTGTGACTTAATTGATTTTATGAGTTTTGAGATTGATTGGAGTGATTCGTGTTTCAATGGATTTATTGTTTTTATAATGTCTTTACGATGTATTTGTGATTAGAGTATAGGTCCTAGGGTGAGTGGTCTTATTCTCTGGAACTCTATCTCACTGTGCACCTTTGGACCAGGACAGACGACTGTATTTCCTTTGACAGTTGACTGCCCTACTCTAGTTTCTCAGTCTGAGAATTGGTATCTTTCGCACAACCGACTGATGACTGTTTTACAGTCGACTGTTAGTGTAACAGGAGACTGCATTTTAGTCATCAGGCGACTGTTATATCTGTCGAATTTTTACAGTGTACTCTATTATTTTTGATGAACTATATTAATTCTCGGCCAGCCGACTGTTGGGTATATGCCAGTCGACTGTCCAATGGACAGGCGACTGCTTGTTACTTGCCAGTCGACTGCCCCTCTCTCTGAGCTTTATTTATATCACTTCATCCAGTCGACTGACTTCTGTTCATCAGTCGTCTGACTTCTGTTGTGTTGGTTCAAGTGATTTGATCCGAGCCGTCGATTCCTTGATCCAACGGCTCAGATTCATTCCCCAAATTTTATATTCGAGAATGCGCGATCACTTCCCCTCGTCGACTCTCTCTCTTTTCCGATTCGACCGTTCGTCTTCCTGCTCGATCTCTCCTCCAAAACCGTCGATCTGCTTCTCTTCGTCGACCGTCGATCATGTGTTGTCGTTGCCGTCGATCTCCTTCTCCCCGTTCGTAGTTGCTTCTATACTTGGTTTGCTGTTCTATCTTGTGATTTTTTCAAGTTAGGGTTTGTTCACATTTGTGTATTGTCCTAGCTTCGTGTACGACCATGGCTCTTTTCGATCGTTTCTTTCCTAATGTCTCTCTCGACTTCCTCGATGAGCCGGTCCCTTCACCTAAGCCTGATCCGACTCCCTCCTCGCCTCCATCTTCTGGAGAACCTCTTCCTGTCACTGTTGGTGACCCAATCCCCTCTGTGCATGCTGCTGAACACTCTTCTCAGCCTGCTAAGCATCCTTCTAGGTCCACGGAGTTTCTTCTTCGTCAGTTGGACGCTTGTGTCTCTACGCTTGAAATTCTTTCCGTTTCTCTGGATGAGAAGCTCTCACTTTTTCTTAATCTTCAGCTAATCTCTTTTAAGCATCATGGTTTTCCCATACCTCCCGAGCTTCAGGCTTTGTTTGCTACCTCTGAGGACACTTCTACTGCTTGTGTTTCTCCTCCTCCTGGCTTCATGCCAAAACCCTTTGTGGTTCAGTCCTCCGATGCCCAGACTCCACTTCATGTTCCTACTGAATCATCTGATGTTCGTGCTTTGTCTTCTAAGAGGAAGACTCCAGCTCTTCCTACTCGTCGCTCTACTCGGCTTTTGTTCCGATCTTCTGGTCGTCCATCGGACCCCTCCGTCATTCATATTGACTGAGGCTGCTACTGTTGTTCTGTTTACTCACCTGAAGACCTTGTTTTTATTTTGTGTGGTCTGCTTTTGTTTAGGTTGAGTGATTCTTATGATAGTTTTTTATGTATGATGGATGCAGTTGTCAGTAACTTTATATATGTATGGTGATGTACTTCGATGTCGTCATGATGATGTATTTTTTGTCTTGATCATGATGTATCTCTTTGTGATGGCCATGTAGATGACCATCCGTTGATGTATTTTTTTCTAAATATATCTATATATGATGTTGCTGCTTATCTTGTGTCACACTATGCTATACTGTATATCTTAACTGTGTGATGTATGATATGTTGTCTCCTTGTATGCTATACTCTCTTTGATGTGCTTTTGAGACAATATATGGATTTGATATTGGTTATTTCATGCTACCTCTGATGTGATGAATTTTTGGAAATTATTTTCATTTCGTATATCTAAAATGTTGATATTGGACTTCAATTCCATTACTCACATGTGTATATGATGTGATTTTATGAGTTTTGAATCGATATATCTTTATACTCCTTGATTGTTGTTAATTCGTATTTAGCACTATTTTTGTTGTTGTTATTTGCTCCCACCTTTTTGGATAATGCCATAGGGGGAGAGAAATAAACATACAAGATTCATAATGGATGTACTAAGTATGTTCTAACGCTTGAATCTAAGATTTACGATGCCTTAGATTCAGGGGGAGTAAGATTACAATGAATTGAGATTTTATTTCCTAGATTTCTTGAATTGAATTCATTCATATCTCACTCATTTGCTTCAATTGTTATGTAGATGCTCTAATATTTGTTGACTAACTTGATTGGCATCTATGTAGGGGGAGTAAGTTTTCATTGCACACAATTATTTATCTTTTTGTTTATGTTTGTTTGTCATCATCAAAAAGGGGGAGAATGTTGAGTATTGGACTTCTCCCTACTTGGTGTTAATGATGAGCAAACATAAATACTTGTGACTAATCCCCTATTTTGCAGTTAATCCATTCCCTAAGCTTATTATGAAAATCAACTAGAAATGGATGACTCACAAACGTCATTAAAGGCAAATGACATGAATTGGATGATCGTAGATGCCGATTGTAGCTCCGTAAAGACTTCAAGCTTATACGATGTAAAGAAAATATTATTCGTCAATGTAATTTTTATTTTATCTCTTCTAGTATGTAGCTTAGAAGTAGAACTTTGATGGAGCACTCACACACATCTACATTCTGTCATAGGACTTCATTAGATCAATTGTCCTTTGGTCCCAATTCATCTCTTTTGTGTTTGTGCTAGGATTGTTTATAACAGCCGACTGCTGAATAGTTTACAGTCGCCTGTCTAAAAAACAGTCGACTGTGTTTTGTTCTACAGTCGCCTGTTATGCGCAGACTATTACAATATAGTTTTGGGCCTTCCCTGATTATTTCGCTCAAGCTACTGATGAACGATTCACAGGCGCCCGTCCAAATGACAGTCGGCTGTGTTTTGTAAATTAATCGCCTGTCTATCCTTGCCCAAACTTTGTTAGATCTGACTTTTACGGCCAGTCGACTAATGCTGTATAAACAGTCGACTGTCTATTGGATCAGTCGACTATCTATGCTGCAACAGTCGCCTGTATGTAAGTCATTTCTTTGCTCAGCTCTCTGGAAATTTCTCTTGCTTTTGACAGTCGTCTGTTTAAGGATTTACAGTCACCTGTTCTGATTAACAGTCAACTGTATTACTTGATTCAGTCGTCTGTCCTGTTTCTTGTGAGATTTCCAGTATTTGTCTAACTTACCCATCTCTCGACCAGTCGCCTGTCGAAGAATTGACAGTCGCCTTTTGGTTTAACAGACGACTGTCTGTGCTTCATCAGTCGACTGTCAACGTGGTAAGTTACAGTTATGAATTCTTACCTACCCATGCTGACTGTGCATCAGTCGACTGAGGTGTCTTCATCAGTCGACTGGTGCGGGTGCAGTTTCTATCCGTTGAGATTTTTCTCACGGATTCCAATTGGGTTTTTTGCCTAAACTGTTTTGTGGATTTGAGAAAGCTATAAATAGAGGTTCTACTGTTCCATTGGAAGGTTACTCATTCATTGCAAAATCTCTCAAGCTTTTATTTCCAAAGATTAAAGCTCTCAAATCCAAAGCCCTAAGTATTTCCATATCTTGTTCTCTTGCTCTCCAACCTAGAACCAAAGAGTGATCTTCTAGGCAATTGGTGCAGTCAAGAGAAAGGGCTTTTCCTCTCTTCCAAGAGAGTTCTTCAACACACATCACACACCTCTTTCAAGTTCTACCTCAAGGCATATGTGATTGTAAGTGTTGCTTTCATTATTTCATAACATTCGTTATTTGAGTTGTGCTCTCGGTTGTGAGAGTGGTTTTGCTTGCTCCCTGGTTATGGGAGTCAAGGACATCGATTGTATTCGATTTCACTTGTAGGGTTGCTACAAGTGGGCTTTAAGGAAACCTCAAGTTAGCGTTCTAACTTGAGTATCCGGTGGTATCCGGGTGGTAGGGACGTAGGATTACCGGGAACAAGTCGGGATTTGACTTGGGTAATCCGAACCCTTGAAACATCTCTGCGTTTGCGTGTGTTTCATCTTGGGTTGTTTTTCTATTCTGCACTATTTGTTGGATTGCATTTTATTTTGCGTAAATTCCTTTTAAATTTGCATAAACACTATTCAACCCCCCTTCTAGTGTTTTTCCCATAGACAGGGTCCTTACAATTGGTATCAGAGCGCAAGGTTTTATCTATGGCATCCAACAACAACAACGTTCCTCCGCCGCCTACGTACAACAATCACGACCGTGATGGAGCGTCCACACTTTTCGAAGGTCAATCTACGGTACGTCCTCCACGTTTCAATGGTACTAATTTTGGCTATTGGAAGTGTAGGATGGAGACATTCCTTAGGAGTGCTTCTCTTTGGAGAACTCTCCACAAGGAGTACGTCGAGCCCGCCGAAGAGGATTTCGAGAAATGGACGACTTCCGAGAAGTCCGCCGAAGTGAACAACGTAAAAGCAATGAACGCTCTTCATTGTGCGTTGGACCCGAATGAGTTCAACAAGATATGCACATGTAAGAGTGCATATCAAATTTGGAACCATCTCATCGTTACCCAGGAGGGAACGAACAAGGTAAAGCTTTCAAAGTTATATGTTACCGTGCAAAACTTTGATTTGTTTCATATGCAGGAAAATGAGAGCATTGCATCGATGTACGGACGCTTTACCGACATCATCAATGAATTGGAAGCCCTTGGCCATCGAGGAGGTCAATGACTTGAAGAATTACACCGTGGTGAATCTCATCGGGACTCTTATGTCTTACGAAGTAAGATGGGATAACCGATTGAAGATTCGAGCCATGATGAATCCCTCGGAGGCCAAGAAGAAAGCTTTGGCATTCAAAGCCAATTCATCATCCTCCGAAAGTTATGAATCCGAGAACGAGATGGATTTGGGTGAAATGGCCTAAATGGCGAAGAAGTTCCAACGCTTCTTTCGCAAATGTAAATTTCCCTCAAACAAATGTTTTGAGTCTACTAATGCTACTTCCTCTCTTTGTTATAAGTGTAATAAGCCAGGGCACATCAAGAGGGATTGTCCAATGCTAAACAACAAAGAAAAGTGGAAAGCACCGAAGTACCA
The DNA here is from genome assembly GCA_030789695.1 of Scilla litardierei. NCBI lineage: Eukaryota > Viridiplantae > Streptophyta > Magnoliopsida > Asparagales > Asparagaceae > Scilla > Scilla litardierei. The sequence continues at coordinate 110,637,752 of CM061131.1, forward strand.
CAAGTCCAATAAGAACAAGAGAGACAAGAAGAAAGGACTCATAGGTACCTTCGATGACTCAAGTGATGACTCATCAAGCGATTCCGATGATGAGAAGGGTGAGAGCGCCCACATGTGTTTCATGGCACTTGAAGACCCACTCTCGGATGAGAGTAATTCCGACACGGATGACACCGAGGTAACAATGGATGAACTTCGTATTGCTAATGAAGAACTATATGCTAAATACCAATCTTTAATGCTTAGATATACTAGCTTAAAGAAATCAAATGTTAGCAAGTCATCCATTCCATGCATTATCAACAATGACACCATTGTTGATACTTTAACTCTTGAGAAAGCAAACTTAGCTTCTCAAAATGTCACATTGAGAGATGAGGTGAATTCCCTCAAATCTCAACTAGATCAAACACATCTTAAGGATAATAGTGATCTAGTTACACGACACACACAATTGGGTTTAGAGAATGACTCTCTTAAAATCCAAGTGCACGAGCTCAAAGCACGTGTGTCCAACTTGGATACCAACATTTTTTTTAAAGGAGAAATATGAGCTCATGTCCTCCCGTATTGTGAGATTCAATAAGGGAAAAGGACAATTGGATGATTTGCTTGCAAACCAATTTCCGGCCACATATCGTGTTGGCCTTGGATTTGTAAAAGCGAATACATCTAATGCTCGCACCTCCTATAGTGGTGTCACTATAGATTTTGTAAGGCCTTCCTCCGGTGCATCCACAAGTGGTGTCAAAGACACTATAGGTAGCAATCCTACCAAGAATTTCACCACTTCATCTTCTCTTCCTTTTGGCAATAAACCTACTAAGGGTGGAAACCAAAAGCAAGGCCATGCTTATATGTACACTAACACTCATCCACGTAGGAACCATCCTACTTCACAAGTGGATAATCATGACACATTCTATGCTCCGCACCCACGGACACGGACACAACCATACATGAGAAATACTCATGTACGTGCTCCTATACACCCGTATGCTCATACGCATCATTCTTTCATGTATGCTCATCCTCCACATGTCATGCATGATACATATGCTTCATATAATATGCATATTGCCAAGCATACATATCATCCTAGAATGTACAATGCATATCCTCCACCACATCTCTATGCTAGAAATCATGTTCCTAAGAAGCATGCACCACATAGAAAACCAACACATATGCATGGAACTAGGAATAGGACTCCCAAGATGTACACTATTTGGGGTCCTAAGAACACTAGTCTTAATGATAGGAATGCTTATGTTGATTCCTATTTTCATGATGTGATTAGAAATAATAATTATGTTGGGAAGCGGAAGTCCACTTGAACTTGGCTTCCAAAGGGCTAATCCCCTTGGACCCAACAAACATTGGGTACCATAAGCTTATGTTATATTATATAGGTACCCAAGAGAAAGAAGACGAGCAATAAATGTCTTATTAGCTCTAAAGGAAAAGGATGGATTCTTGATAGCGGTTGCTCCAAACATATGACAGGAGATTCCTCATTGCTCTCCGAAGTGATTAGCATCAAGGATGGTGCAACGGTCACTTTTGGAGGTAATCAAAAGGGAACCATCATTGGAGTAGGTATCGTTGGTAATCCTTCCAAACCCTTAATTACTAATGTTTATCTTGTTAGTGGTTTGTGTCACAATCTCATTTCCATTAGTCAACTTTGTGACAAAGGATACACGGTTAACTTTGGAGAAGGATTGTGTACTATTGTTGATTGTGATTCAAATGTTTTATTTTCCGGTATTAGGCGTAAAAATATCTATTATTTGAGCTTGCCTAAAATCATAGAACATTGCATAGTTGCTAACACAAGTGAACAACTATTATGGCATCGCCGTTTTGGTCATGTTCACTTCAAGCACTTATATAAGTTAGCTAAGCATGATCTAGTCAAAGGTTTTCCTAAGATTGTTTTTAATAAGAAAAACTTTTGTGATTCATGTCAAAGAGGTAAACTAAGTAAATCTTCATTTAAGCGTAAAGAAGGGATCACTTCTAAGAGGCCCCTAGAACTTCTTTATCTAGATTTATTTGGGCAAACTAGAACTGCTTCTTTAGGTAATGCTCATTATGGATTAGTTGTCGTAGACGACTTTTCTAGATTTACTTGGGTTTCATTTTTAACTAATAAGAATTGAAGCTCATGAAGAGTTTACCAAATTTGCAAAGAAGATTCAGAATCTTTTAGGATCCACCATTATCACTATTCGTAGTGATCATGGAGGAGAATTTGAGAATGAGTCTTTTACTAAGTTTTGTGATGACTCCGGGATAACTAATAACTTTTCCTTTCCTCGTGCACCACCACAAAATGGTGTTGTAGAAAGAAAGAATATGACTCTTATTGAGTGTGCTCGCACTATGCTCCATGATAGTCATTTAGGACTACAATTTTGGGCAGATGCGGTGCACACGTCATGTTATGTTCTCAATAGGATCCTAATGAAACCCCGAACGAACAAAACTTGTTTTGTGTTGTTTTATAATAAAAAGCCTCAAGTAAAATATTTTCATGTTTTTGGTTCAAAATGTTTTATAAAGAACACCTTTGGTAATTTAGACAAGTTTGAGCCAAAATCCAATGAAGGAATTTTTGTTAGATATTCCACACGTAGCAAAGCCTACCAGATATACAACAAAACTTCTTCAACGATTGAGGAATCACTTCACGTATCTTTTTATGAAGATTTTGATTTTCCTCATGTTAATGATGATAATGTAGATATTCTTTGTGATTCTCTTAATAATGTTAAGATTAATGATTCTATTGTTGAGACTAACACTTCTAACGAAGTTATTGAAGTTGTTCCTAGTGATTCAGGTATACCCAAAGCTTATCCGACCGTTCGTAACCATCCCCATAACCAAATTATTGGAGATATTGGTGTAGGTGTTCGAACGAGATCGAGAATTGAAGAATTCTCTCATTGCGCATTTGTCTCTACCATTGAGCCAAAGAACATCCAAGAAGCTTGTGAGGATAGCTCTTGGATAGTGGCAATGGAAGAAGAACTAATGCAATTCGAGAGAAACGAAGTTTGGGAACTCGTACCTCTTCCAAGTGGTCACCAATTCATTGGGACCAAATGGATCTTCAAGAACAAGACGGATGAAAACGAGGTAATCACACGGAACAAAGCAAGGTTAGTAGCTCAAGGCTACTGGCAAGAGGAAGGTATTGATTTCGAAGAATCTTTTGCCCCCGTAGCTAAATTAGAAGCTATTAGGTTGCTTTTATCTTTTGCATCCCATAAGAATTTTAAACTATTTCAAATGGATGTTAAAAGTGTATTTTTAAATGGGTTTGTCAATGAAGAAGTTTATGTTTCTCAACCTCCCGGTTTTATACATGAATAATTTCCAAACCATGTTTTCAAACTTAAGAAAGCGTTGTATGGGTTGAGAAAAGCTCCTAGAACTTGGTATGATCGACTTAAGACCTTTCTTTTGAATTTATGTTTTAAAATGGGAGAATTTGATTCTACACTCTTCATTAAAGATTATGATAATGACATTCTTTTGATTCAAGTGTATGTAGACGATATTATTTTCGGTTCTACTAACTTTAATCTTTGTCAAGAATTTTCCAAGTCTATAAAGGACGAGTTTGAGATGAGCCACATGGGAGAGCTCACCTACTTCCTTAGATTGCAAATTTGACAAATGGAGAATGGCACATTCATACATCAGACAAAGTACACATGGGAGCTTATTAAGCGATTCGGGATGGAATCGTCTTCGATCAAAAGGACTCCTATGAGTACTACTAATCACTACACAAGGATGAAAGCGGAAAAGATGTAGTCGTTCGTCGATATCGAGGTATGATCGGTTGCTTACTTTACATAACCGCTAGTAGGCCCGATATCATGTTTTCCGTATGCCTTTGTGCTAGATATCAAGCAAGACCTAATGAGTCACACTTGATTGCGGTTAAACGAATATTTCGTTATCTCAATCAGTCTCTAGATTATGGGTTACTTTACCCTAAGTCTAGCACATATGAGTTAATCTCATATAGTGATGCCGACTTTGCCGGATGCAAGTCTGACAGGAAAAGTACTAGTGGCACTTGCCATTTCTTAGGAAATTCCTTAGTTTCTTGGTTTTCTAAGAAATAAAATTCGGTGTCATTGTCCACGACTGAAGCAGAATATATTACCGCGGGTCTTGCATGTGCACAAGTTCTTTGGATGAGACACACACTTAGTGACTATGGTGTCAATTGTGATACTTGCCCTATCATGATTGATAATCAAAGTGCTATTTGTCTTTCCAAGAATCCGATACACCACTCCCGTATCAAACACATAGACGTGAGACACCATTTTATAAATGATCATGTAGCTAAGAAGGAAATCATCTTAGAGTACATTGAAACCCAAAAACAAATTGCTGATATCTTCACTAAAGCTCTTAAAGAAGATTCATTTGTGAGGTTGCGTGGAGAATTGGGAATTATGGGTGAATCTGAAATCTATAAGCTCAAACTTTCTTGTTATAACTCCTTTTTGAGCTCATATCATTTTGTTGCCTATCTTCATGTGCTTTATTATATTATGAAATTAAGAAAGGCAATTATGACTTAATTGATTTCATGAGTTTTGAGATTGATTGGAGTGATTCGTGTTTCAATGGATTTATTGTTTTTATAATGTTTTTACGATTTATTTGTGATTAGAGTATAGGTCCTAGGGTGAGTGGTCTTATTCTCTGGAACTCTATCTCACTGTGCACCTTTGGACCAGGACAGACGACTGTATTTCCTTTGACAGTCGACTGCCCTACTCTATCTCCTCAGTCTGAGAATTGGTATCTTTCGCACAGCTGACTGATGACTGTTTTACAGTCGTCTGTTAGTGTAACAGGCGACTGCATTTTAGTCATCAGGCGACTGTTATATCTGTCAAATTTTTACAGTGTTCTCTATTATTTTTGATGAACTGTAATAATTCTCGGCCAGCCGAGTGTTGGGTATACGCCAGTCGACTGTCCAATGGACATGTGACTGCTTGTTACTTGCCAGTCGACTGCCCCTCTCTCTGAGCTTTATTTATATCACTTCATCCAGTCGACTGACTTCTGTTCATCAGTCGATTGTCTTATGTTGTGTTGGTTCAAGTGATTTGATCCGAGCCGTCGATTCCTTGATCCAACGGCTCAGATTCATTCCCCAAATTTTATATTCGAGAATGCACGATCACTTCCCCTCGTCGACTCTCTCTCTTCCGATTCGACCGTTCGTCTTCCCGCTCGATCTCTCCTCCAAAACCGTCGTTCTGCTTCTCTTCGTCGACCGTCGATCACGTGCTGTCGTTGTCGTCGATCTCCTTCTCCCCGTTCGTAGTTGCTTCTATACTTGGTTTGCTATTCTATCTTGTGATTTTTCAAGTTAGGGTTTGTTCACATTTGTGTATTGTCCTAGCTTCGTGTACGGCCATGGCTCTTTTCGATCGTTTCTTTCCTAATGTCTCTCTTGACTTCCTCGATGAGCCGGTCCCTTCACCTAAGCCTGATCCGACTCCCTCCTCGCCTCCATCTTCTGGAGAACCTCTTCCTGTCACTGTTGGTGACCCAATTCCCTCTGTGCATGCTGCTGAACAATCTTCTCAGCCTGCTGAGCATCCTTCTAGGTCCACAGAGTTTCTTCTTCGTCAGTTAGACGCTCGTGTCTCTGCTCTTGAAATTATTTCCATTTCTTTGGATGAGAAGCTTTCGCTTTTGCTTAAGCTTCAGCTAATCTCTTTTAAGCATCATGGTTTTCCCATACCTCCCGAGCTTCAGGCTTTGTTTGCTACCTCTGAGGACACTTCTACTGCTTGTGTTTCACCTCCTCCTGGCTTCACGCCAAAACCCTTTGTGGTTCAATCCTCCGATGCCCAGACTCCACTTCATGTTCCTGCTGAATCATCTGATGTTCGTGCTTCGTCTTCTAAGAGGAAGACTCCAGCTCTTCCTACTCGTCGCTCTGCTTGGATTTTGTTCCGATCTTCTGGTCGCCCGTCGAACCCCTCCGTCATTCATATTGACTGAGGCTGTTATTGCTGTTCTGTTCACTCACCTGAAGACCTTGTTTTTATTTTGTGTGGTCTGCTTTTGTTTAGGTTGAGTGATTCTTATGATAGTTTTTTACGTATGATGGATGCAGTTGTCAGTAATTTTATATATGTATGGTGATGTACTTCGATGTCGTCATGATGATGTATTTTTTGTCTTGATCATGATGTATCTCTTTGTGATGGCCATGTAGATGACCATCCGTTGATGTATTTTTTTTATATATATCTATATATGATGTTGCTACTTATCTTGTGTCACACTTTGCTATACTGTATATCTTAACTGTGTGATGTATGATATGTTGTCTCCTTGTATGCTATACTCTCTTTGATGTGCTTTTGAGACAATATATGGATTTTATATTGGTTATTTCATGCTATCTCTGATGTGATGAATTTTTGGAAATTATTTTCATTTCGTATATCTAAAATGTTGATATTGGACTTCAATTCTATTACTCACATGTGTATATGATGTGATTTTATGAGTTTTGAATCAATATATCTTTATACTCCTTGATTGTTGTTAATTCGTATTTAGCACTATTTATGTTGTTGTTATTTGCTCCCACCTTTTTGGATAATGCCATAGGGGGAGAGAAATAAACATACAAGATTCATAATGGATGTACTAAGTATGTTCTAATGCTTGAATCTAAGATTTACGATGCCTTAGATTCAGGGGGAGTAAGATTACAATGAATTGGGATTTTATTTCCTAGATTTCTTTAATTGAATTCATTCATATCTCACTCATTTGCTTCAATTGTTATGTAGATGCTCTAATATTTGTTGACTAACTTGATTGGCATCTATATAGGGGGAGTAAGTTTTCATTGCGCACAATTATTTATCTTTTTGTTTATGTTTGTTTGTCATCATCAAAAAGGGGGAGAATGTTGAGTATTGGACTTCTCCCTACTTGGTGTTAATGATGAGCAAACATAAATACTTGTGACTAATCCCCGATTTTGCAGTTAATCCATTGCCTAAGCTTATTATGAAGATCAACTAGCAATGGATGACTCACAAACGTCATTGAAGGCAAATGACATGAATTGGATGATCGTAGATGATGATTGTAGCTCCGTAAAGACTTCAAGCTCATACGATGGAAAGAAGGGATTATTCGTCAATGTAATTTTTCTTTTATCTCTTCTAGTATGTAGCTTAGAAGTAGAACTTTGATGGGGCACTCACACCCATCTACATTCTGTCATAGGACTTCATTAGATCAATTGTCCTTTGATCCCAATTCATCTCGTTTGTGTTTGTGCTAGGATTATTTATAACAGCCGACTACTGAACAGTTTACAGTCACCGGTCTAAAAAACAGTCGACTGTGTTTTGTTCTACAGTCGCCTGTTATGCACAGAATATTACAATATAGTTTTGGGCCTTCTCTGATTATTTCACACAGGCTACTGTTGAACGATTCACAGGCGCCTGTCCAAATGACAGTCGTCTGTGTTCTGTAAATCAGTCACCTGTCTATCCTTACCCAAACTTTGTTTGATCTGACTTTTACGGCCAGTCGACTAATGCTGTATAAACAGTCGACTGTCTATTAGATCAGTCGACTGTCTATGCTGCAACAGTCGCCTGTCTGTAAGTCATTTCTTTGACTCAGCTCTCTGGTAATTTCTTTTGCTTTTGACAGTCGTCTTTTTAAGGATTTACAGTCACCTGTTCTGATTAACAGTCGACTGTATTACTTGATTCAGTCGTCTGTCCTGTTTCTTGTGAGATTTCCAGTATTTGTCTGACTTACCCATCTCTCGGCCAGTCGCCAGTCGAAGAATTGACAGTCGCCTTTTGGTTTAACAGACGACTGTCTGTGCTTCATCAGTCGACTGTCAACGTGGTAAGTTACCGTTATGAATTCTTACCTACCCATGCTGACTGTGCATCAGTCGACTGAGGTGTCTTCATCAGTCGACTGGTGCGGGTGCAGTTTCTATCCGTTGAGATTTTTCTCACGGATTCCAATTGGGGTTTTGCCTAAACTGTTTTGTGGATTTGAGAAAGCTATAAATAGAGCTTCTACTGTTCCATTGGAAGGTTACTCATTCATTACAAAATCTCTCAAGCTTTTATTTCCAAAGATTAAAGCTCTCAAATCCAAAGCCCTAAGTATTTCCATATCTTGTTCTCTTGCTCTCCAACCTAGAACCAAAGAGTGATCTTCTAGGCAATTGGTGCAGTCAAGAGAAAGGGCTTTTCCTCTCTTCTAAGAGAGTTCTTCAACACACATCGCACACCTCCTTCAAGTTCTACTTCAAGGCATATGTGATTGTAAGTGTTGCTTTCATTATTTCATAACATTCGTTATTTGAGTTGTGCTCTCGGTTGTGAGAGTGGTTTTGCTTGCTCCCTGGTTGTGGGAGTCAAGGACATCGATTGTATTCGATTGCACTTGTAGGGTTGCTATAAGTGGGCTTTAAGAAAACCTCAAGTTAGGGTTCTAACTTGAGTATCCGGTGGTATCCGGGTGGTAGGGACGTAGGATTACCGGGAACAAGTCGGGAGTTGACTTGGGTAATCCGAACCATTGAAACATCTCTGCGTTTGCATGTGTTTCATATTGGGTTGTTTTTCTATTCCGCACTATTTGTTGGATTGCATTTTATTTGACGTAAATTCCTTTTAAATTTGCATAAACACTATTCAACCACCCTTCTAGTGTTTTACCCATAGACATGGTCCTTACAACATAGTCTTGCACCGCTCATGCACTCAAATTCGATTCAAACAATTTGATCGAATTTTCGAACCTTACGGATCGAAACCGTTTTCCATACAACCTTGAGTTGACTCAACAAATTGTATGGAGAAACATGCTTTGAACATCAGTATGTTCGAGCTGCCACTTATAGAGGCGAGTGACAGGTAGCGTGCATTTATTTTGTTGGACCCAGAGCTTAAGGAAATCATTGTCCTTAAGCCTGTGATTAAGAAGGTCATTTTAATGTCAATGAGAACATATTTTAGTCTATCAATTAGAATTTGAGTTGATATTCAATTAACCAACTATTTGGACAAGTTAACTTATTCTCTTAGAATATTATGTTTTTGATTCCATCGGTAAACATAGAACTATCCTAGTTTAGCATATGTTCAATTTTGAATATAGATAGACTGGATTTTATCTAACTATATCCTCCTACTATTTTTTGCGATCATTTTAAGCCATAATAATGAACGATTTAATTAAATTAAATTAATGTAAAAGAGATCCAACCACCCTGAGTATCACAACCTTGAGTGTGCTCAACAAAGTGCTTGACTCTGTGATTGGTAGATGACTCTTCATCAATCATATCATATAAGATTTTCTTATAGGTTTTTACCCCTAGCCCCTTGTGATCATGAGTGTGATCATCCAAATCACAATGACTAGTCTAGTTGGACCCTTGTTTTCGTGTCCAGCTTAACTTATGCCGACGCTCAGTGTATTCACGACACAACGGGTTGACGAAGATGGGATTTGGAGTAGACCATTTCTTTGACTCCTGACGTGTGTGTGTATATTTTATATATTCACACACGTCTTCTTTGTGTTTTTCCGTTATTTTCTGCTGTCTCGTATCCATTTTCTCGTGTTTTCTCGTTTTCTTTCACTTTTCTGTGTTTTTTGTGTGTTTGCAGGAGTTTGACAGCATAGGGGACACATAACGAAGATATCATAAGTCCCCGGAGCAACGGGAGGAGTCACGCATGATCCAGTGGATCAGACGATGAAGATCGCCATCTTTCAGCCCCTACCCGATCGGTTGGACACATCCAACCGATCGGGTGATGCACGCGTGCACGACCCGGACAGCTGATCGCTCCGGAATGTAACCCAAAAGTGCGACCTTGTAGTTTTACCGCAAGCGCACGGTGTAGCGGCGAGCGGGTTATCGAACACAGGGAGGACGAATGAAAGTGCTTGCTCCGAACAACCTGGCTATTAGGAACAGAAAAGAAAGAATTTGCCTTTGGCGATCCTGTCACAATCGTCAGACAAAGTACGAAGATATCAAATCAAATAAAGACGCCTAGGGAATGGGGAATCCCCGCTACTCACCGTATCTCGTCAATGTGATTCATTGGTATCAAAATTGCTAGGGCAGAATCTCGGATGATCTAGTTGCAACTGAATGTAAAACCTAGCTTACGCTCTCGTGCTGTTGCCGGTCTATAGCTATCCTAGGTTTGGGTCCAATCTCTTGCAAACCCTAGCCTAGGCAAGCTAGCATTAGGATCAACATCATCGTTCAATCGCGCCCCGAGCCCACTCTCGTGCAAACTCGGGCCGCGACCTAGGTTGGGATAGTTCCTACCCGTCCAATCTCTTGCAAACGGGTATCGGCACGGAATTACAACCGAGAACCCTAGTATCGGTCCAATCTCTTGCAAACCGATACTACGGAAACTCAATTTCAACCCAATTCGGATTTCTAGGGTTTCCTATCGAATTGGGATCCAATCTCTTGCAAATCCCAATCGGTATGAACTCCTAGCCATCCGTAATAAATCGATCCCAAACTAACCCTAATAGCAATTCTAGCAATATTTCTACCAAATCATCACAAATCTGAAATTGGGCTCGTAGGGTTCATTCCCACGCCCCAAGACGTATAGTCTACTCACAATTCATAGCACGAATACAAAAATAATCAATAGAATTAACAAGAGAATTCATCACAATATTCAAATAAGCAATAAAAATAGTATTTTTAAAGGAGAGAGAGAGACAAACCAATAGAGTTCTTCCAAGAATCCAACAAAAACAAACTTTTCTCTCCTCTCCAATCACAAAAATCTATAGCTAAAAAGTTAAATCTAAAAGCTGCAAAAAGTAAAGAGAAAAAGCCCTCTAACCTAGGGTAAAAACTGGGGTTAAATACCCCCCAAAATCGTCCAAAAAACTGTGACCAAAATGCCCCTGCGCAGCCTGAAAATCGCAATTTTCGCTACAGGCAGCGCGTCGCACTCGGCCGAGTGACAAAAGTCGCTCGGCCGAGTGACAAACCCTGAGAATTTCCAGTAAGTCTTGGTCTTCGGGGGTCTTCACTTCGGGGGTCGCTCGGCCGAGTGAGTTGTCGTCACTCGGCAGATGGCTTCTATGTACTCGGGCGGTCGGCATTTTCCACTCGGCCGAGTGGGTCTTCTGAAGCTCAGGCAGACGAAAAACAGTAAGTTGGCACTTTTTGATGGGCTTCGTCTGAGTGCCACTCGGGCGGACGGGGTCTCGTCACTCGGCCGATGTGGTTTCCGTCGCTCGGCCGAATGCACACATGAAACGTGTCCGATCAGGTCGGCCGAGCGGTGTCTCGCTGGTCGGCCGAGTGACTCCTTCACTCGGCCGAGTGAGACACCAAAAATGCCCAAACAGCTTGTTTTGGCCTCCTCGTCGCTCCTGCGACGTTCTTTCTTCTTCTGCTCCTCTCCAATAGCAAAGTACCCCTCGGGAAGGTCATCGGTGGCACTCTGGAGTAGGCATATCAGGGGATCACTCCAAGTCGCTCCAAATCTCCTGAAATACGACAAAAACAACAAATCGTGAAAAGCATCGCAAATTTTGTCGATATATCGTGAAAAACGTGATTTGGGCGATCTAAATGGCATGCAATCATGCGGAAAAAAGGTGTAAAATAAGGAGTGATCAAAATCCCCCAAGCTTACCTCTTACTCATCCTCGAGGAAGATAAGTAAAAGGCGAACCCGGTGGATTCGGAAAACGAAAACGACGAAAAACGAAAAACGAAGAACGACGAAAAACGAAAAACGAAATAAAAACAAAGAAGAAAGAAGAAAGCGAAGAGGGAAGCTGCTAGATCATTTTCTTAGGACGTGGGTTTTGCTTACTCATATAGCATGCACTGAATGTAAAACACATGTCAAAGAGTTTTATTTCGATATCATAGTATAATGGTGCAAATAGAAATAGAAAACCCACGAATAACGATATAACATGAAAGACGGAATAATTTTAGAATTAACATCGTCTGAATCATTTAAAGCGGTATACAATATCGCAGATCACGCACTTTTCAATTGAACGCTTTCTAAGAGGAGTATAAGAATATCACGCAATAGAATAGAAAGAATAGAAAAGTGTGGATTTCATGAAATGAGTGCTAGGTATAGATTTCTGGACCTCATAAAGCTAAAAATAATCTCACCGAGTATAGAATATTACTTATCCTAGGTTGTCGTGCAACGTCAAGTAGTCACTCTCTCATACATCATTGGATTCTCTCCCCCAAGCTTATCTATAAGCGTGGTGGCATAAAAAACAATATTTACATCCCCATTTTTTTATGAAGCTCCAAAAGTAATGAAAATAAAAACAAAAAGAGAGAAGAAAGAGAGAACATGAGATGAGATCGTTTATTGAGGTTCTTTTCTTTTTCCTTTTTCTTTTTCTTTTCTTTTTTTTCCTTTTTTTTAAAAAGCATATATACACAATGATCCCAAATCAAAGAGAAATAAGGATATACAAGAATTTTTTTTTCTTTTTCTTTCTTTGGTTTTGGGAAATTTGGAGCTAGGAATTAATAGCGGGGGAAATGCCATATAATAGAATCGCTAAGGGGAGATTCACCAATGATTTTAAAATAGAGAAATGATGTTCAAGATATGTGGAGAAAGAAATAAATATATCTCTCAGTTCACTCTATAGGACGTGCACGACAACTTCAGCAGGGTAATCTAATCTGCTCAGTTTCAATCACCAAAAAACTAAACTAATCCAGATTTATCATAGCTAACATCATTCAATCATCCTGAAGTGAAATGTACAAATCATGCATATAGAAGTGATATAGGAAAAGAAAATGTTACTCCAGATATAAGCATTCAATGCGTGAATCTTGGTGTGTTTTCTGCGATAGCATACATATGAATATTCAGACTCAGTTAATAATAAAATTTCATCCATTTTCATGCGGAAAAGTGTGGGTTACTATCTCTGAATGCAAGGCAAGTCACAGCATATGATATCAGAAATAAAATTTAAGACATGACAAATATAGCATGCATATAGAGAAAGCTAACTCCACGTCATCATCTTCATAGAAAAGTCATCTCTAGCATGAGATGAAAAAGAAATAAAGATAAAGGGGAAAATAAAACTATTTACAATGCAGCACACAGAGAAATAAGAAAAACGTGATGCATGGTAAAATAAAAGAAAAAATGATGAAAATAAGTGCAAAAGCGGAAAATGGCGTGAAAAAACTAAAAATAAAGGCGGTAGACCGAAAAGAACGTGAGAACTCACTCCCCAAGCTAAATGGCACAGTGTCCTCAATGTGCAAAGTGTGGCACACTGAGAGACGCGTAATGGGAGGGGTAGGTGAGGGTGCATGCATGGGGCAAAAAAGAAAATAAAAATAATGAAAAATATGATGCGGACATGATGCATGCAGATACAGGAGTGATACAGATATAAAGGTGTGACACCAAAAACTCTCCCTCTCTCCCAAAAAAGATATATAAAGATATATAAAGAAAATGTGTACCCAAAAACAGTGAGGGGAGGGGGTGGTGGGCAAAATGCATCAGGACCCAACAGAGACGGGCAGCACAACGGCAAAAAGAAACGATGGCATCAAGGGTGCCTAAGAGGGTGGGGCTGCACCGTCTCCGTCCTGAGGCGGAGGAGGAGGAGGAGGTGGTGGCTGTGGGACAGGCTACTGAGCGGGTGTGGGTGTGGGTGTGGAAGCGGAAGCAGGCTGGGTGTGTGTAGGAGTGGGGGTGGGGACCTGCTGGGTGGGTGTGGGTATGCGGTGGAGCCGCTCTAGGACCTGGGTGAGGCAGTAGTGAATATGCGGGAGCAGGTCGAAGCGGCCAGCCATCGCGGTGACGGTGGCGGACAGGGTCCTAAGGTCGCCTCTGAGGCCACTCACCACCCCCTCGAGAGCACGAATGGTCTGAAGTACAGTGTCGGGGGGAGGCGGTGCAGAGGGACGCACCGGTCTGTGCTGTGTAGGGCGGGGCTGGCGTACTCGGGTGGCGTAGGTGATGGGCTCAGCAGGTAAGTGGACGAAAGGTGCTGCGCTCGCAAGTGTGGGCCTAGCCTCAGTGTGAGGCTGGGGCACCAGCTGGTGAGAAGTGGAGGCAGCAGCAATGAAAGAGGAGTACAAAAGTGGCAACGAGGCGGCCAGAGAGGTCGGTGACACAGACGTGTGGACAGACGCCACGACACTCTCAGAAAATACAGCAGCGGTGGAGACAGAGGTGGAGACAACGGTCTCTACGGTGGTAGCAAAAGAGGGCTCTCCGCACTCAACTATAGTCGGCGGGCGCTCGGGCAGTGCAGAGGAAACGTGCTCAACAGACAGAGGGCCAGCAGTGGTGGTGGGCGTGGAGGTAGTGAAAGTGGTCGTAGGCGTGGAAGAAGTGGAGGTGGGCTCAGCGAGGGTACTCCCGACACCGATAGAAGTGTGGACAGAGGTGTCGGGAGCAGCAGAAATATCAGGGATAGGCTGAGGGGCCACGGGGTCAACAGGTGCAGTGGGCTCAGCAGGTGCAGCGGGGTCTGCGGGTGCAGCGTGGGCAGCGAGGGCTTGCTCGGCCTCCTCGGCCTCGAGCACGAATGTGGCTGGGATCAGAAGATCCATCGCCGGGAGCCAGTCCACCTGGGCCGGTGCAATCTGTGTCCGAGCCGGGCTCGGAAGAATCATGTAATTGGCACCGTAGGGGCCGTGCAGCCAGACCCAGTGTCGCTCACCGTGCGGACGAAGCATCTTCATCCGGGCCATGACATCTATGGACAGTGAAGTGGGGCCCGGTGCTCGTCGCAGGTCATCTGGAAAGTCCTCACCGGTCATAAGGGCGAGCAGGGTGATCAGACCGCCGCAGCATATCGGTGAGCGAGCGCCCATCGATACGATGATGCGATCCAAAAACCAGCTCGCGATATCAATCACGACGGCGGGGACCAACTCATCGCCCTCCCTAGATAGAGCTCTGGGGCGTGTCATCGCGTAGAGAATATAAAGCTCCGGCGTGGACATCGTGCCCGGCTCATATCTCGCCAAAAAGGTAGTCGCCATAAGGCGCTGAGCTATGC
Organism: Scilla litardierei; assembly: GCA_030789695.1. Lineage (NCBI taxonomy): Eukaryota > Viridiplantae > Streptophyta > Magnoliopsida > Asparagales > Asparagaceae > Scilla > Scilla litardierei. The sequence goes on from CM061131.1 coordinate 110,652,902, forward strand.
GGAGGCAAGGGTGGACGATGGCCGAGGCCTTGGCCCTACTAGGGTCAAAGGCAGTGTGAAGACCCGTGATCCGGGCCCAGAAAGCGCCGGCATCGAAGGACGGTGGGGGAATGTGAGTGGGGGCGTAACCACGGTCGGCCCCGGGGACATCGGGCCACGAGAAGAAAGCTCTCATCATACTGAGAGTGACCTGGCACTCTCGGTCCATGAACCGAAACGAGCATCCCTCGTCGGTCCGTGCGATCGAACTAAGCATCTCAATTGTCAGACGGATAAACGTGTCCGCCGACACCTAGAAGAAATCTCGCCAGCCCACATTGTCATTCAACGTGAGCATCCCCTCGAGTACCCTTAGGCGTCCTAGGTCTGCAAGGTGCGCGAACCTGGAGGGTACGATCGAGCGTTGGGAAATGTGCTCGAAAGCGACGTGGTGTGCGTCGTTCCGGAACGTAATCCCCAGCGGCCCGATAAGTGGAGCCGGTGGTGGTGGCTGTGGGACGTCAGGGAGTGGCTGTGCGGGGTGAATGGGCTGTGCGGGCTCTGCAGGCTGTGCGGGGTGTGCGGGGCCTGCAGGCTGTGCTGGGTGAACGGGGTGTGGTGGAGAAGGCGGAGGAGAGTCCTCCACCTCATGGGAGGGGCCGGCATCATCCGACCGCTTCCGCTTGGCGGAAGCTCTCCTCGACCGAGGCCGTGTCCGGGGCGGCATATGGGCCCCGAGCGCTCACCAAAAGCAATAAAAATGCGGCGTGCATAAAATAAAGGAAAGAATATACCACGACACACCGCGAGAGCAAAGTAATGGAAGCGTGCGAAGGTGACGCCTCCACGTAGCCCAAAACAATCCCTGGAAGCTCCCCTGGGCTCCCTTAAGCTCCCAAATATAACCTGCGCATGAAACGGAGATATCAGCGAGTAATATTCAAAACGTATTGGGAATTAGGGGTATAATAGATAAAAATTGAAATTAATTTGGGTTTGGGGTTCGTTAAACACATGGATCGTCGAAAAATACGAGAGAGAGGAGAAAATAGGGCGATTTAGGCGTTACCGGAGGTGGCCGGAGGCGTGGCTGCCGACGGCGACTCGGGCGAGGGGCGGCGGCATTCGGCCGGAGTTGGGTGGCCGAGCGTCGGCGCGGGGCGAGCGATCGGGCGAGCAAGGGGGGAAGTCGGGGCCGAGGGAGTCGAAGGGTCGGGCACGAGCGATTTAGTTCGTTTTGAAAAACGCGCCCCCCACGCCCCCTTTTATAGAAAAAGTTACGACTCGGCCGAGTGACGAAGTCACTTGGCCGAGTGAACTTAACGAAAAATTCCTCCCCGCTTACGCTTCGGCCGAGTGGCCTTGCCACCCTCGGCCGAGTGGAATAAGTCCATTCGGCCGAGTGGCTCAAGCTACTCGGCAAGACTCGCCCTAGGAGCGTATCAGTTTTACTCGGCTGAGTGAATATATATACTCGGCCGAGTAGCAGTTATACTGAAATCAAGAAAAGAAACAGAGAGTTGGGTACAGCAGACTTCCCTCGTTCGTGAGCCGCTCGGCCGGATGAACTTGTGTGCTCGGCCGAGTGACTAGTATACTCGGCCGAGTGAACCCTGTTTTCTGCTGTTTGTCTTCGTTTGGGCTCCAAACTCTGTTTTTCTTTCTCCAGTCGATTTCATCTTCCTCCTAAGCATCGAGCGCCTTCTTGGGGCGCTCCTTGTCGCCTTGTTCATCCTCCCCATGATGGATTTCCTATCTCCTCTCCTGTCAAGAAAAATAGGACCCATTATCACGAAATTTTTGGGCGAACGACTCAAAACACTACTAATTTCTAAAACTAAAATAAAAGAAGAGTAAAAATAAAGCTATAACCGTCGGGTTGCCTCCCGACAAGCGCTCGTTTACGGTCGTGAGCTCGACCCCCTTTGATTTTTCAATTAATGCGGGATGTTTGGTGCATATGAGATGCACCCGTCAAATTTTCCGGGGAGAACGCTTGGATTCGGACGTTGCGGCGGCGTGTTCTCCCTCGGTGGTCTCTCGTCTCGAATAGTGTTGGGGGGTGGCTCCCCCAAGCTAGCGCTTGCTCCGGTCTTCGGCTTCACCGGTGACACCGATTTCCGTATCGGCGGAGCTTTCTTCAGAGACTTCAATTTTGAGATCTTGCAGAGCTCTCGAATCCTTGCGACATCAGCGTCGCCTTCATCAATTTCAGCGGAGAAGTCGGGGGAATGCTCCATCTTCTCATCTTGGACTAAATCCGGCCCTTCCTCGAAACCTTCATTGAATAGAGCGCCGATCGAATGGGGGATCGCCTCCTCAATAACCTCGTCAAGGAGGTCCATATAGTCCAGCTCCTCGTGATAAGGCATGTGTTTCATTGCCTTGGGAATATGAAGCTCCACCTCGATGTTGCTGACATTCAATGTTAGAGTTCCTTCACGTACGTCGACAATGACACCGGCGGTGGCGAGGAATGGGCGTCCAAGTATTAGCGACGTGTCCCCCTCCTCCTTAACATCTATGACCACGAAGTCACATGGCAAACATATTCCCCCCGGGACTTGTAGCGGGATGTCCTCTGCGATCCCTACCGGCCTTGTGATCCGACCATCGCTAGTTGTATCTGCATGTCGGTAGGCTTCAATTTCGTGCCGGTATTTAGCCTTAGGAACATAGAGAGAGGCATGAGGCTAACACTAGCCCCTAGATCCACCAACGCCTTTTGTAGAGGGACACCGCCCAAGGTGCAAGGAATTCGAAAACTCCCCGGGTCTTTGAATTTAGCCGGCTCCTTCTCTCTCTTGGTGAACCAAGAGCCCTCCTCGGCGAGCATAATTTTCTCCTTCCTCTTCCTTCCCGAAATCAAATCCTTCAAAAATTTAGCATATCTCGGGATTTCCACGATGGCGTCGAGGAAAGGAATGTTGAGGCTAACCCCGCTCAGATACTCGAGAAACTTTGCTAGCCTTTTCTCCATTTTTGCTCTAGCAAGCCTCTGGGGGAATGGGACCGGTGGCATAAAGAGCCTCTCTTCAATCAATTGCTCCGCTCTAGATTTCTCCTTTTCTTGCGACTCTTTCTCCCTCTCAACTTCAATTACCGACTCAATTGGCTCTAAATTCTCCTCCACGGCCTCCTCGGTAGGAATCATGGCGGGGGTGGTATCCTTCCCGCCTCTAGTTGTAACGGAAACCACGACATTGATATGGCCGGTGTTGCCCCGTGGGTTTTGCTCGGGTTGAGCCGGTGATCGCTCCGGAATGCAACCCGAAAGAACAACCAAAAACTTGGTCGGCCCCGGATACACGTCCCGGAGAACGATTGTAGTTTTACCGCAAGCGCACGGCAAAGTGGCGAGCGGGTTATCGAACACGAGGAGGTGGTGTTGAGCTCCAATCTATCCTAGGTTGGTTTGACTACGAATGTTTTATTGGTGGAGATGGTTATGGTATGATATAATGGAAATGGTGGTGGATGTCGGTGTCAATGATAAAGAAATCGGTTCGAATATCGATTCAAATACAATATAATAAAAGAGGGAATTTGCCTTGCGGTGATCCTGTCACAATCGTCGGGCAAAGTATGGGGATATAAAATCAAATAAAGACGTCTAGGGCTAGGGAATTCCCACTACGGATCGTCATACATCATCGTAAATAGTGAATCTCAATATTAATAGACTTGTGTTGAGGTGAACTAGTCGTAACTGAATAGAGAACCAAGCTCACGCTCTCGCGCTATTGCCGGTCTATAGCAACCTAGATTAGGGCCCAATCTCTTGCAAACCCTAACCTAAGCCGCTAGCATGAAGATCGACATCATCGTCCAATCGCTCCTCGAGCCCACTCTCGTGCAAACCCGAGTTACGATCTAGGTTGTGATAGTTCGTATTCGTCCAATCTCTTGCAAACGAATATGGGTATAGATTTACAATTAAAAATCCTAGCTTTGGTCCAATCTCTTGCAAACCAAATTTAGAGAGACCCAATTGTAAACCTAAATCGAATATCTAGGCCTTCCCATCGATTAGAATCCAATCTCTTGCAAACCCCAATCGATGGAAATCCCTAGATATCCGTTGTAAATCAATCACAACCTAACCTCCTAGCAATTCTAGCAATTTGGGAATTCATTCATCAAAAATCTGAAATTAGATCCATAGGGTTCATCCCCAAACCCTAGAACAACAAATCTACTCTAGCATAGCAATAAGGATATGCGAATCAATAGAAATCATTGCTTGCATACAAAAAGATAGAAAAACAAAGATTCAAATAAAAAGAAGAAAATACTTAGCTTTAATGAAGATCTTCAATCCAAAATACAAGCTTTTAGATCCAAGAGGGGGCCTAGGGCATGGCCTAACCTCTAAAATAAATCCCTCCTAAAACATCTTGGGGGCTAAGAAAACATAATGGGGATCTCCCTTTAATGGTGGCTACAAACCCCTTAAATACTCCCCCAAAACCCTAGCAAATAACCCTAGAAAACCCCTCAAATTCGTGCCTAAAAACAGCCCAAACCGCAACTTAAAATCTGGGCCCAGGCCGCACTCGGCCGAGTGGAACATGTGACCCGGCCGAGTGGGAATTCCAGCACTGCAGTATCAACTTGCAGAAATTCTCCAGATTTCATCCGACCTCCGATTTGCACGTTCTTGGCGGCGTTGGAACCGTCATGAAGTCTACTATCCATAAAAAATATGAGAAAAATACTTTGATTGCTGGAATGATAGCAGATTTCAAAAGAGTGGGAGGCTGTCTGAAAATCTGGGCGCTGCGTGTCCTCGGCATCACTCGGCCGAGTTGACTTCTCTACTCGGTCGAGTGGGCTTCTCTACTCGGCCGAGTGATAGACCCTATAAAATTCCAGTAAGTCAGGGGTCTTGGGGGGTCTGTCTTCGGAGGTGACTCGGCCGAGTGGCTTTACTCATTCGGCCGCGGGGCAATCGGTACTCGGCCGAGTCGGAACCCTCAATCGCCTGACGGATTCCAGTAAGTCTGAGATTTTTGCTTGCCGTCGTCGTGATGCCACTCGGGCGGGTGGTGTCTCCATGCTCGGCCGAGTGGGCTGGCGATGCTCGACCGAGTGCATGCTGATACTCAATCTGCTGCGTGTCCGATCTGGCCGGCCGAGCGTGCTTCTTTGCTCGGCCGAGTGACTCCTTCACTCGGCCGAGTGGCATGCTAAAATGCCCAATCTTCTCCGTTTCTCTTCCTCGTCGCTCCTACAGAGTTCCTTCTTCTTCCACATGTCTCCCATCGCCGAATAGTCCTCAAAAGAGCCTTGGGTGACGCTCCGGAGTGGGTGCAAGTCCCTAAAGCTCATTTTTGCTCCCGATCGCTCCATATTTCCTGAAATCCGACAAAAACAAGAAATAGTGAAAAGTAACACAATATCATCGAATAATCGTGAAAATCGCAATATGAGCAACCGAAATGGCATGCAAATATGTAGAAAAAAGGTGTAAAATATGGACCGATCAAAATCCCCCAAGCTTGCCTCTTACTCGTCCTCGAGGAAGAAAAGTAGAGAGACGAACTCGGGAGATGAAAACAAAGAAAATGAAATGGAAAAGAAAGAACACGAGGTGGAAGGGGTCGCTAGATTATTCTCTCAGATCTCAAGCCATAAGCTACACATCAGATAACTTGGAAAATACGAATCGCATGCTATAAGGATTTCATATCTTACATAAACATGGTACTTGCAAGCTTTTAAGAACAACAAAAGGGATTCTCTAAATTCATACAATCAATTCAAATCCACGTCACGCATTTCATAGGATTTAATATACAAATGTTGGCAATGCACTTTTCAATCAAAAGTTATAAATGAAGCATATAAGGATCACACCAAACATGCAATAGAGAATGGAATAAATCATGGCATTCACGTATTTATATCGATTCATAAGAAATTTCCATAACTAAGGTATTTTGCTAAGTTTCAGCATTATCAAACTTCCCCATTCGTGCACCTCTCCACTCTAATGTCGCACTCACTCATATGGTCAAATGAGTTCACCCCCCCAAGCTTAGCTTGAGGCATCGCATCTAAAGGAATATGATAGTGGAAAATGGGATTTTTGCCTTGGTTTTCCCAAGTATTTTGTGGCTCCAATAGTGAGATAGAGAAATGTATTTTTCTTTTTTTTTTCTTTGTTTTTTTTCTTTTTGAACTTTTTGTTTCTCATTTTCTTTTTGGATTTTTGTAGGAGCTATATGATTTGTATTTTTGGCTTTTGGCTCCTTTTTGGCTTTTTGGACTTTTTGGAGCTAACTTTTCTTTTGTGGGGATTTTTGGGAAATAGATGCGATATAAGTAGCCTTAGGAGGTGAACTCAAGTGACATGTAGAGAATAAAAAGATATATGTGGAGAAAGAAATAATGTAACACTCGGTTCACTCTAAGATGTGCACAAACGGTTCAATAAAATAATACTTCAACTAAAACTCATATGTAAGCATGGATATACTCAATCATCTCAATAAAGAGTGAGGTCAAGCGGTAAAGCGCACAATCATATCAAGCATGCAACAGAAGGTGAATAAGACAATAAAACTGATGCTTCAGATATACTAATGATGCGTGAATCTTGGTGCATTTCCAACAAAAGCATACCAAACACTAATCCATACATTCAGTTTCAATTAATATCATGCATTCATGTAGAGGAATCATCAAAAGAAATAGATTTGCAAGAACATGTGAATAGCAAGACTATGGAATACTCTAAGTAGCATGGCAATGAATAATAAGCATCGTGATGGTTGCTAAAGCAATAAGAAATATCATCATAAGGAACGCATCTAACAAAAGAAGAGAAAGGAAAATAAAGAAATAAGAAAAAATAAAAGAGAGGAAAGAAATGAAAAACAAGCACACAACATGATGCATGAACACACATAAAAAGAAAATAAGATGGAAAATTCAAAAAGATGATGCAAAATTTTGCAAAATTTTAAAAGCCCTAAAATAAAGTAAAAAAATGCAACTAATGCATCTAAATGGCATGGAAATGCACTCCCCCAAGCTTAAACTTCACATTGTCCTCGATGTGATCATAATGAAAGAAT